>CANXME010001478.1:812500-879057 GCA_948144175.1 Closterium sp. NIES-65 | reverse complement strand
TCCCCAAGCAGCAGCGTGGTGGGAAGCCTGAAGCCGAAGGCCAGGTGGGGCCTTCACACTCGGCGTGTCGAAAGAAAGCAAGGCTGGGAGCTCCTCCACATCGCCGATAACTGGGTGGTCACCACGTTGCACGTGGTGTTCTACGTGGATCTGTCGTTGGCCGAGTAGAAGTCAGAGCACGGGCCGGTGTCAGGACGGACGCCGACCACCCTGCCGACCGACACCTCGACGCCGACGCTGCCTCTACTCGCCGAGGTCGGTGAGCTTGCTGTTGAGGACGTCGAGGACGTCCACCCTCCTTCCTCTTCCCCTTCCCCTCCGACCCCAGCCCCTCCCCTCGTGGCCGACCTGCGCGGGCTGACTTCTGAGTCGCCTCCGGCGATGAGGGGAGTTGTGGGACGTCGCCTCGGCACCGGCCATGGGCATCACCGGTGGCCAATGTGACGAGCGGCAAGTGGACGTGGGAGTGAAGTTGACGTTGACAGGGGAGGATCCGTTTGAGAAGGTGCAGCCGACTTGGGTGAAGTCAGCGAAGCAGGCAGAGGTGAAGCCGACCACGGAGCAGTCGGCAACCAGGCAGTCGGCAGAGGAGCCGACCATAGGGGAGAAGTCGGCCAAGAAGCCGACCCAGGTGCAGCAGGGCGACGAGGGCAGCAAAGCCGGTGACGAAGGAGGGGACGCCGAGGAGTCCACCGATAGCGATGTGGTGGAGGTTCAGCCTGAACCCCGAAAGTCAGGCCGACTTCGGAGGCCACCCGACTTCTTCGTCCCCGCTGCCTTCACCACGGTGTACGATGTGGACGACGACGATGACCTACTGTACGACGACGCCGAGGAGGATGAGGAGTTTCCGGAGCTCGACCTTGACATGCTGGCCGACCCCGAACTCCGTTGGGACATCTCGCAATGACGGTGAAGGAGGCGTTGGCGAGTTGGAAGGGCCCGGCGGTGAAAGCCGCCATGGAGGAGAGATCCGTAGCCTCATCAACATGGTACTTGGGAGCTGGTCGAACGCCCGCCGGGGGTCAACATCATGAAGAACCGGTGGGTGTTGACAATGAAGTACCACGTCAATGACACCGTCAAGCGCAAGAAGGTGAGGTGGTCGTGAAGGGCTTCACACAGGTGTACGGCGCCGACTACGACGAGACGTTCGCGGCCGGTGGGCAGCTACGTCACGCTGAGGATCTTCCTCAGCATCGTCGCCGTCCTCAACCTCAACCTAATGCAGCTCGACATGAAGAACGCCTTTCTGCAAAGCAAGCTGGACAGGTGCTCTACATGTCTCAGCCAGACTACTTCAATGACGGAACCGGCCGGGTCTGCAAGCTGCTGAAGAGCTTGTAGGGCCTGAAGCAGTCGCTGCTATTGTGGTACTTGGCGCTCAACAACGTGTTGGTCGGCGCCGGGTGGAAGAAGAGCCAGGTCGACGAGGCTCTGTACTTCAAGGTCGGCAACGACGGAGTGGCCTGCTGGGTGCTGGTCTACGTCAACGACCTGCTCCCCGCCAGCAGCAGCACCGAGATGCTGAAGGAGCTGAAGGGCTGCCGGAGTCCGCCTTCAAGCTACGTGAGATCTCGCCGGTGCAGAAGTACCTCGGGCTGGAGATCTTCCGCGACAGGTCGGCGGGAAGTTGTGGCTGCACCAGCAGGGCTACGCCGATAAGCTGCGTAGGCGCTTCATCGACAAGGAACAGACCGGGCGCACCCCGAAGACACCGGTCTCGGTCGACGCCTACGCCGAGCTCACCTTTGACGATGAGAAGGCACAGGAGTGTCAGGAGGAGGAGTACCGGCAGAAGTTCGGCTCGCTGCAGTTCGCGGCGACAACGACGAGGCCGGAGATCGCCTTCACCTGCAGCAAGGTGGGGAGCGGCCTCACGGTGAGGAGCGACCAGCACTGGCGCGAGGTCGATCGCTGCCTCGCCTACCTTGCCAACACGCGTAACACCGCCCTGGAGGTTGGCGGTGGTCCTGAGTGGCTGGAGCTGATCAGCTACGTGGACGCCGACGACGCCCGGTAACAAGCAAAACAGGACGATCACGGGTGGCTACGTGTTCGTCTACGGAGGGGCCGCAATCTCCTGGTCGAGCCAGCGCATCAAGTGTGCAACGTTGTGGCGGCCACCGAAGCTGGCAAGGAGGGACGCCGACTTCGCTTCCTCCTTGCCAAGTTCTGGCAACTGGATGCCGGGAATACGACCGTCCTTCGAGTGGACAACAAGTCGGCAATCACAGTCGCCGAGGGCATGGGGTTGACAGGCAACCTCAAGCACATGGAGCGGTAGCAGGCCTGGCTGCAGCATATGGTGAAGCATGGGAAGTTTTCACTGAAGTACATCCCGACCGCTGACCAGCCGGCCGACTTCCTTACGAAGGCGCTGCACTATCCGGCCTTCAACCGGCTGCTCCGCTGCCATTGGCCAAGTGCGCTTGGTCGATGTGGGCAACGGGGACAACGACGTGCAGCAGTAGGTGCCATGCCCTCCTGCATGGCTGGTGTGGTGACCGGCGTGCTGTGTGTTGGGTGCACACCGACGACCTATTCTTCAAGCAGTGATGCCGTGTGGGCTGGGGGCCCAAGCATGAACGCGGCAGGGGAGTGTCAACGGGAGTTGTTGTTGGCCCCGTCCTCACTTGGGCAGAGCCGACTTCGTAGTTGGGTGTACGGGAGGTACAGCCGACTTGTTGCAGTGGGCGACGCCGACTTGGGCGAGCTGGTCGACGGGGTTGGTCGACTTGCACGGAGCCACTGCAATGCCGCCGACTTGGTGGTCGGCGATGTGGCACGTCAACCTGGAAGTCGGTGCCAACTTGCAAGGTCACCGACTTGCAAGGTCGCCGACTTGCAAGGTCATCGACTTCAAGAGGTCGGCCCGGAAGTCGACGCCGACTTTTGGTAGCCGACTTGGGTGGTCGGCTGACGACTGTGCTGGTCGACGTGGAGCTGGTCGACCAGGACTGACGTCGACCTGGAGCTGGTCCACCAGGGGTGTGGTCAACCTGGTGAGGTCAAATGGACGTGAACGTGGACTTGGGAGGTCGACGTGCACATACACGAGCACCTGGTCGTCGTGGTTGCCCGGTCGACCAGGTTACCTGGGTGACGAGGTTCTGCGAAAGAGTGCGACGGTCGCCCAGGCGATGTTGGCGAGACTGACCTCGGTGGTGGTATCCCGAGGTCGACGTGGCGGATCAGGTGGAGTCGTCAGCACGAGGATGACTTGGTGTGTGCGTTGTGCAGGTGACGAGGCTCAGCACGCCAAACATCTGCGAGCACCTGCGAAGCTGGTGCGCTGCTGTTCTGCGGGAGCAACGCTGGCATGCCGTCGACCTGCAGCGTTGGCACACCGTCAACTTTGCACTGCTGGAACGCGGTCGACCATGCTGCTCTGGCAGTGGACCGACCTGAATGCTAGCTCTGATGTAGTCTTGTCTTGCCAACCTGATTGTACTATTCTTGTCAACTTTTTCTAGTGAAACTCTTGCCAACTTGCCCCGTGAACTAGCAAGTAGTGTGTGCACTAGGAAACGACAAAGGACCAACGAACGTAGAGATCACACGAGCACCCGTGCCTAGCCCGTAGTCTAGCTCCCGTTGTAGTAGTTATCTCCGCAGCACCACGCAGCGGCGACGGCGGCTGCTGGCTGGTAGGAGGCAGCACCAGCAGCTCTAGCAGTAGTAAAGGTAGCGGCGGCCATGGAAGCAATGGCACCGTTAGCAGGTAGAGGCAGCAGCAGCAGCACTGGCTGGCGGCAGAGGCAGCGGCAGCGACTAGAGCAGCAGTAGCTGCGGCGGCCGTAGCAGGGGCTGTAACGGCGGCGCAGCGGGGCTACAGTAGACGAGTGACACTAAGGCAGTAGGGCAGTAGCAGCGGCTGGCAGCAGCAACAGCGGCAGTGGCTAGAACCAGTGGCAGCATCAGCATGCAGTAGTGGCAGCAGTTGCAGCTGGCAGTGGCGATTGTAGTGGCGGCAGCAGGCAGAAGCAGCAGCGGCCGTAGCAGCATAGTAGCAGCAAGCGCAGTGACGGCAGCAGCTGTAGCAGCACCACAGGCAGTAGCGGCGGCTGTAGCTCCTGTGGCGGCAAGGTGCAAAAGCAGCAGTGGGAGTAGCAGCAGGCACAGCAGTAGGTGTGGCTGTAGCAGCTGGAGCGGGCAGCAATAGTGGCTGTAGTAGCAGCAACACGGTGGTGGCAGCGTCTGTAGCAGTGGCTGCAACTGAAGCAGGCTGGCAGTGTCTGAAGGGCAGCGGCGCCTACAGCAAGGGCGGCGCATAGCAGCAAGGGGCGCGTGGCAGCAAGGAACATGCGGCAACAAGGAGCACGCGTCAGCAAGGGGCGGCGCGCAGGGCAGCGGGGCAGCGGGGGGCGAGGGGGGGGGAAGGGAAGGGGGGTCGGTCGCAAGACAGCAGCTGTTAAGCGGCAGCGCGGCGGTGGGCAGCAGGGCAGCAGGTCGCGCGATGAAGGTGCGGGGCAACGGGGCAGCGGAGGCAATGGGGTGCGCGTGGCGCATGTGGCAGCGGGCAGTAGGGGGGTGCTCACGTTGCGTGCGTGGGGCTGCGGGGCAAGGGGGCTCTCATTTACTAGTACATGAATTCATACAGACTTCCGCTGCAACACAATAGTCAAGACTAGACTTTAAAAGATCCTAAGGTCTTTGTTCAGCCCAGCAGTGCCTAGTTAAAATGGGTTCGCAGAAGTGGTCGCAAACATATTTAGGTGGTAAATGATTTTTGGCACTCGAAATAACTTTCCCTAAATCTCTACAGTTAGGGTACCGTTACATTCAGGACGTGATATGTCCTGAAAGAAAGTGTAGTCAAACTGTGTTTGTATATCTGTAGGCTGTAGTGGGGTAGCCTCTACTGAGTACAACACTTTAGGGTTAGACCTAGTACTTGTACTCATCTCATGCTACTACTCCATCATTCTTGCCTGCTAGTTCCGACATGGTCTTCAAAGCAGGTCCATCCGTAGGACCACTCGTTTAGGGCCTACCGTTAGTTCTGATCTGCCCGTTTTTCTGCGCCCCTAGTGATGCCCGTTTTCTGCTCATAGGGAGCCCCAACAGCCTGCCTGAATCACGCCCCTTGGCACGTTGGTTTTCCTGCCTAAATTGCGCCCCTAGGCGAGCCCTTTTCCTGCCCAAATCGCGCCCCTAGGCGAGCCGTTTTTCCTGCCCAAATCGCGCCCCTAGGCAAACCGCTTTTCCTGCCCAAATCGTGCCCCTAGGCGAGCCGTTTCCATGCGCTCTGCAGCCTGCGCGCCCGTGCACCTTGCAGCCCGCGCGCTACCTTGCCCTGCAGCCCGCGCGTTGCCCTGCCCTGCTGCCCGCACGCCCTGCAACCCACTCGCTGCCCTGCCCGCGCAGCCCTGCAGCTCGCGCGCTGCCCTGTGCTTCAGCCCACACGCTGCCTTGCCCTGCAGCCCGCGGGCCGCCCAACCCTGCAGCCCGCAAGCTGCCCTGCCCTGCTGCCCGCAAGCTGCCCTGCCCTGCTGCCCGCACGCCCTGCAGCCCGCAAGCTGCCCTGCCCTACAGCCCGCGCGCTGCCGTGCAGCCCGCGTGTTGCCCTGCCCTGCAGCCCGCGCGCCCTGCATCCCGTCCGCCTTGCAGCCCGCGTGCACTGCAGCTCGTGCTGCCCTATGCGCCTTGCTGCCCGTGTGCCCTGCTGCTCGCGCGCCCCGCTGCCCGCACGCCCTATTGCCCATGCGCGCTCTGCTGCCCACGCACCCTACTGACCTCTACAGCCACTCCTACAGTCACTACTACTGTTGCAGCCAACAGCACCTGCCACTATGGCGACTACCGCTACTACTACAGCTGCAGCTATAGCAGTCGCTATTGACGCCCTTGTGTCGCTCCTAACTGCCACTGCCTCTCATGGCCACTATCACAGTCCTAGCAGCGTCTGGAGGTGGACAGCAGCAGCAGCAGCAGCAGTGTCAGCCGGAGACTATCACCGCAGCAGCTTTGCAAGTGGGTTATTCGGCAAGGCCGCTTTGGTGCTAGAGCTTGGGATTTTGGAGGTGCTAGAGGTACCCGACAGCAGCGGCAGTCTCGTTGTCAGAAGACTCTCTCTCGCCACAGCAGCTTCGTGAGTTGGGTTATTCAGCGAGGCCGTCTTTGTGGTGGAGGTTATGGTGCTCGAGGTACTGAACAGCAGCGCAGCAGGAGACTCTCTCGCCATAGCAGTTCCGCGACTGGGTTTCTCAGCGACGTGTCCCTGGTAGTGCATAGGTTACTAGTCTAGGTGCCTGTGAGCCTGGTAGCGCATGTATAGCTTCTGTGGAGGCTTTGCACACCTTCACACTTGACTCAGGTGCGACTCGCTGCTTCTTCCGCGACTGCACCATAGTCACACCACTCACTGTACCTGTCCCGGTCTCTCTGGCTGGCCCCTCTGGGGGGCCGGTAGTAGCACGTGCCTCCACCGTTCTCCCGCGTTCGGCAGCTTCCCCAGGCTCCCTGACAAGTTTCCACCTCCCCTCGTTCTCTAAGGACTTAGTGAGTAACGCTGTCCTCCAGGACCAGTTTGCCACTGTGACTACTCCTGGGGGTGAGCTTGTGGCGATCTGTACGGACTCACATACTGGCAAGCACTTCGCCTCTTTCACTCGGAGCCCTGGGTCTGGCCTGTACACACTGACCACTGAGTCTGCACAGGTAGCTAGCTGCGTCGGGTCAGTTAGCTTTGTCTTGTTCGTGTCGGCTACTCACGCACCAGACTCTCCTCTGGCACCACCGTCTTGGTCACTCCTCCCCACTGCGCCAGCGTGGCATGCACTCTCGTCTCCTTGCCTCTGGCCTCCCCAGGTCCCTGCCCCCGCTCCTCCTGCGCTCGCTTGCACTACCGTGCCTTCCCTGCGTCGAGGGGGCAGCGCGCCGCTCCTCACTCCTCATTTCCGCCGACCACTGCTCCTATGCAGACTCTCACATGGACGTGTGGGGCCCAGCCCGCGTTCGGGCAGGACAAGGAGCGCTACTTTCTGCTAGTTGTTGACAACTGCACGCGCTACACCATGGTCTTCCTTCTTGCGGAGTAAGGCGCATGTCCGCGGTGTTTTGATCGACTGGATCATCACTGTTCGTCGCCAGCTGAGCGCGCGGTTTCAACATGACCTCCAGGTCCTGCGACTGCACTCTAACAAAGGTGGTAAGTTCTCCTCCCGCCCTCTTGAGGACTTTTGTCGTTCACGCTTCTAGCCTCCCCACATCAGAATGGGATTGGTGAGCGTTGCATTGGCTTGATCATAGAGGTTGCTCGCACCTCAATGATTCATGCGGCTGCTCCCATTTTTTTGTGGTTGTTTGCAGTCCGATACGCCGCACATCAGCTCAACCTCTAGCCCCGTGTCTCTATGCTAGAGACCTCGCCTGCACTGCGTTGGAGGGGGGAGGTTGGTGATGTGTCGACGTTTCGGGTCTGGAGCGCACTCTTCCTTGTCTGCGATACCACCGCGAGCAAGCTCTCTCATCGCACTCTCCGCTGCGTCTTTCTTTGCTTCCCTACCAACGCCCCGCCCTGGCAGTTTTACCACCCTACCTCACGCCGCGTCCTGTCCTCACAGGACGTCACCTTTCACGAGTCGGTCTGGTTTTACTGTCTCCACCCGCCGCGTCTTCCCGCGTTCAACTTTCTTGTAGAGCAGCCTTCACGAGGAGATTTGGTTGTGCCGCCCATCTGGCTTCACTCGGTCGTTTCCTGAGGGTACTCAGAGGAGCCTCCGGCAGCCATTCTACGGTCTCTGCCAGGCGCCCCGCGAGTGGCACGACACACTGAGGACGACACTTGCGGCTCTTGGGTTTGCTCCTTCGTCTACTGACCTGTCGCTGTTTCTGCGCACCGACCCTACTCTGCCGCCATTCTACATCGTCGTGTGCGTTAACGACTTGGTCTTTGCTACTACCAACACTGAGGCGCTGACCCTTGTGAAGGCGGAGCTGCAGAAGAGACACATTTGCACTGACCTGGGTGAGGTGTGGAGCTATCTTGGCTTATAGATCACCCGGGACAGAGCAAGGCGCACCATTACTCTGACTTAGTCACACATGGTGTAGCAGGTCCCTCAGCGCTTTGGCTTTTAGTTCTCCTCGCCACAGCGCACTCCTCTGCCTACAGGCCACTCGCTCTCAGCTCCACCTTCAGACGAGTGCGTAGAGCCAAGTGGCCCGTATCCAGAGCTTGTGGGCTGCCTCATATACCTGATGGCGTAGCCTCTCAGCATCCTTGCTTCGTCGCAGGAAGGAGCACTGGACAGTTGCGCAGAGGGTAGTGCGTTACCTGTGAAGTACTTCGGGCATGGGGCTCGTGCTTGGAGGACAGGGTCCTATGGTACTCACAGAACACTACGACGCTTCTTGGGCCGATGACCAGGCGACTCAGCGGGCGTCAGAGGGTTACTCTTGCAGTCTCGGCTCTGATTCTGTCTCACGGAGGTCCACTCGTTTGTCTTTTGTGCTTGGGTCTAGCTGTTAGGCCGAGATCTACGCTGGGGCTAAGGCTACACAGGAGTTACGCTGGCTGACCTACTTGCTGACTGACTTGGGTGAGCGGCCTCATTCTCCTCCAGTCCTGTACGTCGACAACAAGGCCATGATTGCCTTGTGTCGGGAGCAGAGACTGGAGCACAAAACGAAGCACATTGCTCTTCGTTGCTTTCTTGCTCTGAGTTGCAGCAGCGTGGTCAGCTGCGCCTTGCTTACGTAGCCTCTCGAGCCAACACTGTTGATGACTTCACCAAGGCCTTTGGGTCTGGTGATCATCAGCGTTCTGCACTGCTCTTGGCCTTGTGCCTACTCTGCCTCACCTGCTGGTTGCTTGATTTGGCTTGTGCTGTGAGATATATACATATATATATATATATATATACCTGCATGGTTGCTCTGGCTAGGTTGTGATAACTGTACTGCTTGTAGTTTTATTACTCTGCATGTGAACTGGCCTTGTGGCCGCTTGCTTGTGCTCAAACTGCGTGATGTTCTTGAAATTCACCCTGAGATTTGCTTTGTTCATTTGCTTCACTGGTCTTGTGATCGTTGATTGTAATTCCTATCCCCCACTTTGACTATGGGGGTGTGTCAAACTGTGTTTGTATATCTATAGGCTGTAGTGGGTTAGCCACTATTGGGTATGACACTTTAGGGTTAGACCTAGTACTTGTACTCATCTCATGCTGCTAGTTCTGACAAGTGTTGCAAATGTATTAGTGACTACCTTGTGACACTACAAACCAAGAATCGTGACTAATTATGATGCACCAAAATCAAGAAATGAACCACTCTTAATAAGACATCTGGGAAGATTATGGCTTTTGATGGTTCAGGGTAACACAAGTAGAAACTATTATGATTCCTTGTGATCACGTTTAGTCACGAATACTGGTTTCGGAGTATTACAATCAGTCAAAAATACGTTTATGATCAGGGCCTCAGATTTCGTTTTAGTCTAGGCTGAATCGTCAGTCTCTGGAGGATGCTATTGGCTGACCTATCAGTGTCTTGTTTGTTAAAAAACTTACTTTTCAGTGGTACAAAAGCTGTTCAATTAGAGTCACCAAATAAAATAGGCTGAACGTTCTTTGGACTGTCCCACCTACAACAGCAAGCGTTTTATATCTTAGCCTTGAGAGAAGAACGGTGCATGAACTACGTATGCCATATCCTCATCAACATCATCTTCATCCTCATCATCGTCACTATCACTAGATAAGTCGAGAGCATCTACAGGCTTGGGGTGTTCTACTTCCATGGCTACAGCTTTCCCCTTCTTGCTGGGTTCTCTTGGGGTGGAAATGGGGGAGTTTGAAAACGGCTTCCTCTTCTTGTAGCTTCTCCAGATGTCCACCACCTCGTCAAACACCGGCTCATACGGCATCGGAGACAAGCACATCAAGTCACCCAGTCTTGCATCCTTCAGCCCACCTCGAAGCCACGACTTGATGACGTTTTGGCACGAGAAGCCCTTTTCGCACTCAACAGTGCTAAGGGGAATCACCGCAACTGCCACCCACAGCTGCACGAGGTTGGGGTAGCTCTTGCGCCAGTCTGGAGTCTTCAGGATCACGGTGAGGCCCTCGTGGAACGTCCGCTCCCCCTGTGGTGCAGTAGCAAGGATAGAGCAAACAACCGAAGCTCCTTCTGTGCCTGTCGCTTGTTGATTCCTGAAAGGCGTAATAGTGGGTTTAGGGAGAGGCAAACAAGGCAGCATGAGCTACTAGGCTGAGTGTGAATCGTGGCACTAGGGAATGGGCAAACGGCAGTTACCAGAGGTAGAGCAACCGGGATGAACGATGGTTACTTTACCTAGCACGATCTCCTCCGAATCTTGAGCCTTGAACAGCAACCACTCCACACATCGTGCATGTCACTCCGGCTTGCCCTTCGGCCACTCATCAGGCATGAACAGCCTGACACCAGACAGTGAGTCCAGGTCACCCAGCCTCCTCTCCAGGTTCGTCATGATGCGTTCAGCAAAGTCGGTGCAGAGGTCAATGCATCCGTCGTGATCCGCAGGGCAATCATGCCCATCCACGGGGTTGCTGTGGAGCGTGAAGGTGATTTTCTCGGGTCGGCCGTCGGAGTAGACTCCCTCTACAGTCACGCCGCGCTTCTTTCCAGGACCGTAGCGCTCGATAAAGGGAGAGAGCCAGCGGCTCAAGCCACCGCCGAAGTCGTCCCCACAGTCGACGTATCGACTCTCCAGGTGTGAGTTCGTGCGCTTGATTTGAGCATGAAGAGAGATAAGATCCAACTGCCAATGGGAGAAAGGGGAGGAACACAGTGTCAGTATGGTAATTTCCGCGACAATGTAAAACATATTCAGTCAAACTGAATTACCTAGCGTTGCTGGAAGGACTTGTTCAGGAGGTTCAGGTGCTCAAGAACATCAGCCAGAAAGAACATGAAAAAAATGAAACGTGTACGAGGTGGCAAGCAGATACATAGCGAAATGGTACTTCTTGAGGAAAATCACAACTGCAGGCCACACGGCAAGGATGCAAAGTATGGCTTCACCCCGAGACAGCCACCGAACTTGGTATATGCCCTGGACTTCCAGACTTGTCTCTTTGAAGAGTTGTTGGAGGTCCATGAACTGTTGGTGCTTCGGGGCAGAGCGTCCCAGAAGGTCAGCCGTCACGCGGACGATATCGTCAACCATGTCGAAGACTGGTAGAGATTTGGCCGCCTCCTTAGCGGCAAGCGCCTCCCTGCTATGAAATATAAATGTATTAGAACTATGAACAAATAGACCGGGCAAGATGCAACAACACCCGCACCTGTGGGCGATGCAGTGACACGAGTACAAGGTGTGGGACCCTCTCTCGTAGGCGAACCACCAGTCCAGCTCGACTCCCCATCATCACCCCAGCACCGTCGGTGCTGATGCCCGTAATCCTCTACAATTCAATACCAACTGCCTGCAATTGAGAGAGCAGCAGACTCAACAAGGTGGATGCGTGAGCTTCCTCAACATTGATCATTTGCATAAACCCTGACACGAGTTTATGGTCGCGGATGAACGTGGCGTAAACTATAATGTGCTTGCCCCTGCAGCGATCGGCGCTTTCGTCGAGGCTGATGCCAATGAGCGGGCTTCGGAGAATGTGCTCCAGTTGAGTCGTTTGCAGCCAGGTTGCATTTGATTGCACGAGTTCGCCAGAGCCGTACCTGCCATGAATAAATTACATGGTATTAGCAAAACCGAGCAGTCAATGTTACGAGGACATATGTACTAAATACTCACATGGTGTATTAGGTCTCGTAACCTTTCTTTGGGAAACCTTGAACCCCCTTCTGCGCCAGATAATGCACCAACTTCACCCATGTCCCCATGGGTGCGTCGCACTGGCTAATGAACAGAAGCACGTCTAGCAATGATACAATACGGATCTTCTCAGCGTCGACAGCCGCACAATGCTCGTTAATGCGAGGCTGCGAAGTCGCGGCAGCAAGTAGGGCCTCCTGCTTCTCCAATGCCAGCTTGTGCTTCCGCGTCCCTGCGTGCTTGCGAAACGCTTGGGTCTGGACGGCAGTCGCACCTTTGCTGGCCCTGACACCAGCGTGCTTGGAGCAGAGACTTCATTTGAAAGCAAGCAGACCACGAACAGTTTTTTTAGGACAAGCCACGGAAACCTCTCTACCCACTTTGTTTTGTACTTCTCCAAAGCATCGGCATAGATAGTATTGACGAGCTCTTGCACGTTGATGTTCAGAGAAGGGCGTATGGTGGATTCAGTGACGTCAGGTTCAGAGACTGGGATGCTTGATGAAGACTTCCCGAAACTCAGCCGTTGCTGCTTGAGTTTGACTTTGCGCGGAGTGGACAATTTTGATGCCAACGTCCCGACGAGAACTGTGTCGGAAACACCAGCACGCACAGAAGTGTGTGCCCGTATAGAATCTAGGCTAGAAGGCTCGACAGGTGTCTCAGGAACTGGAGGATCTGGATCTGGTGTGGTTGGCAGTGGAGGTTGAATATGGCGGCCTAGAGAGCTAAGAAGAAGATCGAGGCCCGTACGGGCTTCCTCGATGGTGTCAGCGTCAGCGCCATCTAAATCCGCTCCGTCCTCGTCGTCGGAAAGGGTGTCGCCATGGCCAGCCATGGCGGAACATCGAAGAGAGAGTGTGCCGGGCACTTTCTTGGGTTAGCGGAGAATGAACTGAACCCCTGGCGAGGATGGATGTGTTGGGGTGTGCCTGCAGGAACAAGATGGGATGGGGGTAATCAAGAAGGAGCTGGTGAAGAAGGGTGTGTTGCAAGGCGACGCGCTGGTTGCCAGCATGCACAAACCTGGTTGCAGGTTCGGGGAGGGTGCTGTGGGGGTGGTTGCCTAGTCGCGCGGCAACAATGTGCTTGAGTGTGCTGTGCTGTTGCATCGTGCGTGCGCGATGCTGTTAACGTGACATTCGCCAGAAAGTGATGTGGTTGCCTAAACAACCAATCACGAACGAAGAGACCTGCGCTCGACGACAGCAGTGCAAGGTAAGTGCGGGAATGATGCCACTTGTCAGAATCTCAGCCACTGACCACTGGGATAAAATGACTTGTTTGTGTAGCGGGTGAGTGCGCGCACAACCCCCCAGGCCAGCGTGCCTGTAACCTTTCCCTAGGATCAATCAAGGATCACCAGTGGACCTCTGACACCCCCCGCACTGGGATGCCCGAGGTGCACACACCGGATTCGAACCAGAGACCTTTGCTCTGATACCATGTCAGAATCCTAGCCACTAACCACTGGGGTAAAGGGGCTTGTTTGTCTAGCGGTGAGTGCATCCATAACCCCCCAGGGTAACGTGCTTGTAACCCTTCCCTATGATCAATCGCGGATCTCCAATGGACCTCTGACACCACTTCCTAGTGCGTTGGCGGGGAATCTTGACATCTCGCCGTGATTGACGGGGGGTCGGTCCTTCCGGTGTACCTTGATAGCCGGAATTCAAGGCATCTACGCGAATCCCCTTTAAAGCGATTTCAGCCCACCCCCTCGAGGCAACTCTGATCAGTCAGTGTGTAGTACATAGAAAAAACTGAAAATTCAGTGAATATGTGTTTAAAAAAAAAACTGAATTTCAGCCAACACCTTTAAAAAATGCTGCCACATCAGCCCCACTATCTCCCCAGCACTGAAAACTTACCTCTAATCGGCCTTTTTTCGCTGACTTCTGAGGGCGTGTTTGTGACACATTCTTTTTGGACATGTCGCGTCCGAAATGTACCCTTACTCACGTATTTTCAACTTTCAAGGCGAATCATTGTGTGACCATACGCGATAGAGTCGTGAGGCAGTGTGTGACTATCCCTAATAATCGTTTGATGTGACAGCCGAGTGACGATGTTTGTGACTTCCTACCCTCATCACCCGATATAAGGCAGTGTTGAATAGAAGACAGGGGTGTCCTTAAAGCGGGTGTCTCTTATAAATAGGTGTTCCTGATTATAAGACATCTGTAGGTGTGTACGAGTTAAGGCAGTGTCTTCTAAACAGTCCCGTAACAATGGGTGTATGACTTCCTGATCTGAAAGTTCACCAAGCAAATCGCGCGGTGTGAGTTTATACTGAGGTGCATGATAAACAAATGTGATGTATAGTAACGGGCTTACGCATTTGGTGTGACAATGCTAATTCTTACCCTTTTTTTTAACCGTTTTAGCACAACACCTAGGGTAGCACATATGGGGGATTACAGGTAGGTCGTAACCAATTCATTAGCGCTAGAAAGCAAAGGAATGCAGGCAGCTAGACAGGCATAAAAGCATTGCGTTCTCTCAAGCCCAACTGCCTCTTCCTGCTTTGGCGGCAGGATGGGGTTACATTCAGAAGTTTTTTAGATGCAACGGAGAGATTACTGCATCCAAGAACGAAGGCATCACCCTCAGAAGTTCCTGAGCACGCGCTTGGCCTCGCGGACGCCGGAGAGCAGGGCGCCGTGCACGGTGGCCTGGTACTGCCAGATGGTGTGCTCCCCCGCAAACAGCACCCTCCCCTCGGGCAGCGCCATCACATCATAGTCCGTGCAGTGATCCTCGTTCCCCCGCACGCCCACGGCGCGCATAGCTGTACGCCCCCCGCGAATACGGTTCGGCGGTCCAGCGCTGGATCCAAGTGGCCAGTGGCTCAAGCGGCTTCTTGCGGTACTGCGGGAACATGCGCGCCATCTTCGCCTTGGCGTCTTTAATCACCTCCTCATCGCTCATCGTAGCCATTCTCACCGCATACTCCCCCAGAGCCACTCCCTCCAAAGCCGTCTGCCCCCACGCGCGCTTCAGGTTCACCCAATCCACCCACCGCCCGCGATTTGCGGGCAGCTGCGCATCCTCGATGAAATATTCGTCCACGTTGACCGGCCAGAAGGTCTGGTTGAAGAAGAAGAAGATCTTGGCGATTGCGCCCACTCCCAGGCGGGCTATGGCGCCGGTTTTACGGGGGGGGAGCGACGGAGAGAAGGCGATGGTGTTGGCCTTGAGCACCCCGAGAGGGATGGTGACGATCACCACGTCGGCGTCCAGCGTGCCGGTGGCGCCACTGGCGGTGTTCTTTCCCGTGATCTGCACGCCTGTGGAGGACTGCGAGATGGCCGTGACTTCAAAGTTGAGGAGCAGCTTTGCTCCTTTTCCTTGCGCTTCCTGTGATGTCAGTCGATGGGTGGGCGTGGAAGTGGGGTTTGGGGGAGTGAGAGAGTTGGAGTGGGAATAAGAGTTAGAGAAAACGTAATTGTGACAGGCAGTTGGGATATGTGTGGGACAAGTGCGACATGAAGACATGGGAGACGAGTGGTGAGGGACAGGAGACGAGTGGGAGATGAGTGGGCGGGGTATGGGAGACGGGTAGGTGAGTGGGTTATGGGAGATGGGTAGGTGAATGGGGTATGGGAGATGGGTAGGTGGGTGGGGTATGGGAGATGGGTGGGTGGGCATGGGAAACAGGTAGGTGGGTGGGGCATGGGAGACGAGTGGGTGAGGAATGTGGGGCACGATACAAGGAATGAGGCGAGCTCCTGCAAGCTACACCTGTCTGGACGGATGAGTGGAACGCCCCATTCCCACCACTCCCACTCCCACTCCCTTTCTCACTCCCCCTCCTACTCCCACTCCCCCTCCCCCTCCCACTCCCCCTCCCACTCCCACTCCCACTCCCACTGCCCCTCTCCCTCCCACTCCCACTCCAACTCCCCACCTCACCTGCATGAGCATCTTGGGGATGTTGTCGTAGCCGTTGGTAACCACCATGGTGGGCGGGTCGAAGGCATCGGAGTCGTAGTACCATGCTGACAGGTGCGAGAGGGCCGTGCCGAAGTTGAACTCGTAGTCCACTGCCAGGCGAGACTGGGGAGGGACAGGTGAACACAACAGGAGATATGAGACAAGGGGTGAGTGAGAAAAGGGTAATCACGAGGGGGGGGGGATGGTGGTATGAGGTGGGTGTGAGAGGGCCGTGCCGAAGTTGAACTCGTAGTCCACTGCGAGACGGGACTGCGGTGCAGAGAGGGACAGGGAAACGGAAGGGATATGAGAGAGACAAGGATAACCACATGCCCAGATGGGGGTATGAGAGACGTGCGAGATGGCCGTGCCGAAGTTGAACTCATAGTCCACCGCCAGGCGAGACTGGCGGGGGACAGGAAAACACAACAGGAGATATGAGACAAGGGTGAGAAAGGGAAATCACTGGGGGGGGGGGGGGGGGGGGGGATGAGGAGGGTGTGAGAGGGCCGTGCCGAAGTTGAACTCGTAGTCCACTGCTAGGCGAGGAGAGGGAGAGGGAAACACCACAGGAATGTAAAAACAACCGGCTTTAACAACCTTCCACCCCCCCTCTTCGCCCGCCCTTCCTGCACTCACCCATACCCTGCCCCACCCCAATCTCTCCCCCAGTCCTCCCCTCCCCCCTTCCGTCAACCTTGCCACACGCACACACCATTCTTCGGGCCACTCCCTTTCCCGCTCCCAATCCTTCCCTCTGCCCTTTCCCCTCCCCTTCCCCCTGCCCTTCCCCATTCCCTCCTTCTCTCCCACATCCATTTCTTCCCCTCCTACTTCGCATTACCTGAGCATAGGGCTTGTAGAACATCTTTCGCTTCCAAGGCCCGCTAGTGAACGCCTGCTGCAGGCTCACATCCTTGTTCTGCTTGCCCGCCCAGGCCAAGGCTTGCCGTACTAACGTCTGATACTCCGCCTCCGCTGCCGCCCACTCCGCGTCCCCGTACCTCCTCCCCTTGGCTGTGAATTGGATTTCCCCCCGTTCTGCTGCGCAATGTTGAGCTTGAATTTCCGAGCCAGAGTGGTTACCGGGTTACCTGAGGCAGGAGGGGCAGACGGGCAAAGGAGCAGCACAGGGAAGAGGAAAAGAAGGCGGAAGGGGAACGAGAGGCGGAAGGGGAAGGGGAAGGGGAGGGCGGAAGTGGAAGGGGAAAGGGAAGGCGGAAGGGGAGAGGGAGGGGGAAGGGGAAGGCGAAGTGGAGGAAGTGGAAGGGAAGGGGAAGGGGAAGGGGGAAGGGGAAGGGGAAGTGGAAGTGGAAGGGGAAAGGGAAGAGGAAGAAGAAAGGCAGGAGAAAGTGGAATGGAGAAGGGAGGGAAGAGGGCAGCAGGAGGAGAAAGGAAGTGGCAAGGGATTGGTGAGGAACGCTCAGTTTGGAGAGTGTGGGAAGGTTTGAAGTGTGGGGAAGTTTGGAGTGTGGGGGAGATTGGAGTCTGGTGGTGGTAACCAGGTTACCTGTGGCGCCCTCGATCCACTGTGCGCCCATCTCGCCTCGCAGGAACGTCGTGGGCGAGCCGGCAGGGGCGGCCTCCGTTCGGCTCCACATGCGCCCGCCCACCCTTCCGCGCGCCTCCACCACCGTCACCTGGGGGAAGAGGGGGTAGGGGGTGGGGCAGGGGTGGGGGTAGCTAGTAGAGATCAGAGGCCGATAGGGTCCAATTGCAACAGCCCCGCCCACCCTTCCGCGCGCCTCCACCACCGTCACCTGGGAGGGGGGGAAGGGGGGTGGGGGAGAGACAAGAGGCCGTTAGGGTCCAACTAAAAGGCAAGAGCCCATCCTGCCGCACGCATCCAGCACGGTCACCTGGAGAGGAGGGGGGTGCTGGGAGAAGAGGAGAACAGGAAGAGCTGAGATGAGAGGCTGTTAGGCTCCAGTAGCCCACCTGCCGCGCGCCTCCACCACCGTCACCTGGAAATGGGGAGAAGGGGGGGTTAAGGGGGAGAAAGAGATCAGAGGCTAATGTTCAAAGGCAACAGCGCAGCCCACCCTGCCGCCGCGCCCCTCCGCCACAGTCACCTGAGGGGAGGGGAGGGGGGCGGAGGAAAAAAGGGCGAAAGAGGGAAAGAGGGGGAGGGAAGGAGGGGCAAGGGAAAATTAAGGAGATGAGAAGACCTGCCGTACCTGAGGGGAGGTGGGGGGTGCAGGGAGGGGGATCAGGGTAGAATCACGGGAATCAGATGGTCAGAACCCGCTGTACGAAAGGATAAAACACAGAAAAAGACGCGCATAGAATGCGCGTATGAATTTAGACGTCAACGAACGTGTCAACAAATCCGTCACGCTGAGGCGATCATCGTGCACAGCGCCCCGATTATCCGCATTTTATCTTGCACGGCCGTCGAACGTACATTGAAGCATTCGCCGCCGCTGTGAGTGACGATGCGGTAAGCAGCCGAAACGCCCGACATGCCCGCGCCGACCACCACCACCTGCCGCACGCGCGAGCACGCCGCGTCCGCCGCTCGCGGCACGAGCAGCGCCGCCAGCAGCAGCGGCACGAGAAGCGACAGAGCATTGTGATGGCGGCCCTGCGACGACGAAGACGACCATCGCGACGATCGCGAAGATCGCAGCCGTAGCGCCGCCTTGAAGGCGGCGGGACTCGCACGAGAGGCGGCGCGGCTAGTAGGTCTTCGTGAATTGCTGACGCGCGACAACGGCATTGCGACGGCGCGTCGCTGAGAAGAATGGCAGGGGTGTAGGCCTAGAGAGGAACGGATGGAAATGAGACAGTCGCTGAGGTGCAGGCAGCGAAAGGGATGCTGTTCGCGGGACGCCGCCACAAGCTTGCAAGCTGGTCGAAAATCTGGGAATTGCAGGGAGACACAGACAGACGCTCGGTTCAAGTGGTTCTGTTGGTTGGGAAGTAGAGCGATTGGGCAAGTGTGCACACAAGGGAGCAATTTTTATGTGGTCGTAATTGCGTGCACAACACACGGTAACCCATTTCGCCCCCTGCTATGGTGCGCGATCCCGACCGAACCGAACCGAATGGTGCTCTTTCCTTGTTCGTCCAAACCAAACCAACAAGCTGGACCATGGGTGGCGAAAATTGTAGAAACAGGCTGGGAATGTCGGGGAAGTTGGATCGCAGGGAATGTCGCGATTCGCGAAGGGGCCACTGAATTGGGTTTTCTCTGATTTTCCTCAGGTCCCTCAGTGTTCTGTTCCCGCCCAGCTTCCCCATGCCTTGGCAAGGGGATGTGTGTGTCCAGCGCAGCAAAGCCTCAGATACACCATACCCGTTACAGCCGTATTGGTTGACAGTACAGCACCATGTTGTTTCCTTAGATATTTTTATATGTGAAATTTAACTGTATATAAGGCAAGACGCGAAGCCCGAAATGTAACTCGTTTCTACCCTATCCGTCACACAGTCACAATCCGTCGTGGCTGCTTCTGGCTGCGCCAGCACACATCCCCCACACCACTTCCGAAGCACAAATTCCCTCCCTTTTCGTCACATCACAAATTCCTTCTTTCCGTCAAGCGCACATCTACCCCTCGATACTGTCGCAGGGTACTGGTTACCATATCTTTTCCATCACCCTTCTCACCCCTTACGAATCCCTCCGCTTTCTTAGTTGTTGGTCAAGTAGCCTACTTACCACTTCCCTCTGTTCTCTAGGGGTCTGACACCAGAGCGACCGCATTCAGGGCAGTCGGACTTAGTCGTTTCCAGACGTACCCCGAATTAGGTTTCGCCACCATGGCTGCCCTTCAATCTGTCGCTCTGACTCCTCTCACCGCGGCCCCTAGCGCGTCGCTCGATAAGACCTCCAGGCACGTCCCTCGGTTAACCTCCACTTACAGCTCGTGTTTCATTTCCTAACTAGGCTTTTTTTCGCTGTATTGTACAGCCCTAGTGTTCAGTCAACCCTAACTCTTATCCATATCGGCTTTCCCGCCTATTTGGCTTCGCATAGCACGTTACTGATAACGCGTTGTTCCTCGGCCGTTGTGCTCTGTTCCTCTGGAATGTTCTGGCTAACAGCGAGTTTTGGGGAAGCCGGACGTCCTTGAGCCTTCCCGCCAGGAGAGATGGCGCCGTCTGCGCTAGAATGCCCAAGGTCAGGAATCCTTGGTCTAAACCGGCCACGCAAAGGAGAGTCTTTGACCTTTCTGGGCATGTGGAATGACATCACCCACTTTTAGACAACCAGCATTGTTCTTGTTCTCTCGTTAAAATCTGTTTTGGGACGTCTCAAAGCCTAACGTGCATTGTCCTTGTTATCAAGTTCGATGCATCATATGCTGTGACCTTCTGCCCGCCTGGTCTTTCCCCCACCCAACTCGAGACCAGGCATGGCTGTCCTTCAGTCGACTCTCTCAGCCTAAGATTCCACCGTTTCTCACATTGTGGATGATGATATTCCACCCCACATCTCGAGTCACTCACTTCTCCTCACATTGTGGACGCAACTCCTTGTTCTCGCACTCGGATTTCCCTGTGTGCGTTTACGTCGAGATGATAGTTCCTCGCGAATTGAATGCGCATACGGCGGAGAAGGTCACGGACGTAACGAAGCCAGATTGACGCGTCGTGACATCTGTGTTCAATGCATTCTTTACTTCCGTGTGTCAGGTCGAGATGGCCATTTCTCGCAAGAAGAAGGAGCAGACGGTCGAGAAGGCCCGCCAGCAGCTCGAGAACTGCAACCTCGTCGCCAGCATCAACTACAAGCGATTCACGGTAACCCGTTTCGCCATGTTTTTCGTTAGACATGGTTGTTAAAGTTGAGCTGAAACAACAGAAACTAGAAAGATACGAAGTCGTCGCCAGCATCAACGAGAGACTAGTTTCACGGTGTATTGTCTTGCAAGGAGCGGAATGCACCGTGAACGGTCAATGCGGTCGTTGCGAACCAACGGCTGACCAAAGCGGAACGATGAATCGTGACCGTCGATGTTGAGAGGGACATGCAATTCGGCCGACGATAGAGACGCGGCTTCCAGCGATTAGGGTTTAGAAGGGAGCGTATTGGCGATGCCGGCTTTGAGGGAGATGATTTCAAGTCAACGGCTAGTTTGAGGATGGGCTCAGTAGATTAGTTGGCAATGGGCGGCTGGATGGATATGGTGCGAGATTGCGCCACGTCAGCTGCGCATGATTGGTGGCCTAGAGATCGACGGCAACGGAGGGAGAGGCGGCGTGCAAAAGGGAGGGAGCCGAGGTGGATGAGGGGGGCCGTGGGGGGAAGAGGGTAGCCGAGGTGGGGGGAAGCGGAGGGAGGAGAGTGGAGGGGGAGCGAAGGATATTTTGAAACTGAGTTGTGGGGGAGTGGGGAGATTGAGGGCGAATCGAGGGGGAAAGGATGCAGGAAGCGCAGATGGAGTTGAGTCAGCAGATAAGAGTCGATTTTTCGCGCCTGATAATCGGAGCTAATTATTGACTGGACCGAAAATCACGAGTTGATGGAGCAGATAGGGTCTAGTTTTGGAGCAGATAGGGTCTAGTTTTGGCGCCTAGGACAATGGTAGCAGGTGAACCCGTCTGGCGTTTCTCGCGTCACTCTAAGAATTCTCAGATTCCCAAGGTGCAGGGTAGGGTTAGAGGACTCATTTGATGGAGGACTGGCAGAGTCGAAAGCGGAAGTGAAAGGGGGAGTCGAGGGGGAGCAGAGGGGGAGCGGAGGGGGAGCATAGGGGGGCGGAAGGGGGGGAGCCGAAGGGGGGAGTCGAGTAGAAAGGAGCCGAGAGGGGAGCGGGAAAACAGCCGGAGGGGATCTTGGGGTGTGCTGGCGTTCGCACGGCGTGCGGATAGCGATCGCGGTGCCGCGTACAAGCGTCCTGTCTCTGCGCTTTTCGTGGCGAACCGGGGAGAGCCTAGGGGGGAGTACAGGGGGAGTCCAGGGAGAACCCTGGGGGAGTCCAGGGGGTTTCAGGGGAACCGAGGGGAAACTGGGAATTTTGCGGATAGCGATCGCGGTGCCACGTACGAGCGCCCTGACTCTGCATATTTCGTGGCGAACCGAGGGGAGCCTAGGGGGAGTTCAGGGGGAGCCTATGGGGAGTTTAGGGGGAACCTAGGGGGAGTTTAGGGGGAACCTAGGGGGAGTTTAGGGGCAACCTAGGGGGAGTTTAGGGGGAACCTAGGGGGAGTTTAGAAGAGCCCAGGTGGAGTCCAGGGGGGTCCTGGGGGAGTCCATGGGGAGTCTAGGGGGGTTGGGGGGGCCGAGAGGGAACTAAGAAGCTTGCGGATAGCGATTCCGGTGCCACGTACGAGTGTCTTGTCTCTGCGTTTCCCGTGGCGACGTTAACCCGCGAATGGTGAATCGAGGCGCCGTTGAAATAGCGTTCGCGGGTCACACACGAGCATATCCCCGTCTTCTTACCTGACAGCCAGTTATGAGAGCTAATTGCCTCGGTTTATAGGTGCTTCGCTCGGTTCACTCCTCCTCCTCCTCCTCCTCCTCCTCCTCCTCCTCCTCCTCCTCCTCCTCCTCCTCCTCCTCCTCCTCCTCCTCCTCCTCCTCCTCCTCCTCCTCCTCCTCCTCCTCCTCCTCCTCCTCCTCCTCCTCCTCCTCCTCCTCCTCCTCCTCCTCCTCCTCCTCCTCCTCCTCCTCCTCCTCCTCCTCTTCCTCCTCCCCCTCCTTCCCCCCCCCCTCCCACCCGTCCCCTTTCCCTCCCCCCTCCTTTCTGCCTCCCCCTTCCGCAGGTCAAGCAGATGTCGGACCTTCGCAAGGGGAAGCTCCCGAGAGCACGTCGCTGGTGGTGATGAAGAACTCGCTACTGGAGAAGGCTATAGAGGGGACGGAGTTCGAGGCGCTCAAGCGGCCATGACGGGCATGAACGCCCTTTCTCTTCGTCCACTGGCGAGGAGATCCCGCCTGCTCTCAAGCCCTTCAGGTACATACAAGTAGTCGCTGGGAGCATTCAGTTTCGCCTCTCGCACTGGGGGTCACAACCACAGGCACTCAAGCCGGCCATGACCGGCATGAACGCCTCTTCTCTTCGTGCACGGCTAGGAGATCCCCTCCCGCGCTCAAGCCCTTCAGGTACATGTTTACAGAGCGGATAAATTAAGTACCCTTCAGGTACCAAATTGTTCCCCTGGCGCTCCTCAAACGATACGTGGCGCTTGTTTCCCTGGGGGAACATTCCGTCACTCTTCATTTGTCTTTGAAATTTCTCAAAGGGAGATCCCTTGCGCTTTCAAACCCATGAGGTGCACAAGAATCTTGCGCCTGCGCTGATGGTGTTGAGATACTAGTATTCCAATTACCTCTCACCTTACAGCTACTGAAGACATCCACCCCACCCCCCCCCCCCCCCCCCCCCCCCCTTTTTCTCTCCCTTTCCCCCCCGTGCTCCAACCCTTCAAACGTTTGAGACGTCTCTTGATTTTGAGACGGCCTCTCTCCCCCCTCCCACCTCCTTCCCCCCACTTTCCCCCTTTCCCCCTGCTCTTCCCCCCCCCAATTCCTCCCCCCCCCCCGCCCCCTCACACCAGGGAGCTGCAGAAGGAGTTGAAGCTGGAGGAGAACGACTTCACATTCTGAGCTATTTCCACCAGAGTCGCTCAACCAGCTATCAGCATGTTTCCGCCTTCCCCCTCCCTCTCCTCATCCCCCTCCCTCCCCAACCCCCCCCCCCCCCCCCCCCTTTTCCCCTTTCAGGGATCTGCAGAAAGGAGTTGAAGCTGGAGGAGAACGACTTCACAGGCGCCGTGTTTGAGGGCAAGTTCTACAGCCCCGCAGACATGGCCGCTCTTGAGACGCTGCCCAGCCGTGCTGAGGTGTACTCGAAGCTGCTGGGCGTCATGCAGTCGCCCGCTAGAGACGTGGTTTCCACCCTCCAGGTGCGTACTGTGCTTGTGTGAATGCATATGGAAGGATGGAGGAGGGCTGGGGTGGGGGAGGAGGGAGGGGGGGATGGGTGGGTGTGGGTGGTATCTGGTCTTTGAGTGAAGGCGTAAAGGAAAAAACACTGCCCAGCTGTGCCGAGGTGTCGACCCTCCAGGTGCATCCTGTGCTTGTGTGAATGCATATGGAAGGATGGAGGAGGGCTGGGGATGGTGTGGGAGGGAGGTGGGGAGAAAAAGGGGGGGGGGGGGGGGGGGGGGGGGGGGGGTATCTGGTCTTTGAGTGAAGGTGAAAAGGAAAAAACGCTGCCCAGCCGTGCCGAGGTGTACTCGAAGCTTGCTGGGGGTCATGCAGTCGCCTGCCAGAGACGTGGTTTCGACCCTTCAGGTGTTTGCAGTTGCGTTTGTGTATGTATGTCTGGTTGGAGGGAGGGAAGGTGGAGGGGGGCGGGTTTGGTGTTTGAGTAAAGGCGCTCGAGATGCTACCCGGCCAGCCGTGCCGAGGTGTACTTGAAGCTGCTGGGGGTTATTTACTCGCCCGCCAGAGACGTGGTTTCCAACTGCCAAGTGTGAGTAGTGCATGTGTGTGCGCAAGTGTGCGTGCATGTGTAAGTGCCTCATGGTGTTGCCCAGCTGTGCCGAGGTGTACTCGAAGCTGCTGGGGCTCATGCAACCATCGGCTAAAGGGGTGGAGAGGGGGGGGGGGTGTTGGGAAGTATGGATTTTAAGTGAAGTCGCTCGGCACTGCCAGCTGTGCTTGCTTGGCGCAGAATGCAAGAAAACAAAAGCTTTCCAACGCACAAATGTATTCGGAGCTTCAAGTCCAAACCCAGGCGGGACAAAGTGTGCTCCTAGCTGCTGAGAGGGATGCAAGTCGTGTGAGATGCTTGTGTCACGTGCAGAAACGCAAGGTTTTCCGAATCATGAATATATTTTGTAACACTCGGTGCTGAGCCCCTTACCTCCTCTCCTTCCCCTGTGCAGGCGCCTGCTCGCGATTTGATCTTCACCCTCAAGGCCCATGTGCAGAAGCTGGAGGAGGCCGAGGGCAGCCAATGATTGCCTCCCTGCTGCAACCAATCACATGCATTTGTTCAGCCTGTCCTAGGAACTGTCCAGCCTGTAAGGCACTAATGAGACGGGAGTCACGTGCCTGTTACAGAACGTACAGATCAGATGTCTTTCAAGTGTACATCATGGGTATAAAATAGGGACTCTCCGCAATTATGTACACCCATCTTGGGACAACTGAGAAATGGTGAGTTGGGGTGCTGAGATCAGTTTACTAAGTGAAATCTTTCTTGTAGCGTTCACCAAATTGCGCTTTAGGCAGGACAGTCACACTACAGTAACATGCGTGTACCATGATAGTGTAAACGAACTTCGTTTGTCGTCGCGGGTGATGGCTGCGCGACCGTGTAACGAGGTGGCGAAAGCTTGCGTGCCTGCTCAGATCAGACACGTCAACCAACCACATCCTGCCATGCCGAGCCGACACGGGCTTGATAGTTCCCCAGCAGACGAGGCTGTCGAGAGTGGTACAGTGCGATATCGCGTATAGTCCCAGGGTTTTTGAGAGATAAGAGCCTGGTTCCTGGACAAACTGTCAAGGGGGCGAGGCAAGAGGTGTGCTTGAAATTTGAAGAATGTTGGTGGCAAATCGCCAACCCCAACCCAATCCACAAAATGCTGCATGCTTTCCGCTTCATCTTACAGCCGCAGTTGTAATTAGTGCCCCTACAGAAGTGCGGACTGCCACGGTTAATTCCTAATAAACCGCTCTCAACCATATTAAATGATGGTAGTAGTGGGTCAAGAAAGGATCTCCCAACCCAACTTCAATTTTTATCTGGGGTGGATGGTAGATTGAGAGCAAGGCGCTGAGGTGTTTGGGAACAAGCAGGGCAGAATGGAAAAGCCAAGCTTTAGGGAAACCTTGCGGTGGTCGATGCGAGAGACTTACGGTTTCGTGAACCAGTGGCCATTTATCAGTCACAATTTCCAGAAAATGCACTTGCACCATGCAAATTTAAAGTCGGCGCGAACTTGCACTCCCAAGGCAGAGCCTCTCGTTCCCTAGGTCCCCTCGCGTCTCAGGCCTAGCATTCCGCCCGCTATCCCCAACGACTTTACGCTCTACTACTATTCCGTTCCCCGTTTAAATTCCTTGCTAACTTCGACAATCACTCCAAATCGCCTTCCTCGGCGCTCGTTCGGGCAGTTTCCAGCGTTTCCCCCCTCCCATCCAATTTCTCGTTCTTCTCCCATTCGTCGCCAGCATCACCCTAAACTTTTGCCCCGATACGTTCAACTTAAATGCCAATGCAGCGACGGCAACGCTTGAGATCGGTGCAACGCGGCTTTCGGCCTAGACGCTGCAGGGAACAATGCTCTCATGGTCACCACGGTAGACGGCAACCGGGCTGTGCTCTTCCGCTTATCGTGCCGCTGCTGCTGCTGCTCGCTGCGCTGCTCGTGCCGCTAACGGCGGACGCGGCGTGCTCATCGGTGCGGCAGGTGGTGGTGGTGGGCGCGGGGATGTCGGGCGTTTCGGCTGCTTACCGCATCGTCACCGCCACCAACGGCGAATGCTTCAAGGTAACACTTGAAGGCCGTGCAAGGTGAATGCTGAGGTCGGGCCTTTCACGATAAACGCTTTCGTTTCACGAATATATTGACACGTTTATTGAAACGTTCATTGACGTTTCTGTATATAATCTCGCACTATGCGCTTCTTTTTCCTGTGTGTCCTTCCTTCGTGCAGCGGCTTTGACCATCCGTTCCCCTCGCCTCGTTCCCTTCGCCCCTGCTCCTCTTTCCCCGCTCAACCCACCCCCCCCGAGTTGACGGTGGTGGGGCCACGCGGCAGGCCTTCTCATCTCATCCTCTTGTCCCTTCCTTGTCGCCCTTCCCCACCTTTCTTTTTCCCCCTTCCCCCACTCCCACCCCCCAGGTGACGGTGGTGGAGGCGCGCGGCAGGCAGATCTTCTCATCTCTTCCCCTTCTCCCTTCCCCCTTGTCCCCTTTCCCACCTCTTCTTTCCCGCCCCTCCCCCTTCCTCCCAGCCCAGGTGATGGTGGTGGAGGCGTGCGGCAGGGTGGGCTGGGCTGTTGTTGCATGTGGTCTCTCGTCTCTTTCCTTTCCCCCCTTTCCCCCCTCTCTCCCAGTTGACGGTGGTGGAGGCGCGCCGGGCGCGGAAGGGTGGGCGGGGCTGTTGCAATTGGACCCTATCGGCCTCTGATCTCTACTACCTACCCCCACCCCCTGCCCCACCTCCTACCCCCTCTTCCCCCCAGGTGACGGTGGTGGAGGCGCGCGGTCGGGTGGGCTGGGCTGTTGTTGCATGTGGTCTCTCATCTCTTTCCTTTCTCCCCTTTCCCCCCTTCCACCCACCCCCAGGTGACGGTGGTGGAGGCGCGCGGAAGGGTGGGCGGGGCGCATGTGGAGCCGAACGGAGGCCGCCCCTGCCGGCTCGCCCACTGCGTTCCTGCGAGGCGAGATGGGCGCACAGTGGATCGAAGGCGCCACAGGTAACCGTAACCAGGTTACCATAACAGGCAACGGGCAACCTGGTTACCACCAGGCACAGGTAACGTGGTTACCACTGCCAGGGTAACCCGGTTTCCACTGCATACAACACGTAACCCACCTACCATCGCCAGAGGTAAGCTGGTAACCGCCCTTCTTAACCCTCGTTCCATCAGCCCTTTCTCCAACAGAACTCCCTTTTCCTTCCCTTTCGCTCTCACCCTTTCCCCTTTCTCTCCACTTCCGCTTCTCCTTCCCTTTCCCTGTGCTTCTCCCCCTGCCCCTGCCCTTCTGCTCCCCCTGCCCCTGCCCTTCTGCTCCCCCTGCTCCAGGTAACCCTATTGCCGCCCTAGCTCGAAAATTCAAGCTTAGAATTGGGCGGCAGAACGGGCGGGAAATACAATTCACAGCCAAGGGGAAGAGATACAGGGATCCCGGGTGGTCGGCAGCGGAGGCGGAGTATCAAACGTTGGTACGGCAAGGCTTGTCCTGGGCGAACAGACAGGACAAGGATGTGAGCCTGCAGCAGGCGTTCACCAGCGGGCCATGGAAGCGGCGAGTGTTCCTCAAGCCCTATGTGCAGGTAGTGTGGTTGTGGGAGGGTAGAGGGGGCAGCGGAGAGATTGGGGCGAGCAAGGTATGGGTGAGTGTTCCTCAAGCCCTATGTGCAGGTAGTGTGGTTGTGGGAGGGTAGAGGGGGCAGCGGAGAGATTGGGGCGAGCAAGGTATGGGTGAGTGTTCCTCAAGCCCTATGTGCAGGTAGTGTGGTTGTGGGAGGGTAGAGGGGGCAGCGGAGAGATTGGGGCGAGCAAGGTATGGGTGAGTGTTCCTCAAGCCCTATGTGCAGGTAGTGGGGGGGTTGAGGGTGGGTGGGAGGGTAGAGGGGTACGGGGAGAGTGAGGGAAGAGGGGAAGGTGGAAGAGAAAGGGTAAGGGGAGTGGGAAGGGGAGTGGGAAGGGGAGTGGGAAGGGGAGTGGGGAGGGGAGTGGGGAGGGGAGTGGGGAGGGGAGTGGGAAGGGGAGTGGGGAGGGGAGTGGGGAGGGAGGGGACAGGGGAGGGAAGTGGACACCAGTTAGGTGCCATTGCTTTAATACGTGGCAGCAACTTGGGTTCAACACCTGTAAAATGTCAGTAGTACTTTGTAAAAAATGCTTGTATAAAAATCACGGTGGTAACCGGTTTCGGCTAAAATGCCTTCTTCAGACCACAAGCGATCTACTGAACGCGTACTACTTTATATGCCTAGAAAATGTCATCCTAGACTCAGGCCCGCGCGGGAAATCTTCGCTGCGGCGGAGTACGGGAACAACAGGCAAAAGCGAGATGAGAGAAAAAAGTGTAACAGCAACAAAACTACTGTAGTCTAACACTTATTAGCAGAAATCAAATTACTGCCAACTCTCTTAGGTAATCTCCATGCGATTATAGCTCTCCTTGATGAAAAAATGTCGTGTGCCATAGTAACGAGGTGACTTTTGAGTCGACTCAAAAGTTTCCCCATGTGCGAACGGTCAACCAGCGGGGTTGAGAAGCGATTTCAGCACAAGGGGGCCACGTTTAGGAGAATCGCGAATGGAAGAGGCACGGTAAAGAAATTCCCCCCGAGAGGCGAACGAGACTGACTTGAAGATTGGTAAAAGGAATCTCTCCGGGTATCCTCGAGCTCGCAGCCGAGCAAAGAAGAGGGCGCGGGAGTTGTAAAAGTCAGTACGAGAAGATGAGCGCAGTAGGAAACGATGAAGTTCACTGCGAATGAAACCCTGTTTGGTTGTACGGGTATGGTAAGACCTGAAAGGAAGGTATAAGTACCGATTCATGGGTTTTTGAAACAGCTTCACATCCAGAATTCCGGTTTTGCTGAAGCGTTCCCCCTTGAAAAAGGTCACATCCAAAAAGTCCATGGTGGACTCAGAGAGGACCCAGGTCAGACGAATTGACGGGTGAAGAGAGTCGAAGCGCTCTTTCAGCCGTTGAAATTCTTCCCGCCTCCCTTCCCATAAAATCAGACCGTCGTCGATAAAACGAAGGTGGAGGGCAGGAGGTGAAGGGATGGATGAGTGTAGTTGAATGTCCAAAAAACTCATGAAAAGAACCGCGAAGCAGACTGCGACTGAGGTTCCCATAGCAGTGCCGTGGATTTGGCGGAAAAATCTGCCGTTGAAAGAGACATAGCTGTTAAACATAACCCATCGAAGTAGGCGGGTGATTAACGGGGCTAAAGGGTGTCTTGCTTTCTGTAAAAAATAGGAAACAGCGTCAATGCCATCCAGTAAAGGAATAGAGGGGTAGAGAGATTCGACGTCATATGAGGCAAGGAAAAGGTTGTTCGAAAAACGCCGTTGCTCAAGCTGAAGTATAAGGCTCTGAGAATCTTTAACGTAAGTCGTCTGCTCCAGCACTAAGGGTCTTAGAACAGAGTCAAGCCAGCGAGAGACGTTGGATGTGACTTTTGAGTCGACTCAAAAGTCACCTCGTTACTATGGCACACGACATTTTTTCATCAAGGAGAGCTATAATCGCATGGAGATTACCTAAGAGAGTTGGCAGTTATTTGATTTCTGCTAATAAGTGTTAGACTACAGTAGTTTTGTTGCTGTTACACTTTTTCTCTCATCTCGCTTTTGCCTGTTGTTCCCGTACTCGCCGCAGCGAAGATTTCCCGCGCGGGCCTGAGTCTAGGATGACATTTTCTAGGCATATAAAGTAGTACGCGTTCAGTAGATCGCTTGTGGTCTGAAGAAGGCATTTTAGCCGAAACCGGTTACCACCGTGATTTTTATACAAGCATTTTTTACAAAGTACTACTGACATTTTACAGGTGTTGAACCCAAGTTGCTGCCACGTATTAAAGCAATGGCACCTAACTGGTGTCCACTTCCGCTGATACCTGATACTACTGCGATGGCCAACTACACATTTGTTGCAACCAATGCAACCAACACCAATGCAAACCAAGACAACACCAAGATTATCCACGCTCAACGTCACGCGCGTCTCTCGAAGTCCAAGAACACGAGAGCCAGCCGTGATGATAAAGAGCTGGCTGGAGTCCTGAAGATTTCAGAGTCTCCTTCTTTTCGATCGAGCAAGAGAAAAGCCTGCGACACTTCAGTCCCTGCTTCTACTTCTGCAGCAACCGTCCCTGCTATCAGACCTGCCGTTGAGCCCGCTGAAAGGCCTTCGAAGGAACCTGAATCTGCAACCATGGCGACGCTGCGACAAGAGTCTGCTCATCAGATCCACGACACTGTCATGCTGGATTCGTTCGATTTTCTTGGTGACATTAACAACCTTTTCCTTGAAAAGCAGGCGACGCCTACCTGCCTTGAGGATTTTAAGCTGCAAGCTGTTAAGGATTTCAAGAAGAATTTCCTGAAATACCGGACTCTGAGCCTGCAGTACACCTTTATGGAGGAGCAGAAAACTAACGGGATCATTCCCCATAGTATTCGGATCAAGCCTTTCGCTTTCGTCTGCCACTCCGAAGAACTCCGTCAGGAAGCCGATAAGGAACTCCAAGCCGCCTGTTTGAACTACTGCAAGGGAGCACAGGACGTTCTGATTTCAATGAAGAAGAAAGCTGCTGAGCAGGCACGCAATGATACTGCTGCTGTTTACCAGCGTCTTCAGGATCAGATCGCGAACTACATCAACCTTGCTAAGAAGACTGACATCGGCACCAAAAACTCGAAGCTGACTGACAACCTTACTTTTTTTAAGGATCGCGTGATTTCTGAGTTTAAGGACGCTATGTCGGTTTTTGTGATGGAGACTAACCTTTCGGAAATTCATGTGAAGGAGCAGAAGAAGGAGATTGATGAGAAAAAGGCTGCTGCTGCTGAGGAAGCCGAGAATCTGCCTGTTGATCCCTCCGTTCGTGAGATCGCCAAACAGGAGGTTGCGAAGGCTGTTGCTAAGCTCAAGTTTACTCCTCCTCCTCATCACCGCCGTGCCGCTGCTAACAACGCTGCTAACAACGCTGCTAACAACAATGACAAGAAGAAGAACATGAAGCAGAAACAGGTGAAGCAGACGAAGCAGAAGAAGACTTTCCCGGTTAAGAATAACCGGAAGCCTTTTGCCGTCAATGCTGCTAAGAAGCCGAACACCGCTGCTGCTAAGAAACCGACCAATGGGAAGAAGCGCAAGAATGGGTCTACTAACCATTCTGGTCGCGCTTTCACGAAGGCTGCAGGACGCAGCGTGAATCACCCGACGAAGAAGACCTCTCCGGCAAAAAACGGGGGAGGTTCCGGCCGCGGCGTAACTGCTCGACAGTAATCAACGACGTCCACGCTTACGCACTGATCATCTTCGGCCGACAAACTGAGAATCAGCTGCGTTGCCGTGTGACGAACCGCGGAATTCACAACTTCAGTGATCATGTCTTCACCCGTGACGAACTAAACCTTTTGAGCCTCGGTTTCAAATTCATCCCAACTCCATCCATCCGATCCATTGCTAGCGTAGACGAGGAGCTTGTTTCTTTCATTAGGAGCATTCGAACCATGTATCTTTTCGGAGGATCTAATCTCGTCTCTGATTATCCAGGCTATAAATTCCCAAGGAGAACGAATTGGAATCCACCGCCAGCCTCAGCCGAGATCGAAACAGCCCTAGCGGTTTTTAAAGACTCGGTTATTAAGGACATCTGCGGACGACCGTATCAGAGACATCCCCGAAAGAACTATGTTCCCGTTCTCCGTCGCCTTGCTAGCAATCCTAACCTCATTTTTAAGCCTGCAGATAAAAACCTCGGACTAACAGTGATGAGCAGGGACTTTTATCAAGACCAATGTTTTAAACATCTTCTTAATAATAAAGTCTACCGCGAATACTCTACAGTCCCGATTAAAGACATCCTGCAAGGCCTTCATTCTATTCATTCCGACTATGAGCCGCTTCTACCTAAACGGATTTGGACTTCTTTTTTCAATAAGCCCACTAACGGCTGGAAGGTACCTGCCTTCTACGTTTTATTGAAGATCCATAAAAAAATCCCTGCTGGAAGACCTATAGCGGCCTGTCATTCCTGGAGTGGGGAGGGGAGTGGGGAGCGAGGGGACAGGGGAGGGGAGAGATTGGGGCAAGCAAGGTATGGGTGGGTCTGGCAGGGTTTGGCGTGCATGAGCAAGCAAGGCACGGAGGTGAGCCTGCAGCAGTGGCCGTGGAAGCTGCGAGTGTTGTTCCTCAAGCCATATGTGCAGGTAGTGGGGGGGTTGGGGGTGGGAGGCGGAGCAGGGGAAAAGAAAGGGCAGGGGGAGGGAGAGAGTGCGTGCAGGTAGCGAAGGGAGTGGGAATGGGGAACAGGATGAATACAACGGGGCATGGCAGCATTCGAACTTACCGTAAGAAGGGAAAAAGGGGGAAGGGGTTGGATTTGTTGCTTAGATGCCATGTCACTTCCGTGGCATGACGTGCAAGAATGCTGCAGCCCCCAAATGTCTAATGTTCACTGAACTTACCTTTCCACTACATTCGTTGCCATGCACTGGCAGTTGGCATCTGTCAGAGGCCTATTGAGTTCAGCGTCGGCGATCCCCTTTCCCCTCTCACAATCTATCATGTGATCATCTTGCATTGCATCTTCATGCTCCCCTTCCGGTAAAAAAACTAAAAGTCGCGCCTCTCAGCTGCGCCTCTCAGCTGCGCCTCTCAGCTGCGCCTCTCAGCTGCGCCTCTCAGCTGCGCCTCTCAGCTGCGCCTCTCAGCTGCGCCTCTCAGCTGCGCCTCTCAGCTGCGCCTCTCAGCTGCGCCTCTCAGTCGTGCCTCTCAGTCGCGTTTGACTCCCTCGCGCCTCTCTGGGTGGTACTGTGACTCACTCATCGTTAACCACTCCAGTGGTTACCAACTTACAAACAGCTTCACATCGCATTTCCCTGCACCCATACCATACCCATCCACTCGCAGTCGCGCCTCTCAGTGGCCTTTGCGTTCAACAGCGCCCGGCCTCTCTCTGGTTGCACAATCCATTACATCTCCATATTCTTCCTGTCTTCCCCATCCACTCGCAGTCGCGCCTCTCAGTGGCCTTTGAGCTTGACTTTGCCGCCCCTCTCTCGCGCCTCTCTGCTTGGTACTTTGACTCGCTCATCGTTAACCACTCCAGTGGTTACCAACTTACCAACAGCTTCACATCGCATTTCCCTGCTCCCCTTCCCATCCACCGCCAGTCACGCCTCTCTGCTTGGTACTTTTACTCACTCGCCTTCAAGCCGCCCCTTTTCCTGTCTCACAACCCATGACCTGACATTCGTCTATTGCGTTTCACTGCACCCTTTCCCATTCCTATTACAGTCGCGCCTCTCAGTGGACTTTGAGTTTGACTTTGCCGCCCCTCTCTCGCGCCTCTCTGCTTGGTACTTTGACTCGCTCGCCTTCAAGCCACCCACTGTGGTGGTTACCAACGGCTACGACAACATCCCCAAGATGCTCATGCAGGTGAGGGGGGAGGAAGAGAAGGGGGTATAGGGTGGGGAGAGGGGGGGTTGTCCTGAGAGGCCCAGAGATCAGGCTGGTGGTTACCACTGGCTTTGACATGATCCCCCAAATGCTCATGCAAGCGGGGGGATGGTTTGGTTGGGGAGTGAAGGGAACGAGGGAGATTGTCTAAGGGCCAGATGTCAGGTGGAAGGGAACGAGGGAGATTGTCTAAGGGCCAGATGTCAGGTGGAAGGGAACGAGGGAGATTGTCTAAGGGCCAGATGTCAGGTGGAAGGGAACGAGGGAGATTGTCTAAGGGCCAGATGTCAGGTGGTTAGCAATGGCAGGTGGGGGATGGGGGATGTGTGGCTGGGGTGGCGGGGAGGAAAGCGGGAGTATTGAGAGGCCCAAAGATCAGACTGGTGGGTATCAACAGATAGGACAAGATATCCACGATGATGGAGGTGTGGGGGATGGGAAGAAAGCATGCCTCGGGTGGGAAGGCAATGGGGAGTTCAAGGGCTTGTGCGTATCATTGTTGAGCCCTTGAGACCTCAACAAGCCGCCCACCATGGGGTCACCTACACTTATGACAAGATCCCCAAGATTCCCATGCATTCTCCGCCCCTCTCGTCTCCTCTCTTCTCCTCTCCTCTCTCCCACCACACCACACCCCCCACCTTCCCCCACCCACCCATAACCCGTACACATCACAGGAAGCAGTGGCGGCAGGCGCTGTTCTAACCCTCAACTTTGAAGTAACTGCCATCTCACAGTCCTCCACTGGCGTTCAAATCACTGGAAAGGACACCGCCACCGATGCCATTACCACGCTGGACGCCGACGTGGTGATCGTCACAATCCCTCTCGGCGTGCTCAAGGCCAACACCATCGCCTTCTCTCCGTCGCTCCCCCCCCGTAAAACCGGCGCCATAGCCCGCCTGGGAGTGGGCGCAATCGCCAAGATCTTCTTCTTCTTCAACCAGACCTTCTGGCCGGTCAACGTGGACGAATATTTCATCGAGGATGCGCAGCTGCCCGCGAATCGTGGGCGGTGGGTTGACTGGGTGAACCTGAAGCGCGCGTGGGGACAGACGGCATTGGAAGGTGTGGCTCTGGGGGAGTATGCGGAGCGGATGGCTACGATGAGTGATGAGGAGGTGATTAACGACGCCAAGGCAAAGATGGCGCGCATGTTCCCGCAGTATCGCAAGAAGCCCGTGGAAGCACTGGCGACTTGGATCCAGCGCTGGACCGCCGAACCGTATTCGCGGGGGGCGTACAGCTATGCGCGCGTGGGCGTGCGGGGGAACGAGGATCACTGCACGGACTATGATGTGATGGCGCTGCCCGAGGGGAGGGTGCTGTTTGCGGGGGAGCACACCATCTGGCAGTACCAGGCCACCGTGCACGGCGCCCTGCTCTCCGGCGTCCGCGAGGGCAAGCGCGTCCTCAAAAACTTCTGAAGGTGGTGCTTTCGTTCCTGGATGCAGTAATCCCACCGTTGCATCTAAGCAGGAGGTGGTTGGACGGGAGGGAGAGGCCAAGCGCGCCCTCTGGAACTTCTGAGGAGTTTCAAGCATCTGAAGCTTCCAGTTTTTTTGTGCTTCAGTGCAAAGAGGTAGTTGATATCTGAAGGGTGTATCAGTACCAGTAGTAGGTGTGTTATGCAGGTGCCACATGCCATCCGCTGTGTGAGTAGGACCATAGTTGTGTCATTGTGTATGCCATTTTTATGCTAAATTGATGTATTTGCATTCCGGATGTTGAAATTAAGAGGTGGCTAGAGTAGCGGAAATACTCTAGGAAATAACGACGTCCCTACGGTGGGGCAATGGTCCCTCAGAGGTAGCTCTCGTGGCTTGTAACTTGGTGCCAGAGCGGCGGCCGAGGGTAGGCCGGACACAAGGATGAGAATTGTGGAATAAGAATAATGCAATACATTCAGTTATATAGGAGTCATAGCAGGCAGGCAGTTACCAAGGCCCTACTGTATTACAGTTGCGCTGTAACGTTTCGGTTGCCCAGTTATTGTCGAGCTGGCGAGACCCTTCAGCTTCGGCAAGGGCGCGGTATTCTACTGCACCCCCCGGGGCAGTTTCGCGTCTTGTAGATACTGCCTCCTGCCCAAATCTGACCCTTCAGCTGCCACGCGGGGCGCAACTACTTTACGCGGATGCGCCCCTGCAGCTCGGAACTTTGAGTCAATATACTTGATACTGAGGTGCTCGCTTCTGCACTTCGAACAGTGCACTGCATCTCCGTAAAAACATATTCGCAACACCTGACATGACAAGTCCAACTCTTTATGTGTTCGATATTAGGCATGGCGAATGGAACATAATGAAATTTCGATCTCGTATAAGCCCAGTCTGCGTCCTCGTGTGCACTTCTGTATGCTTTGATTACTTACATAACTTCTCGGATTCGTTTGTTCGCTTTTTTTTTTAATGGTTTTGAAGCTTGTACCAGCTGTGTATTATACAGATTGTGCCGCATAAATGTAAAAGGATCTACGTTACATAAACAATCCATTTTGCTGTAGCTGTTACTCTTGTAGCGACGACACATGACATATGGCTGGGTGGCCTGATCACTCGCTGGCTGTGGCTCCTGACACATTCCAAATCTGCACATTACATCCTCATCAATCACCTCCTAAGGTAAGCCCTAGGCGGCCTTCTTGCACATTCGGCTGTTAAGTATAGGTAGATAAGCCGACCCTTGCATTTCGAGAAGATGCACCGAGGAACTAGCGTAACATATCATTGCACCGAAATTCGTTACGAGGTAGTCGCGCCGCATTTTCCGGCGACTCTTCCGTTCAAATCTCTGCTGGCAGTGTCACGGAATCGCACGCAGTCTCTAACGCGTCCATTCCAGGAATTGTCGCCGATGCGTCCCGCGCACTGGCATTCGGCGAATTTTGAAGTGGCTAATATAGGCCGGCATTTGGCGTGACCCAAGGAAGGTCACGTTCTCCTCCCCCCACCCCCCCCCCCCATCGCAATCCGCCTCCCCTGTCCCGTTCCCCCGTCACCTTCCCCCCATCCGTTCCCGTCGTCACATTTGGCGTTTTCCCGTCCCTCCTAGGTTCCGCCAGCTCTGTTGGTGCTGCTAGCGGGATGGGCAGAGAGCACCTACGATCCCCGTGATTCCACGAGATCCGTGTCGACAGTTACAGCGTTGACTTTTGAGTCCACTCAAAAGACATCCGTGTCAACAGCAGTTACAGCCAGTTGCGGAACAATCAAACTGTTACATGCCGCCTCCCCTCCGTATCAATTCCTCTAACCCCCCGCCCACCAACCTCTCCCCCCAAACTTCCCCCCCCCCCCCCTCCCACCAACCTCTCCCCCTCTCCTCTTCCTTCTCCATCTGTCCGGCTGCCAGCCTGCCTGTCTGAGTGCCACGTGGTCTCCTCTCCCCGTCCTCTCCCCCCCCCCCCCCCCCCCCCCCCCCCCCCGGCTCCATTCTTCCTCTTCCATCTACCAGCCCGTCAGGTTTCCATTTTGAGTGCCACGTGGCCTCCTCTCCCCGTCCTCCCTCCCCCCCTCCCTGCTCCATTCTTCCCGTTCCATCTGCCAGGCCGTCAGGCTGACAATTTCAGTACCACGAGGCCTCCTACTGTCTCGAACCTAGTCTGCGACCTCCTTGAGATTCGTTAAGGTGAGATGGTAGCAAATAGTTCAAGCAAAAGACAGCTAATACTCCTTTTTTAGGGGCCTCAAAACTCGCCTTGCGATCCATTAAGGTGAGATGTTAGCACTTGAACCAAAAGAAAGCTGCTACTGGGAGCAGGCCTGCTTGCTAGTTTATTTAAACTTTTTTTCGAAGTATTGGTAGATGCTTGTGTATATAACTACATACACTTGTATGACTGTATTGGTAGATTACGTGGGTAGAAGTACATACACTTGTGGCGACTGGTCTTTCTGTGTTCCTGCTCCTCCATTCGACATCGGATGAACCAAGGATTGTCGTTGCTGCAGCCGCAGTTTCACGCGGCTCAAGAATCGAATCCCGCTAGTCTCCTTGCACTCTCATACCGCATTGCCCCCCGTTCCTTGTCCCGAATACGGTTCGTCCTTGTCGGAAGCAGATGGACGAGGAGCTGTTGCTACTGCAGCAGCAGTTTCAGGCGGCCCAGGAGGTGAAGGCGGCTGGTGTGCTTGCACGCATGCCTCATTGCCGCCCGTTCCTTGTCCCAAACACTACACAATGGCAGATGGACGAGGAGCTGTTGCTGCTGCAGCAGCAGTTCCAGGCGGCTCAGGAGGTGAAAGCAGCGACCAGGCTGTCGGAGAGGAACGTGGTGGAGCTGGTGTCCAAGCTCACTGCCATGGGGCTGCTGGGAGATGACTTGCTCTACTCGCTCAACGGCAAAGAGTACATCACACAGGTACAGACAGTACCCATCCATGGACTTTTGAGCCGACGCGGCTGTCGGAGCGGAATGTGGTGGAGCTGGTGTCCAAGCTCACCGCCATGGGGCTGCTGGGAGATGACTTGCTCTACTCGCTCAATGGGAAGGAAGGAGTACATCACGCAGGTACAGTAGTTATGTATTATCATACATGTACACTGTGTACATGCTATTTTCTACACCAATCTCACTGCCATGGGGCTGCTGGGGGACGACCTCCTGTACTCCCTCAATGGGAAGGAGTACATTACTCAGGTACAGTAATCATCTGCAGTGTGTAGTCTAATATGTATATATACTCTTATATATTATTAAACAAAGCTAGCTCACGCACATCTGTAGTGTGGGGTGCAGGTAGAAATGCTGGAAGCTATGATGCGAAAGACGCTCAGAGGACGCAGATCGAAATTTTTTCGGGCTGCCCCGATTTTTTTTTTTTTTCCAGATTACGAATTTCAATCTCGCGATTTCGACGCGACTGTCGAAATCGCGAAATGTTGACCCCCCATTGCCCAATTCGACATTGAAAAACAGCCCCCCCCCAACATTTCACAACCCCCCATGCAACAATTGAATTCCAAATACCTCTCAACCACTTCACATCTAGAAAACCCAACCAAGGTGCCTACCACCAAGCCCATTTAGCAATCCAACCAAGTCATTTCTCATTTCACCCACCCAACCAATTCCCTTTCGAAAACCCTAGAGGTTTTAGCCTACAAGCATAGCTTAGCTCCATTATGGCTTCCTCAAGCAACCCTACGTCATCTAACGCATCTAGGGATGTTCATGCCGAGGACGAGTCTCCCCCGCAGCGTTTCACTAGTGATGGGGTGGAGAAGAAACCGCAAAAGCCCAAACACCATATTTAATGGGATGAGATGACTGGTTGCCTGCATGCAGTGCTGTGGTGGTAGTTTAATAGTTTGCGTGTTCTTCGGTGATACGATGAACTGTGTATGTGACCTTGGGACATGTGTGTGACAATACGTGACTCACCTTAATCTTGAGATTTGGGGGAAAATTTGATGTTGGGGCCAAGTTTGCCTTGAAAGTGTGGAACGTTCCCCCCCCCCCCCCCCCCCCCCTCATCCCATGCCCTATAACAAGTTTTTTTGCCTGCCCGGGGGTTTTTTTTTGCCTGCCCGGGACTGCGTCTTTTGGTGCGTCTTTCTGGTCCTGGTGAAGCGTCCTGCGTCCGGACGCATGCGTCCAGGACGCAGGACGCGTCTTTCGCATCATAGGCTGGAAGACGACTTGCTCTGCTGTATTCGGTGGATGGGAAAGAGTAGGCAGCAGCAGTCACAGGATTATCCCATGAGAGCTCTTTGCTTCTTCTTCCCCCTTGCCTCTTCCCCTTTCCTCAGGAGCGCCTGCAGCAGGAGGTGGAAGTGGAGGCACGGCAGCGTGGCAGGGAGGGAGTGTGGCAGGCAGCGTGGCAGGCAGCTATGTTGGAAAAGTCGCCAAAAACCATAAGCGCACTCCGTATAGTCGTTTACGAATATACGGTGTACGCAAGTCGTACGTATATTCGTTGGCGAAAGTTCGGGCTGACCCGAAAAAAAACCAGATTTCAATAGTCGCGCACGAATTGCGAATGTGCGACGCGACTCAAAATGTACGCACGTCCCATCCCAATTTGTACGCACGTCCCAACCACATTGTCACCCACACCTGTCAAAATGTGGGGACGTGGGAAAAATTGAACCGCACTGCACCCTATGCTATCGCGCGACTCCAACACACAAACACGAATGTCGTCAACCAGCGTAGGTGGCTCAACCACATCCTGGACTATAAGGTAAGCTCTCATTCCCGTCATCTGTATTATCTCTCTCCTCGTTCATTCTCTCTCAACACTCCCGCTCACGTGCACTTGATGTCGACTCCTTCTGGTACTCCCGCAAGTGCCACTAGTGAGGCTCCTAGTGTTTCGAATGACGCGACCATGGCGGACGACGAGGATGTTCATGTGAACACCCATGTTATTTTTAAGCATTTCCTTACCTCTACCGAAGGTACCTCGAATGGTCCTGAGCGTACTCTCCGCATATGCCGGCACTGCAAGCTTAAGTTCGTAGGGGGCGCCTTCCGTTGCGCGCAACACATCACGCGCTGGAAAGGGCTGAAACGGAAGGACGTCCGTCTTTGCAAGGCGCCTATCCCTTCTGCTGACCGCGGCGCCGTCCGCGAATTGTACGAAGGCAAACACGCCCGCAGGGAAGGGAAGAAGAAGGCGGAGGATATGGCGATCGAGGCGTGTGCGGGTGGAGCGAAGAAGCAGTGCATCGAAGACTTCTACGGGGAAGGGGCGTCGTGTGCGAAGGAATCGGCAGACGACGCCGCCATCTGCCTCATGTGGGCGGCACTTCACCTCCCGGAGCATCTCGCCGATCACCCTCTCTGGCGCAACGCTGTGCGCTGCATCACAGACGCGGGCCATAGCTACGTTCCCCCGAAGCGGCGGTATGTTGGTGGCGCCGGCCTTGCGCGCTGCTGCGAAAAGATCGAGAGGGGGCTCGCTCCCATCACTGCGAGCTGGAAGCGGGATGGCGTGACGATAGGCTCGGACATGATGACGGACAAAAGTGGCCGTCCCCAAGCCAACATCATGCTCATCAACGATTCCGGTGCAATGTTCACCGAAGGCATCGACTGTAAGTTGGAGACGAAGATGGGAGGTTACATTGCATCCGTTTTGCGCCCGATCATTGAGAAGGTGGGGCCCGCCAACATAGTTGCGTTATGCATGGATGGGGGCAGCAATTATGCGGTTGCATGTAGGGAACTCATGCTTGAGTATCCTCACATTGAGCATGTGCCGTGCGCTACTCACATCATGGATCTGCTCATGGAGGACGTTGGGAAAATGGATTGGACGAAGGACATTGTGGCTAAGGCGGGGGTGATTATTACCTTTGTGCGTGCCCACCATTTCACCAAAGGTTACATGCGAAGCCCGCAGGTGAAGGGAGGGAAGGGGAAGCAGGTGCTGAAGCCGGCGGGCACCAGATTTGGCACGCAATTCATCGCGGTGCAGCGGCTTTGCGAGGTGCGGAGTGCATTGACGCAGATGGTGCTGAGCCCGGAGTGGCAGGCTTGGGCGAAGGGGAGGAAGCCGCCGGTCGAGCCCTTCGAAACCATGATCATGGATGCCGTGTGGTGGAAAGGTGCGGAGTTCTTCGTCGCCCTCCTGAAGATCCCCTTTGTCGTCATGCGCAAGACCGACTCGACGGCCAAGGGCATGATGGGCAGGATGTACGATCTGATGCTGCAGCTCACGGAAGACATCAATGCGAAGCTGGAGGAGGAGGAGGTGGGATTGGTGCTGTCCAGCAGTGAACGCACGGAGGTGACCAACATCGTCCAAAAGCGCTGGGACCATAGCATGGCGTGTGCCATGCACGTGGTTGGCCGGATCCTCAACCCGGTCAACCAAGAGGAAGGCATCTTCCGCACCGACCTGGAGTGTACTCGCGTCTTCAAAGCGTTTGTCGCTCGTCACTACGCAGGGCGGACCGTCACGCGCAAGGAGGGCGAGGAGCTGCGCGCATCCCACGTCATCCAGGACGGCCTGACGGCATTCAACACCCTTCAGGGGAGCTTCGGCCTACCCGACGCCATCTCTGACCGTGAGCTCGTGAAGGCCGGTAAGAAGACGGCCGTCCAGTGGTGGACGTGGCACGGGACGGAGCACCCCGAGCTGACAACGCTCGCTTGCCGCGTTCTCTCTCAGCCAGTGTCCGCATCGGCGTGTGAGAGGAACTGGGCAGTGTGGGAATCGATCCACACTGCCAAGCGCAACAGGTTGGGGTCCGAGAAGTGTCGGGACCTCGTGTATGTTGCGCACAATTGGAACATTGTGCGCAACTGGCACAAGGGGGCTGAGGGGGTGACGGTTCTCCCGGGGAACATCCTTGAGGCCTCCCTGCCGGAAGGGTACAATGAGGTTCTGGAGGAGGATGGAAGAGGAGGGGGAGGAGGATGAGCTGGAAGATGAGTACAAGTAGAGGAGGAAGGAAGGGACGGGGGGAGTGGAGGGTGGGAGTAGGGGGTGGGGTAGGAGAGATGCATGTTGCTTGCTTAGAGTAGTTAAGAATGTAAGGTTTTTTCAATATATGAAATTCGGTAAAACCACCACTCCCCCCCCCCCCCTCCTTCGGCGGTTTTTTTCGTCTGCCCGGTAGAAACCTTTTGCTGCCCGGGCAGCGTACTTTCTGCGACTTTCAAAGTCACTCACGAAGCGCATAACGCACTATACGCAAGCGTATATACGCTTGCGTATAATGCGCTGGGCGCGACTTTTCCAACATAGGCAGGCAGTGTGGCAGGCACGGTATTTTACAACGTCAGTAAGACTTTTCTGCATATCACTGTCCCTCCTCACTTCCCCTTTTCCAGGAGCGACTGCAGCAGGAGGTGGAGGAGGAGGTGCGGCGACGTGGCAGAGTGTCATTGGTGGACCTGGGCACGCTGCTCAACGTTGATTTGTTCTATTGTGAACGGGCGGCGAAGAACATTCTGGAGAATGCCAAGACACAGGAGCAGCCATGGGTATGTGATTAGGAACATGTACCTGCTGTGTGTTGTGCGTTGGTGTTGTGCTGCGGTGTTGTGCTGCGGTGTGGGAACGCTGCTGAAAGTGGGTTTGTCTGTTGCTGTGGTGAACAGGCGGCAATGACCAGTAGTCTAGTTAGACCTCAGAGGATGCCACGTCACAGGCTGTGCCCCATTCACCACCTTTGACCCCTTTTGCCCTTTTTCAACCCTTTTTGGCCCCCTTTGGCTCTTTGATCGTGAGCAGGTGCAGCTGGTGCAGGGCGAGCTGATCACACATGACCACTGGGACGGGGTGGGTGGCAGACGAGGTGGATGGAGATGCAGGCCTGACCAGCCCGCACATACCCAAGCATTCACCACACATATGAGCATTCACTACGTATCCTCCCCTCCCTTGCTCGTGAGCAGGTGCAACTGGTGCAGGGCGAGCTGATCACGCATGACTACTGGGACGGGGTGGCGGACGAGGTGGATGCCGCCCTGCAGGAGAGCGGACAGGTGGCGGTCTCTGATTTGGCGATGCGCTTCAACGTGGGCGCGGAGCTCATGGCTTCCATTCTCTCATCGCGCCTGGGATCACGGGTGGGTGCCGTTTGGGGTTTGAGGGGTGTGGGGTTTATTGCGGGGTTCTGGGCTATGCGTCTCTGTGCCTGTGCGTTAACGTGGGCGCAGACTGCATGGCATCGAATCTTATTCTTTCCCTTCCCCCACCTTCGTACTGCAGATTCCACGGCAGACAGACACACATGTGAGAGCACCATGTCATGTGAGTGTCCGCCAGTACTTCACAGGTGCTCCATGTGAGAGTTGCTGAGAGAGCAGCTGCCAGGGCTCTTATCAAATCCTGGATTTTGTCATCCGACTCCCCCCCTCCCTCTCCTCCCCCCCCCACCCTTTCCTTCCCTTTTCCAGATCCATGGCACCATGAGCAGTGGCCAGCTGTTCACACGCGGCGCACACATGGCATGGGTGGGAGCCCTGTTGATGAGAGCCGCACCATAGGCTCTTTCCAAGGCTTCAGTTCAGTACCCACCCCGACTCCCCCCCTCCCCACCCCCTCCCCCCCATCTTCTTCCATATCCACGGGACCATGAGCGGCTGCCAGCTCTTCACAGGTGCGCACATGGCTCGGGTGGGAGTTTTACAGCTTCTTTAAATGCCACAATGAACACCTGACTCTTCCCCTCCTCCCCCCTGCCTTTTCCAGATCCACGGCACCATGAGCGGCGGGCAGCTATTCACCGGCGCGCACATGGCTCGCATGCGCGCTGCTGTGAGAGGGGCAGCCCGCGCTCTTACCGAGGCTGCTAATATGGCGGATATCTGGCCGTCTGTGGTGCGGGAGCTGGGGAGGGACTATGGGAGGGAGTATGGGGATGGGACGGAGGTGAGGCGGGCAGGCATGGATGCTTCTGCTGCTGCTGCTGGTTCTGGTGGTGCTGCTGCCGCTGCTGCTGCAGGTGGTAGTGGTGTTGGTATTGGTGATGGCGCTGATGCTGCTGCTGCTGCTGCTGCTGCTGCTGCTGCTGCTGCTGCTGGTGGCAGTGGTAAAGCAGATGCAGTGGGGGCAGCACAAGTGACAGGAGGTGGTAGCAAGGAAGAATCCGCAGGGGGGGCAGAAGCAGGAGGGACAGGCCGAGGGGGAGTTGGCGCAGGGGGAGGAGGGGGGGGAGGAGGCGCAGGGGGGAAGGCTGAAGCAGTGGGGGCGGCAGAGGCGGCGCTGTTTGCGCGGGTGTTTGGGGAGTGTGTGGCGGAGGGGGAGGTGCGGGGGAGCAGCAAGGGTGGTGGCACGGGGTGGGTGCCGGAGATATTCGCCCAGCTGCAGCGGCAGAGCGTCGAGGCATTCTTCTCGCAGGTCAGTCAGGTCTTCTATTGCTCGTCCCCTTGTCTTGTCATATGCTGGCGAGGGAGGGGGGGGGCAGCAGCAGCAGTGGGTGCCGGAGATATTCGCCCAGCTGCAGCGGCAGAGCGTAGAGTCCTTCTTTTCGCAGGTGACTCGGCTGTGCCGTTTTTGGTCCATTCTGGGAATTGGGAAGTGAGGTTAGAGAGGTGAGGGGCAGCAGCAAGGTAGTGGGAGGGAGTGAGTCCCTCCATCATTCCCCTTCACTCCCTCCCTCTCCTCTCTTGTCCCATCTCCCGCCATCTCCACCCCTCCACTCCATACACCTCTCCACCCCTCAGAACGCCTTCATAACCTTCTCCGCAGTGCGTCAGCTGGGCATCCCCTAGACACGGCAGTACCTTTAGTCGCTGTTTCCCAACTAGAGCAGTACCTGGAGTCGCTGTTTCCTGACAAGAGCAGCGCGCCACTACTCCACTACACTTGCCCACCCTCTCCTCACTCATACCATTTCCATGCCATCTCCACCTCTCCATTCACCCCTCCACGCCTTCATAACTTTCTCCACTATGCTGTGCGGCAGCTGGGCATCCCCCACCCCCAGCCCTGGCAGTACCTCGAGTCTCTCTTCATCATTCCCCTTCACTCCCTCCCACTCCTCTTGGCCCATCCCGTTTCCTCCCGGCCCTTTCACGAACCCCTCTACCCCTCAGAACGCCTTCATAACGTTCTCCGCAGTGTGGCAGCTGGGCATTCCCCAGCCACGGCAGTACCTTTAGTCACTGTTTCCCAACAAGAGCAGCGCACTGCTGACCTTCTCCAGGCCACATATACTCACTCTTCACACCATTTCGATGCCATCTCCACCCCGCCACACATCCCTCCACCTTTCAGAACGCCTTCATAACTTTCTCCGCTGTGCGGCAGCTGGGCATCCCCCAGCCGCGGCAGTACCTGGAGTCGCTGTTTCCCGACAAGAGCAGCGCGTTGCTGCTGGACTCGACACTTGTCCACTCCTCATTGGTGCATCAGCTGGACGCTGCTGTGGAAGAGGCGATTGCAGCAAAGTCATGGTAAGTGTGCTGATGGCATGGGGGTTGCTGTTGAGGTGCCGGGGAAGACAGAGAATAAAAAACGAAAAGCAAACAAACAAACACATGCACACATACACACGCATGCACACAGGCACACGCGCGCACACACACGCACACACACACGCACACATGCACACACACACGCACACACGCACGCGCGTCCACACACACACACCCACACACACACTCACACACATACACACACCCACGCACGCACGCACACATACACACATTCACACACACACACCCACACCCACACACACACATACACACACACACACGCACGCACACACGCGCAGACATGCACACACGCACGCGCGTGCGTGCACACACACACACACACCCACACCCACACACACACACACACACACACACACACACACACACACACACACACACACACACACACACACACACACACACACACACTTGTGCTTCTGGACTTGACATTTGTCCGCTCCTCATTGGTGCATCAGCTGGATGCTGCTGTGGAAGAGGCGATTGCAGCAAAGTCATGGTGGGTGCGTCGCGTTGGTGGCATGGTAAGAAGTGTGTGCTGGACGTGCAGGGGTTGCGCATTGCTGTAATTAGCCTGCATTCATCGACGTGTCTTCCTCCCTCACCACTTGCCTCTAGGCTCTCGCCTCTCTCCGCCACCTGCTTGCGTTTCGCCCCTGCTTTGATCACCTGCTTTGCCCACCTGTGTCAGCTCTACCCTGTGCTACACAAAGCATTCAATGTTCCCACTTCTTTCTTTGATGCCTCTCCCGTCCTCTCCATGTGTGAAGACTTGACATCTCAAAAGAAAATCCCCGACCCCTTTCCCTGCATGCATTCCCCCTCTCTCCCTCCTTCCCCTGCAGGTGCGATGCAGCAACAGCCCTCCCCCCAGCGCGTTCTCCCTCTGCCTGCGCCCACCTGCTGCAGCTCTGCCCCGTGCTGCTCAGAGATTCAGTATCCCGTCTCCTCCCCTCCACTCCCCCTTCCTCTCCTTGTCTCCGTCCCTCCAGGTGCGATGCAGCAACAGCCCTCCCCCCAGCGCTCTCTCCCTCCGACTGTGCCCACTTGCTGCAGCTCTGCCCTGTGCTGCTCAGAGCACAGAAGGCTGCCGCCCTTGCTGCTGCCAGTACTGCTGCCAGCGGTGCTGGTGCTGTTGGAGAAGGGCAGGGGTTGGATGGGGCAGAGGTGTATGGCGATACCTGCGTGGTCTCGTCCGCTCTGCTGCAGGTATGCATGTGTGTTTTTTGAGAATTCTTAAAGGACAGACTCAGCATGTGTGCATGCTGTGCGGAGTGCAAGCTGTGCTGCTGCCAGTGCTGGTAGAAGGCAGGTGGTGGTGTTGGTGGTGCTGCTGGTGCTACTGGTGCTGCTGGTGCAGAGGGGCAGGGGTTGGATGGGGCGGACGTGTATGGTGATACCTGCGTGGTCTCGTCTGCTCTGCTGCAGGTAAGCATGTGTGCATGCTGTGCGGGGCGTAATCTATGCTGCTCAGAGCACAGTGTCACAGAACATAAAGGTAAAAGCATTATGTTCTGTTACATGCTTGTGAGGTGTAGAGGGGTGTAGCTTGTAGTATTCAGTTTCAGCGAGGGTTGGTTGGGTTCTGGAGGGTGACGTGAAGTTGGTAGAATAGGGCACTGCTGGGTACAAAGGGGTTGGATTCAGAAAGCCTCGAGAGACAGGAAATCAGGATCAGCCAATCCAAGGCCCAGGCGACTCGAGCCCAATTCACTCGCCAAGAAATTGGCAACACGGGTGAGGGTGAATAAAGTAGCCTAGGGTAGCAATCGCATCCCTGTTCTCTCGTTTGTTTGCCTAAAATAGTGGATTTACGTTGCCGTTCTAACGCTACAGCAGCTAGGTGACTAGGCGGTATGGACTGCCACGAGCTGCGTTGGCAGCAGATGGACTCGCGTCGGGAGTTTTCACCGTCGCGGAGGATGCGCTCATTGGAGCGCGGGAGATCGCGGACGCGTTCGCCACGGAGGACGGCGTACCGCGCGGATGGGGGCTCACCCATACGAGGGCGACGGGGAGGAAGCCAGGGCGATCCGCATGTGAAGGCAGAGCCCAGGCCTCGTCCGTCCAGAAGTGATCCTTGGAATCTGGCAGGTGGCCAGCAAGGAGCGGGAGAAGGGCGTCATGACGACGCGGATATGACGGACTCGCCGGAATCAGCAAGGAAGGCTGACGACGAGGGAGATTGCGAAGGTGTCACCACTGCGCGGGGCGGCGGGGAACAACGCCTAGGCAGGGAGGAGGCAGATCTGCAGAATCGAGGTGCAGAAGAGCGTAATAGCGACGCGGAAAAAGATCCTGCATTAGAGGGGATGTGTGAAGAAGGCAGAGTGAGGTGTCGAGGGAACACGGCGGCGGATTGCTCGCCGGACGACAGGCGCAAGGGAAGCGCGAGGCGCCGCGAGAGTGCGGATGCAGCTGGTGCGATGGACGAAACAGATGGGAGTGGCGAAAGGCTTCATGGCAGCGGGGATGCAGCTGGTGCGACGGACGAAAACGAAATGGGTGGGAATGGCGCGAGGCGCCGCGGAGAAGAACAGGCGGATGTGAAAGAGGACAATCTGCAAAGCGATGGCAGAGATGGACGCGAAACACGCGGATGTGTAATGGAAGAAGATCGTTCGGCGAACGAGATGCGCGGGGGTGGCGCGCGGCGCCACGAGGACATGGCAGCAGATCGCGCGCGAGAAGAGATGCGCGAGGGAAGAGCGAGGCGCCGCGGGAGCATGAATGCAGATCGTTCTGCTGGCGAAATGCGCGGGGGTGCGAGGCGCCGCGGGGGTGCGGATGCAGCCGGTTCGACTGACGGAATGCGCGGGAATGACACGAGACGCTGCGGGAGCACGGATGCAGACAGTTCGGCGGGCGAAATGCCTGAGAATGGCGCAAGGCGCCGCGGGAGCACGGATGCAGACAGTTCGGCGGGCGAAATGCCTGAGAATGGCGCAAGGCGCCGCGGGAGCGCGGATGCGGATCGCTCGCCAGGCAGGCTGCGCGGAAGTAACGCGAGGCGCGGTGAAGGCAAGGAGACTGAGCACGCGCCAGGAGCCAGCCGTGAGGAAGAAAGGAGGCGGGACGTGCAGGCGGGAGTGTATAGCTCGCCTGAGCCAAGACGCGGACATGAGCGCAGGAGGCGCATGGCGTTGGGCGGATGGCGATCACCAGAGCAAGGGGGAGAAGGAAGTGAGCACGCCCACGAGAGGAGGCGCGCGCGGCGCTCGCGTGCACGGCAGCGGACGGAGGAGAGGGAAGCACGTGTTAACGGCAGTGTGTGTTGGTGGCAGTACATCACGGGTGCAGATGCAAGAACACACCGGAAAGGAGTAGACGAGTACCCATGCGCGGGAGCGGGGTTGGTGCAGGATCCTGCCGGAGAGGCAAGGGGGAGGCAGGAGAGAGAGATAAACAGGAGAAGGGGTGAGTAAGAGCGCTGCTGGCGAGAGGTGTCCCCAGGGAAGGACCCGGGAAGTGACAAAGGAAGAGGAAGAGAGGATCATGAGCGCCGAGGAGCAGGCGGACGAGGGAGACGTTGTGAAGGAGAGTCCCTTGAGAGGAAGGAGTGGAGGGAGAAGATGAGAAGGAGTGATGAGGAGCTGCGTGAAGAGAAGGAACATGAGTACAGTGAAGAGAAGGAACATGAGTACAGTGAAGAAGAGGACTATGGGTATGATCTGGAACGGCGCGACGCGGGAAGCCGGAGTGGCGGGAGAAGAAGTCATGCCCTGAAGAAAGAGAGGGGTACAGGGGAAGGCGAGAAGGGCGAATGGAACCTGGAGCGGGGGTGAGGGAGAAGCAGGACCTGAGCGGACAGAGGAAGAGAGGTGACAAGCAGCACATGCAACGGGAGGGGATGCACAAGTATGAAACAGAGAGCGGGGAAGAGGAAGAGAGTGACAGGCGGGCACGCCATGGATCAAGACAAAGGAAGGAAAGCTGGGAAGAATATATCCCTGGAAGGAGAGAAGGGCTTAGGAGCAGGCAAGAAGAACGGAGAGAGTTTCGTGAGAGAGAGGACCAGCAGCAGCGGGAAAGGAGGAAGCGAGAAGGGCGATTCCAGGATTATTCGCCTGAGAGGAGAGAAAGGCGATGGGGGGAAGCAGGCGGGCGAAGAGAGGCTCACGAGGAGGAGCAGAGAAGGAGTCCGAGTCCGAGGGGCCCCAGGAGGCCACGGCAGACAGGAGAAGGATCTAGCGAAGCCAGAGCTGCTAGAGAAGGGATAGACAGGGTGCTGTGTGGGACAAGCACAGGCAGCAGGGGAATGAGAGAGCACAGAGGAGAAGTTAGCCGCGCGGAGCGAGGAGCAACGGGAACCTGGGACTCAGGGAGATGGGGCATGCAAGCGCCACCACAAGTAGAGGTGCCAGTGCGTTTCACGGGGATGGAGGGACAAGCACTAATCTAAAGAATTATCTGATGCAGATTGGGAATGTCAAGTACAGGTGCGATCGGAGTGGGATGGACCCCATCGACTTCTTTTTGAGTTTGCCGAACACTTTGGGTGGGGAAGCAGAAACATTGTATCGCATGAAGATGCATGAGTGGCTGAGGAGGGCAGAGGAGGATGGGGACGACCCTACGTCACTGTTCCTGGAGCGGCTGCGCAAGCAATTCCCAGGACACATGGCAGCGCGAATCAGGGAGTTTCAGGACTTCAAACGCAGGAAGGATGAGTCGTTGCTGACGTATTATGGGCGGCTCATGAACCTGGCCGAGGATGTGGTGTGTACCGACAGCAGCATGCTGATTAGTAAGTTCCTGGCAGGATTGGACAACGGGCTGGCCGGAGGACTGAAAATGAGAGTATACGAGCTGGGGGCAGAAGCAAGCCTGGAGGAAGTGTTTGAGCTAACAGAAAAGGTGGAGCTGGCACAGAGGCGTTATGAGGCATACCTGCCAACAGTGGCTGAGAAGATGTGACCCACCTGGGCGGCAGCAATGATACTGGGGGTGGGAGGCGGAGAGGAGCAGCAATATGAGAGAAGGACAGACACGAAGACCTGCTACAGGTGTGGACAGCCAGGACATGTAAGATTGAATTGCAAGAACTGCGACGTGTGTGGGAAACCAGGGCACCGCCGTCAGAACTGCCCTGACGCGCCAACCTGTGAAGTGTGTGGGAAGAGGGGGCATCAGCAGAAGGACTGCTATCAGAGGACTGGGGGAGCAAGGAGGTCACAAGAGGAGATAGAAACACAGATAGGAAGGCTGCGGGCTCAGCTGCAGGCTTTGGGAGGCAAGAAGGAGAAAGAACCAGGAGTGTATGCGAGGGAAGAGGAAGAGGAGGAAGAGGAGCATGAGCCAGAGCACTCCTGTGCGGTGCTGCGTCGCCATGAAAACCTGGGGTGGAGCAGTGGGGGCAGGGACGGACGAAGGAAGCAAGTGAGTAAGGTGGGGGCATGGGTGTGTGTGCAAGTAACACCAGAAACGGAAGAAAAGGACAAGAAGGTGGGGGCATGGGCGGATGAACCGGTAGCGGTAGGCGCGGAAGGGAAGGACGAGAAGGTGGGGGCATGGGCAGCAGCAGAAGGGGAGGAGAAGGACGAGAAGGAGGGGGCAGGGGCGTGTGAACTGGTAGCAGCCGGTGCAGAAGAAAAGGACGAGCAGGTGGGGGCATGGGAGTGTGCACCAGCAGCAGCAGAAGCAGAGGAGAAGGACGAGCAAGTGGGGGCATGGGTGTGTGCACCAGCAGCAGCAGAAGCAGAGGAGAAGGACGAGCAAGTGGGGGCAGGAGCGTGTGTAACAGCAGCAGCGGAAGCAGAAGAAAAGGACGAGAAGGTGGGGGCGGGTGTGTGTGTAACAGCAGCAGCGAAGGCAGAGGAAAAGGAAGAGCAGGTGGGGGCGGGAGCGTGTGTACCTGCAGTAGCAGAGGCAGAACGGAAGGACGAGAAGGTGGGGGCACGACCGTGTGTACTAAAGGCAGAGAAGCAAGTGCAGGGAAGTATGAGGGCGGAGCAGCATGTGAGGAAGCTGAGGGAAGAACGTACGGAGCTGCTGGGGGAGAAAATGGTAAAAGAAGCCGTGAGAGGAGCTGAGACGGGTGTGAGGAGCATAAAAGTAGGGATGGCGTGCGACTGGGGGACAGGAGACCTACGGGTAGGAGGATGGGAAGGTCCAGTGTGGGACAAAGCCCAGGAGCAAGAGGAAGCAGAGAGGGAGAGCAAGGAAGTGGGGGCATGGGAGTGCCTGCCTGTGGGGGAAGAAAGGCAGCATACAATGGAAAATGCGACGAGTCAGGAAGCAGAAGAGGCCGTGAAGACGGTAAGGTGGATTAAGGGAGGAACATGGGCAGATGAGCCGATGCGGCTAGCATCCCAGGTGCTGTCAGAATCCAGGGGAATGGAAGAGGCTGAGAAGTGGGCGGCCTGGGAGGGAGGCAAGGCAGTAGGACACCTGAAGGAAGTGATACTGGCATTGGTGGAGGACCTACATGTGGTGCAGATGGGGGATGCGTGCAGCTATGAACAGCGGCAGCAGCTGGGTGGCAGGGGGACAGAAGAGGCTGTAGGGGCAGGGCGGACAGAGACGGACAAAGGAGGACAACAGAAGAGTGGGCGGGTGCAAGCGGGGCGAAGTGTGGGAGTACTGGAGCTGGAGAAGACGAAGAGAGAGCTGACCGTGGCAGGAACCAGACCCACAAGGCACGGATGAAGAGCAGCCGTCCTCAGCTGGGAAGTCCTGTGTCTCGGGCCCGAGCGGCTTGAGCACGAGCACAGGAGGGGGAAGGTAGTGGGTGAGTACGAAGAAGGGAACCAGGGGACAGGGACAAGATAGATGCAAGGGTGAGAAGGAGAAAGCAGCAGGAGTACAAGGACACAAGCAGGTAACGCAAGAGGGGTTTCTCCGAGCACAGGAATCTATGCTGTGCGGGGCGTAATCTATGCTGCTCAGAGCACAGGAAGCCGCCGCCCTTGCTGCTGTCAGTGGTGATGCTGCTGCTGGTGGTGCTAGGGTTAGGCTTTGGGGTTTAGGGTCACTGCTTCCCTGCAGTCTATCACGAGTGGTAGCAGCAGCAGCCTTTTGTGAACTCGTGTCAATTTATATACTTTCCTGTTTCCTGCTGTCTATGCTTCTCTGCAGTCCATTCACCAGCGCCTGCAGTCCTTTTTACATGAAAAAGCAGTGGCGGCAGCAGCAGCAGCGAGAGCAAGCACCAGGAGTGCGGCAGCAGGGGGTGGGGGAGGAGGGCAAGAGAAAGGCGGAGGAGGGAAGGGAGGAGAGGATAAGGAGGAGAAGAAGGGAGGGAGAGGAGGGGGAAAGGGAGGAGGGAAGAGGGGTGGAGGAAGGGAGATGGAGGAGGAGGAGGAAGAGGAGGAAACGGGAGGGAGAGGAGGGAAGGGGAAGAAAAAGGGAGGAGGGAAGGGAGCAAAGGGGAAAGGTGGGGGAGGATGGCGAGGAGGGAAAGGGAAAGAGGAGGAGGAGGTGGAGGGGGAGAGGGGAGGCGCGGAAAGGAAGGGCAGAAAAGACGAGGCAATGCCGACGGTGGCTGAGATGACGCGATTGGTGCTGACGTGGCATCCTGACCTTCTGGAAGCTACTGTTGCTGGTATGCTTTGTTTTAAAAGTGCTGGTGTACTGTTGCTTGTATGCTCTGGCAGTAGGTGTCTCTCTGTCTAGCTGGTAAGATTTTGGTCTGAGCCTGGTTCAGAGTGATTCATATCCAACCCCTCAGTCCACCACCATTGCTCCATTTATCCCATCCCATCGCACATCTGAGTTTCTTCCCATCCCATCCGTTCCAGATGACGATGCTTCTGATTACAATGAGGCTGATGATGCTGAGGGAGGGGGCTCGGCCGGCCTTGCTCGTCTGCTAGTGGCCGCCCTGAAGCCCGCCCTAGCTTCTTATTGGGCGGAGGAGCGACGCCGAGCCGCAGCCTTTACGTCCGGAAGCACCACCGAGACTCGGCGACAGGTTCGGATATGCACTTATACATTGCGTGGTTAACTATTTCGGGACTATCAAAGCATTGAGTAAGCTTTATCAACCAACGAGCCTTGCCCCACTATTTCTGACAAAGGTTTATGTATGATCAGCTATGCAGTGAAACAGATTACGGTTGTTTTGTATATGTGTCCATTTATTGTGTATGCGCATGTGGCAGGTGGAAGTGCATTGTTTTTTAACAACTCAAATATCATCTTAACCAAGAGTGTGTGTGTGCATGTGTGCATGTCGCACGTGTGGTAGGCTGTGGAGCATTGAGTGAATGTCATGCTGGGGTAGCTGGTGCTGTATGCACACGGGGCAGCAGCTTTCAACTCGGACGAAGACTTTGGAGTTTACTAAAAAATCACCCTGTGTGTGGTGTGTGTGGTGGGCATGTATGTGTGCACATGGCAGGTGCGGGAGGCAGTGGAGTCTCGAGTAAATGCCATGCTGGGCCAGTTGGTGCTGTATGCACATGGGGCAGCAGCTTTCAACTCGGATGAGGATGCAGCTACTGCTGTAAGTGTGACGGTAAACCAACTCATGAGAAGAATGTTCGCCGGGTCAGCTGTTTTATCACTGCATGTAGATGTGCGCCCCACATGGACATGCATGTAGTTGTGGGCCCCACATGGAGCAGCAGCTTTCAATCCGATCCGGACGATGCAACCATTGCTGTGAGTTTGATCGTAACCCAACAGAGTTACTTCCAAGGTAAAGATTTGCCCTGCTGCCTCTGAAAGTGCCTCTATCTGTATGCACATGTTCCAGGGGAGTCGAATTTGGACAACAATACAGCAACTGTGGTAAGTCTGTTGTTGCTTTCTTTGGGGCCACTGACCCTATTCATTGGTCGGTCACTCATCTCTTCTCTTCGCATCTTCCCCTGAGCACATACATGTTGCATCGTATTTGCTTCCAACCACGGCTTCCTCAACATCCGTCTCACCCTCCATTATCATTCGCCCTCTCTCTCGATCTTCCACCAAGCCATCATGCTCATCTCATCCCACCTCATCTCATCCCACCTCATCTCATCCCACCTCATCTCATCCCACCTCATCTCATCCCACCTCATCTCATCCCATCTCGTCTCATCCCACCTCATCTCATCCCATCTCATCTCATCCCATCTCATCTCATCCCATGCCACACCTGCCAGCCTGCCAGTCTTCTCCAAACCTCGCTTTCCACACCCGAATTGTCTTCCTTACCCTTTCCCTTCCTTCTCCATCTCGCCATTTCTTCACCGTCTCCCTTCACATCCATCTCCCGCCCTCTCTCTCTCTCTCTACTCCTTCCACCAAACCCTTATCTCCACCATGTTCTCCCAACCTCGGCTTCCATACACTAGTGCCTCCCTTATCCCTCTCCCCCACTTCCCCCCGGACCCCCTCCAACCCACCCTCCTCTTTCCACCAGACCCTCATCTCCCGGCACGTTCTCCGAACCTCGGCTTTCGAGCCTGTCGACCTGCTTCTGCACGCCGTGCTTCTGGACCATGACGTCATCACTGCCCAGGATGACGCCAGCAGCACCAGCAGCAATGGCGGAGGGAGCAGCGGGAGTGGGATGCAGGCCGGGGAGCAACAAGAGAGCACTGGAGCAGAAGCAATGAGCGAGGAAGGAGCAGGAGGAGGGATGGGGCGTGAACAGAAAGATAAGGGAGCAGCAGCATCAGTGCTCGGTTCAACCCCAATCATCTACACGCCAGCACGGCGGGCAGCGTTAGCAAAGTTGCTGCCAGGCGGCGGTCCCAGGGAGCGGGCACAGAGGATGATAGCAGCACTGGAGGGCAAGGAGGTGGAGGCGGTGCTGCTGCCCCTGGAGGAAGTTGCTGAGAAGGATCTCGGCATCCGGCTCAAGCGCCCGGATAAGAAGGCTGAGCGTGCGCTGCTCTTCTCAATGAAGAAGGTGAGGAGTGGTAGGCGTTTAGACTATGCTAGGCAGAGCCTTCAGCTGCAGCTCGAGGCAGAGGAGGATGCTGTTTAGGCTGTGCCAGCTCGAGCTTAGCCCCTTTGCTTTAGTGGCTGCCAAACGCCGCTCTTCTCTCTTCACCCTCCTTCACCCTCCCTTCCCCGCCAACAGAGCCTTCAGCAGCAGCTCGAAGCAGAGGAGGAGCGCTTATGCTTGGACTGTGCCATCTTGTGTTAAGGCACTCCTGTGCTGTGCTGTATTCTCCCCGCCCTCCCTTTCTCGCCAACAGAGCCTTCAGCTGCAGCTTGAGGCAGAGCAGAGGAGGATGCTGTTCTTCTATGACTTGCTAGTTGTTTGTAAGGCATCTCAAATCAACCGTGTCTGTCGTTCTCGCCACTTCACCCGCCCTTCGCCCACCAACAGAGCCTTCAGCTACAGCTGGAGGCAGAGGAGGATGCTGTTGCAACACTGCCCCTCATTGTGGCTCTTCTCTTCATGCAGGTACTCCCCTCTCCCTTCCTCTCTTTCTCCCTGCTCGTACCTCCGCTTTTCCTTCTGCTGCCTTCTCCTCTTTCTTCTCCTCTTTCTTCCACTCTTTCTTCCCCTCTTTCTCCTGCTGTTATTCTTTCGATCGTTCTTCCGTTTCTGCCTTTTCTCCCTTCCACACGTTCCATGCTCCCTTCCTTCCTTCTTGCACACAAGCTCTTGCCATCATTGCTCCTCGTGGAATGAGCACAATCATCCCGTTCCTCATTCCCTCCTACCACTGTCACTCTTAGCTCACCTCTCCCCCCCCTCCCCCTCCCTCTTCCTCCCACCCATCGCACAGCCGCCTTTCCTTTCAGAATTTCATTTACCTGCTTTCCCTCACGGCCTTTCTGCCACTACCCACCTCCCTCCCATCCGTTTGTGCCCCTCTTCGTCTCCCCCCACACAGGCACACAACAGGGCCCTTCAGGCCCCCGGCCGCGCTCTCTCTGCCGTCATCACCCATCTCAAGCCCTCGCTCTCCCCTGCTGACTTCTCCTCTCTCTCCACCTTGCACTCTGCTGTTGTCGCTGCTCTTGGCAAGCGCGCAGCAGGGGGGAGAGGGCCGGCAGGGGGAGGTGAGGAGGGGAAGGAGGGAGGGGAGGAGCGGGTGGATATGGCAGCGTTGCTGAAGGGACTGAAGGAACTGACTCTGGGGAAAGCCAAGGAGGGAAAAGCTGGTGGTGGTGATGAGTGATGTGTGTGGTCGTGGTGACAGACTAGCCAAGCGCATAGCAGGGGGCAGAGGGCAGGTGGAGGAGGAGAGGGGGGAGGAAGGAGGGGGTGGATCTGGATGCACCGCTCTCAAGGGACTGGAAGAATTGGCTCTGGGGAAAGCCAAGGAGGGAAAAGGTGGTGGGGATGAGTGATGGGATTGGGACATTTGTTGACGGGCAGACTAGCCAAGCATGTCCTTCAATACCTTAGATAGAATGCCTACTTGTATGGACACTCCCGTGGGTAGCCTATGCGGACCTGGATGATTCAGTTGGGCAGGTTTCAAGATAAAGTCGATTTGATCTTTAGTCTGAAAACAACACTGAACTCTTCCCTCCCTCCCCTGGCTACTGGTTAACCACGATCAAATGTTTTGCAGTTTTTGGAGATTTTCGATACATGAAACTCTGGGTTTAATCGATGCTTACATCAATGCTCATGTACACTCTGATGGGACCAAATTTTCTGTTCAAGTCTTAGGCAACATATTCCAAAATCTCAACGTATTTGACAAAGCCCACACGCTTGGGGCTTCTGCTTGGCGAGCCTGCTTCCAAGCTGCAAGGGCTGGGGGGAGCAGTGAGGCACGGCTTGACACGCACTGGTTGGTGCCTCCTAGCCTCATCCTCGGCTCGCCTACTGCTGGGTGCAGTGCTGGTGCAGCTGGGCACAGCACAAGGCACTGGTAGCACGGGACGAGGAGAGGAAGGGGCACTGCTGCTGCTGTACGTTCTTGCACTCAGGGGCGAGGCAGAGGAAGTGGGAGAAGCAGGGATGCTGCTGCAGGGCGTGGCACTGACGGCACTGGCGCTGACAGCACTGGCACTGTTACCAGCCTTGTATTCATGGGGGCCAATCCGCCAAAAGAATGACCTTGCATATCTGCTAACTATACTTGATGCCGCCAGTGCTGCTGCCGATGGTGCTGCCTCTGCTGCTGCACTTGATGATGTCTGTGCTGCTGCAGTTGATGCCTGGGTTGCCACCACTTGGGAGTCTGGCTTTCCATGAGGCGCTGGTGTGTGTCTGGCAACGACGGCCGCCGGAGTGGAGTACGCTTTACTCCGCGCAAAGACCCGAGGCAACGGCGTGGTATCCTCAGCACCATCTGAACGCTGCATCGTCGTGCTTTCGTCTTCAGAAAAGTAAAACAAACTGGGTTTCTTGGAAAGCGCGAGTTGGTGGCGGCGGCGGCGGAACGCGCAGGCGGCGGGTTTGCCCCCGCTGGGAGGCGAGGGGAGCAAGAGCCGCCTTCCGCACGCGCCAGAGACGGAAAGCGCACGGCGGTGGGCAGACCCCAGCGCATCTCCGCGACGGAGGGAGGCGGAAGTAGCTCGTGAAGCGGACGCGGCGGGAATCGCACAGGGACGTTGCGCAGGGCAGCCAGAAAGCACCGGGTCCGATGCGTAAAAGTCTACCGATGGTCAAATTCACATTCTGCCTGCTGCTCTTCCCTCCAGTGCGGTGGATAAAGATCGCGAAGCTCCACGAGTGAATTACACGAGGCGGTTCGCGAAGTTGTAGAAGAGTATCGCTGGGGGCGGCTCGCCATTACGTGATGGGACACGCTGCACGCAAAACGCGATAGCAGCATCGCAACTATGCTGGTGTGTGCTGGGAAACAGCCCGTGGTTGGATCGGCGATATCGTGTTCCAGCAGTTGGCATGTGGTGTTTTTTTCTGATTGCCCACTGTTTCCGAGCTGCCACTGATGTTCCGCAGTTACCCGATTTCCGAAACGTGTTGCCACCGATCAGTTTCCGGGCAATCTGCCCAAATCCCTGGCGGTTTGAGTGACGGAATCAACGCGGTTAATTACGGTGTGGAGGGGTTCATTATTCTTGCTTGATGGTCGAACTTCTCTGTACTCTATATTATTTTTACATCATTCTAAAATTCTCCAGCAGTTGTAAGTGTTGTAAGTTTTGCTTCCGGTTCATCTATTTAGACAATCACTAGAATAGAATGAAAGGTTGCAAACAAATTATTGACGTGTTACTCGACTAATTAATTGAAGCAGTCTGTACCTGTGCTAATTCGTGATTTACAATTTCGATTTCTTGTCTAAATATCGTCATCGAGTTATTCGTATTTGCTACAATATAAAATCACACTAACAAAGAGTACACGAGTGGGTTACCAAGACAAGAACCGTTAGCGACTAGTACTAACGGTAACCAGCTAGGGAAGCCGTTCGGACGGCTCAAATTTTATGCGCGACAGATCATCCGGGAACTTAGTTCGCCGGAGTCGCAGCCCTCACGTGCGAAAATCGCACGTAAGGTTTGGCTTTGTCGAGCAGAGGGGTGAAGGTTTGCAGGGGGGCACTAGGCGGTTTCGGGTGGTGACGCAACTTTGTAAGAGGTACAGGTTCCCGTATAACGGCCCACTCCAACTCCATTATTTCCCCCCTCACAACTTTATTGTTGTTCTCAGAGTTAAGTTTCCTTCCCCGCCATGGCGTCGCCCTTCAAACCCGCCGTCCCGCTGGAGCCGCCCCTTTCTACTCAATCCCGCCCAGTTTTTTTTTATTTAACGAAGCCATTCGACCCATGCTACGCGCGGCTTGCACGAACGTAGGGTGTGCGTTCCGGTTGTTAAGGCAGATCACGGCCCGCGAAAATAGACCAGTCCTTCATTCTAGCTTGATATTAGGGACCGTGGAAACATACCTGCGACTTCGTCGATGCCCCGTCGGAAGCGCCTCGTGCCGACGCGTGCTATAGGGCGCGAAAGTGATGCGGCCTGAGGGTCCAGTAGGGTCAGTACTGTTTTTTTTTTGTTAATGTTGGCCATTTTTAGTTTAGAGTCTTTGATTGGCCCCCTCTTGCCACTGAGCGCCAGAGCCGTTCGACAACTGTGGTCGATGCATGCAGGTCCAAGGGAAGATCTTCAAGAACTTCCAAGTATTTTAGGCATGGCTTGTTAATTGCTTGCATGCAGGCTAGATCTCTAGATTTCTTCACCACTCGTGCACCAGAGGATGCAGTAGATCCTTGTATACACTACCATCATAATGGACTTTATATGTGGCTGTGGATTCATCTGCACTACTGGCCAGGGTTTGATAAATCACAAGCAAGTGTGTAGACATAGTCCTCATGCTTCGGATAGTGCCAATGCAAGGATACTAGAAGGGCTAAAGCGTAAACGTGTCAAAGTTTGAAGAAAGAAAGAGGGTTGAACTAGCAGAAATGGGGATACAAATAGCAAACCCTAGAAGGGTTGTACTCGCTATAGAGCACCCCACTACAGGCTAGAACATAAGAATAACATTCTGACACACCCCCATAGCCAAAGTGGGGTGTAATCAGCAGAGCAGGCAAAGCAGTACAAGCTCAGGGTGGATCACAATGTCACCACACATTCTGAGCACAAGTTCAAGTGCACAATTATCAGCAAAGCTAGTGGTGGTCACAACGGGCAAGTGAGGAGGAGGAGTGAGAGCGAGAGGAGTTGGGAGGCGACGGCTGAAGCTGCAGACACACGGGCAACAGGAGGCACACTGGCACAGCGGCTACCGGGCGAAGCCCCCGGACTACTGGAGTAACTGGCCCCGCGGCTAAAGTAGCGGCAGACGAGCAACGGACCCACGGGCGGCTGGCACAGCTGGCTACGACTGGGCTACCGGGCGAAGCCCCCGGAATACAGGTGCTGCTGACGACACGACGGCAACTTCCATGCAGCTGCCCTAACTATCCAACTCCCCCAACACACACCCGCTGATACACCCCTAGCTCCACTCCCACGCACCCCCCTTAAACCCTAAACCCGAGTCTCCCACACAACCACCCCCCTCAGCGACAGCTGCAGCAGTGGGAGACGGAGGAGGAGGAGGAGCAAAGGGAGGAAGGCACACCGAGCACCCCCATACCCGCCACCCCACAGCTCGCCCCTCCCGTCGTCCGTCGTGGCGACCTGAGGGGGCCGCTTGCGGCCCCCGAAGGAGCCGCGACGGGCGACGGGAAATGGGGGGGAGGGGAGAAAAGGGGGGGGGGGGGGGGGCGGTGCCGCGACGAGGGGCGGGGCCGCGACGGTCGGGGCGGGGCCGCGACATAGGGCGGGGCCGCGACGTAGGGCGGGGCCGAGTCGGGCAGGCGCACGGGCGGCGACGGGCCGGGGCGGGGCCGCGACGAAGGGCGGGGCCGAGCCGGGCAGACGCACGGGCGGCGACTGGCCGGGGCGGGGCCGCGACGTAGAGCGGGGCCGCGTCGAGGGGCGGGGCCGCGACGATCGGGGCGGGGCCGCGACGTAGGGGAGAAGCCCGCCGCGCGCCCCGGGGCGCACAGCGGGCAATGAACCGCCGCGCGCCTCGGGGCGCACGGCGGGCAGAAAACCGCCGCGCGCCTCGGGGCGCACGGCGGGATGAAAAAAATGCCGCACGCCACGGGGCGTGCGGCTCAGAGAGTAGTAGCAGTAGTAGCAGCGGAAGCTAAGCGGTGGTAAGCCCACCCACAGGATCGATCCAGGGGGATCGACCTGCTCTGATAGCATGTCAAAGTTTGAAGAAAGAAAGAGGGTTGAACTAGCAGAAATGGGGATACAAATAGCAAACCCTAGAAGGGTTGTACTCGCTATAGAGCACCCCACTACAGGCTAGAACATAAGAATAACATTCTGACAAAACGTGAGAATGATGTGAACCGGCTGCTGCGTGCACGGATTGCGCCACGTGGAGCAGCAAGTCCGCCTTTGACCACCACTAGTGGAGCACCTTCTGCGCAAACCGGCGTTAACACCCCCCGTTTGAGTTTCCGACGTTGCCCGATAGCGATGGCGACGACGACAACATCGAGTTCTCATCAATGGATGCTACTACAGACTCTACTCCACAGAAACTTCCATTCGACACTGACCTGGCTTTGGCAAAAGCGATCCGTGGGTTCAATGGAGGCATGGGGATGTCGGCAACGGACATTAACACGTTACTAGGCGTGTTGCATGAGGCCGGCTACTTGAAGCCATCATACCAGAACAGCGCAGGCTTGGCGAGGTATGAGAAGGCCTTACTGGCGGAAGCTACGGGCACGGTGGAATGGAGAGCGGTGGAGGTGGTGCTGAGCAACGGCATGAAAGTCACAGTGCACGTAAGCTCCATGGTGGAGGCTTTGAAGGCGATGTATTCGGATAGCGCGAACAAAGACGGCTTTGTGGTGAAACCGCCAGCGGTTTACACGTCCGACAAGAAACAACGGATATACGCGGGGCCCGAGACATGAGATGGATGGATTAAGATGCAAGAGGAATGCCCGAGTGGTGGCGTGATCGCAGCGTGCATTCTGTACAGCGACGGGACGAACCTGAGCAACGATGGGCGTGTTACGGGACATCCGGTATATTTCACCCTCGGAAACGTCACGCTTAAGAATCGTTGGCAGCCACACGGGCATCGGATGGTTGCTATGCTTCCGCCGCTTCCGAACGTGGACTCGCGGACGGACGAGGGAAAGGCGCTTCATCGGGAGGTTTTCCAACTGGCGTTGGATGTGGTGCTCAAAGAACTCAAGGAGGCATCTTATGCGTGAGTCTTTCTTGAGTGTGTGGGTGAGTCCTGATCATTCTAAGAGGGTGTGGGTGTAAGGGGTTGCAAGTGTGTTTTATCGCTACGATGAGATGTTGCATGCTCACCTCGTTTGCACATCCACACCCCCTCCCCTTACAATCGTATCTCTCCCTTGTTCTTCGGGTTTTTTACGTGAGCAGTGGCATTGTAACGGAAGACCCTTTTGGGATTACACAAGTGGTGTTTCCAGCAGTCTACGCATATGTGGCCGATCACCCCGAAGCGTGCAAGCTGGCGGGGACGTTCGCTAGTCACAAAGCAAATTTCCCATGCCACAGGTGCCTTGTAAAACGCGAAGACATTAGCAACATGGAAGCGGTGGTGGAATATCGCACAGAAGCTGACCAGCTCAAAAAAGTTGAAGCGTTGTTGGCGTTGCCGAGTGGGCCCGAGCGCACCAAGGCATCAAAAGAAATCAGTGTGGAGAATAGAACGAGAATGAATGCACTATGAAAGAGTTGGGTACAAATAGCAAAACCCTAATTGGGTTGTACCCCCTATGGGATACCCCACTGTAACCTACACAACAGCATAAGCTACATATATGTTCTGACACACCCCCATAGGCAAAGTGGGGGAGAACAAGGGGTCACAAGACCAGTCAAGCAAAGCAAAGCAAAGCTCAGGGTGGATCACAAAGTCACCACACAGTCCGAGCACTAGAGCAAGGCCACAAGGCCAGTTCACATGCAGTAGTACACACATATATATATAAAGCTAGACAAGCAAGAGCAGGTATATATATGCGACAGTACAAGTAAAGTCAAGAGGAGAGCAAGTGAGGCAAGACAGGCACAAGACCCAGCTGGGTGCAGAAGCGTTGATGGTCACAAGGCACGAGTGCCTTGGTGAACACATCAGCAGTGTTGGCCTCAGAGGCCACGTACGCAAGCCGCAACTGTCCACGCTGCTGTAGCTCACGAGCAAGGAAGTAGCGAAGAGCAATGTGCTTCGTTCTGTGCTCCAGACGCTGCTCTCGACACAAGGCCAGCATGGCCTTGTTGTCTACGTACAGCACTGGAGGAGAACGAGGCGGCTCTCCAAGGTCAGTCAGCAGATAGGTGAGCCAGCGAAGCTCCTGTGCAGCCATGGCCCCTGCGTAGATCTTAGCCTCACAACTCGAGCTGAGAACCGAAGACGAGCGAGTAGCCCGCCACGAGACAGAGGGGGACAGACAGACGCAGACTCAGCAACAAGACTAGCAGCGTAGTCTAGACGACAGCGAGCAGCAAAGTCGACGAGCTCAGCGACAAGAGCAGACGCAGCAGCGGACTCAAAAGAGGGGTCAGTGACGACAGTAGCAAGCAGACGCGTGACAGTAGGACTGGCAGCACGAAGGGAGTCCGACTCTGGGCCGGTAAGCACTAGAAGGGAGGACTCAGGAGGAGAAGGCAAGAGGGCACGCAGAGGAGCAGTGGACGGACGCAGAGACATCCGGTGCGTGCCAGGGACAGGAGGAGGACGCGGACGCGAACCACGACCACTAGCGCGGGCAGCACGAACAGGCGACGCGGGACGAGACGCAGGCTCACGACGCTCATTAAGACCTCCAGTAGGACCAGTGTAAGGAGAGGGAGCAGGCAGTGGAGAGGAAGGCTCCAGCAGTGACTGCGACTGGACAGGCTGTGGACACTCTACCGGAGGAGAAAGACCAAGAACCTGCTGCAGAAGTGGAACGAAGTACGGCCGAGGCCGCGCGGCAGCTCCAGACTCAGCAGGGATAGCACCAGCACCCTCAGCGGCAGCACCAGCGCCACCAACACCTCCAGCGGCAGTACCTCCAGCAGCACCAGCAGCAGAACCACCGTCAGGACAGACAGCAGCAGACTCAGCACCACCGCCCTCAGCAGCCCCAGCTCCAGTAGGACCCGCAGGCGTAGCACCTCCGGGACCGGCGGCACCAGCACCCTCGACGGTCGGAGAAGCTCCAGCTCCAGCAGTACGCCTCCAGCGGCGAGCAAACCACTCGCGCAGCTCCTGTGGAGAGAGGGGCTCCCGCCGAGACGCAGCACCAGGAGAAACCCCAGGCTCAGCGGCTCCAGACGTAGCACCCCCAGGCTCAGCAGCTCCAGACGTAGCACCCCCAGGCTCAGGAGCTCCAGACTCAGCACCCCCAGGCTCAGCAGCTCCAGACTCAGCACCCCCAGGCTCAGCAGCTCCTGCTCCAGTAGGACCCGCAGGCCCAGCAGCTCCGGGACCGGCAGCACCAGCACCCTCAGCAGTCGAAGGAGCTCCTGTTCCAGCAGCACGCCTCCAGCGGCGAGCAAACCACTCGCACAGCTCCTGTGGAGAGAGCGGCTCCCGCCGAGACGGAGCAACCGGAGAGCCCCCGGGTCCAGCAGTCGCAGGCTCCGCACCTCCAGGCTCAGCACCCCCAGGCTCAGCAGCTCCTGACGTAGCACCCCCCGGCTCAGTACCCCCAGCAGCAGCACCCCCAAGCTCAGCACCCCCCGGCCTCGCACCCCCAGGCTCAGCACCCCCAGCAGCAGCACCCCCAAGCTCAGCACCCGCAGGCGTAGCACCCCTAGACTCTGCACCCGCAACAGGACCAGACTCAGCAGCAACCTCGACTGGCTCGACTGTGTCTACCTGGGACACACCTAAAGGGGCAGGAACCTGAGGGGGGAGGGGGTCTACCGGGGGGGGAACTGGCACCAGGAAGTCGGGTGGGGGGGGGAGGGAAGGAGTACGGTAGGGGAAGAGGCGGTAGAAGGGGACTGACTCGTCGAACGTGACGTCCTGGGAGGACAGAACACGACGAGAGGAGGGGTGGTAGAACTGCCACCCTGGAGCGTCAGGGGGGAAGCCAAGGAGGACACAGGGAGCAGCACGGGGGGACAGCTTGTCCGCAGACAAGTCGCGGACAAACGCCCGAGATCCCAAGACACGGAACGCAGACGCATCGCCGACCTTCCCCGTCCACAGTAACACTGGGGACATCGCGGGCCGAGAGACCCTGGGGTGAAGGTTGAGCTGATGCGCCGCGTACCGAACCGCAAACGGCCACAGAAAATGGGGGGCAGCCGCATGCATCATGGACGTACGAGCGACATCCATGACCATGCCAATGCGGCGCACAGCAATCCCATTTTGCTGTGGAGAGTCCGGAAGCGTAAAGGTCTGGCAGATCCCCTGTGCACGACAGTAGTCTCGCAGAAGGCGAGAGGAGAACTCCCCACCTCGGTCAGAGTGCAGACGCAGAACAGGAAAGTCCGAGCCGAAGCTCCTCCTGAGCTGGAGACGAGCCTCGCGGATCCAGTCGATCAGCACCTCAGTGACAGCACCCTTGCTGCGTAAGGGGAAGACTGTGGTGTAACGCGAGTAGTCGTCAACCACCAACAGAAAGTAGCGCTCGTGACCCTGCCCACGGACGGGGGCCGGGCCCCACACGTCCATGTGAAGTGTCTGCAGAGGAGCCTCTGTCGGGGGAAACTGGGAGGAGTGAGGAGCAGCCCTGAGGCGCCCCTCGACACAGGGGACACAGGAAGGTCCTGGTCCCGAAGGAAGGGGAGGGAGAGACTGGGGAAGACCAGAGACAAGGACACGGGAAGCCATGCCCCGAAGGCGGGGCAAGGAGGGGTGGCCAAGACGGTGGTGCCACAGGAGAGTCTCGTGAGACAGGAGGCGACACGAACAGGGGGCAGACTCAGGACCAGACCTGGACGCAGCAGCAAACACCTGACCTGACGCTGCTACCTGACCGGATGCAGGGACAGGAGGAGACTCAGTGGTCAGGGTGTAGAGGCTCGACCCCGGCCGACGCGAGAACGTGGCCAGGTGCCGGCCTGTGCGTGCGTTCGTGCAGTGGGTCACCCGCTGACTCGCAGGAGTGAACTGGTGAACCCCCGCATCCTGCAGGTCTGCACCACTCACCAAGTTCGTCGAGAACGAGGGGAGGTACAGGCCAGACAGGGTGCCCGAGGGGGCAGCCGGACACGGGAGGACAGTGGAGAAGTGAGCGAGGACAGGACCCCCAGAGGGGTCAGCCAGGGAGACTGCAACCGGCCGACCAAGCGGCGTGAGTGTGGTGCGGTCCCGAAAGAAGGAGCGAGAAGCCCCAGAGTCAAGTGTAAAGGTGAGGGAGGCCGAAGCCAACGCGGTACCTGAGAGCGCAGCCTCACCCGCACCTGAGGAAGCAGACTCACTAGCACCTAGAGCAGCAGCCGCACCTGTACCTGAAGCAGGAGACTCACAAGCACCCAGAGCAGCAGCAGCCTCACCAGTAGCTAGAGCAGCAGGTCCTATACCCGGATCAGGCGGGACGCACAGGTGACCGGCACGGTCAGCACTAGTAGGCAATGCATTCATGGCAGTGAGAATAGCATCATAGTCAAGAGCAAATATATCTACCCTCTGCCTAAGCAACTCCACCCAGTCGGGGAGCTCAGCCTCGTCGCCAAACACGGTACGCCAGGCGTCGCTCAGACGGGCGAAGCAGCGGGACTGTGTATGACTA
>CANXME010001478.1:600000-807500 GCA_948144175.1 Closterium sp. NIES-65 | reverse complement strand
ATGACCTGTGGCACACCTGGATGGTTATATTTTGTCTTCGTGTAAGTGTTGCTGTCGTTTGACAGCACGAACGTCCTTGTTACACGTCAGCCTTGCTTTGTCGCCGTTGTTGGACGAGGAATGCAATAATGAGATCGTTGTTTGCTGGCATTTCGCCCAGCAACTAGGTTCATTCGTGCCTCGCTGGCGTGGCCTACAGTAACCCTACTGCTGTGCTGTCTGTTTTGTGCCATAGTCCAGCTGTCTTGCTCGATGCCACTTGGGCATTGGTGTCGAGATTTTCATGGTTGGTTATGTTTGTATCATCGGCTCGTGGGCCATTGTTTAGTCAAGTTTCGTTGAATACCCTACACATGAAAACTTTTCGTACTGTTGGTCGTGCCAGCGCACCTACCGAACATTTTTTTTTTTGGCGAGAACTACACGTACATGGTTGCTACAGCGCTTGGAAGCAACACATTTGATGCTTCGCTGGCATGCTGCCGCCCCAAATAAGGACTTTTGTGCCTCGCTTGCAACGCGTGCTGCTGCACATAACTGCTTCTTGCACCTTCTTTGCTTTCCGTGCTGCCCTAGTTGAACGGTTGTGTTGTCGCGTTGTACAACGCGACTGTGGGCTCATTTCCCTGGCCAGATACAGTGCTCTGCGCCGATAGATCATTTTCTTTTTTGGCTCCTTCCCAGGGACAGGTTTCTGCAAAAACCGATACTTCTTTGATGTTTGGACCAAACACGTTGCCTTATCAGTTTGGCGTTGGTGAGAGATTTTACCCAAACATTACTCGAAACCTTGCTACTTTTGTCAGGTATTCTTGCTAAGCGCTTCAATGTAACTGTTTGTTCGCAGTGTAGGGAACCAAAAGGATGTTTGAACTACCTCAGGGTGAACCATCGTGCTAACAAGTTAGACCCCAAACATCCTGTAAACTTTTGTGTTTCAAGAAGCTTGGTGGACCCAGTCGAGCTTCTCATCGACCAACTCCATTTATATTTCTTAGCTCGCGATTTATCTTCATGCTCGAAGCCTGTTAGTGGCGTTCTTGCAGCCATGGCGGTCGGCGTGCCAGCGGAAATTATGGAGCTGCAGCGTAAGCGTTCACGTACTTCAAACCGTCGCCTGGAAGGGTATGAGTTGGGGAGCCCTACCACTGGCGCTCGTAGAGTTTCTACCCCTACCCATCAGGTGGGTAACGCCACCGCCCTTCCTCAGGTACCACAGTTGCAAGACCTTGATGTCGGCGCGGCGGAAGTCACCGCGGACAACGGACTACCCTCTCCCCACGATGGTTCGAATGCCACTGCTCCGGTAGTGCAACGGTCTGCCGGTGTAAACGTTGTTGCCTCTGCTGGACCCGGCGGTAAGTTGCGTGCTTTGTCGTGCAGTTCTTTTGACGTCAACTGTCATTACGTTTGATTGTATATATTTTTACCCTCTTTTGTGTTACTTATTCGTTTCTACGTTTTATTTTCTACCTATCGGTTTCTTAGCTTTGCCCACGTCAGATCGAGATGTTCATCATCCTGAGGCCAACTCGTACAACCACATCGACGCAGCCATACGTGGCGAACTGAAGGAAGTTAAGACTCTGATGCAGCGTATTGAAAACCGTCTTCGTGTTTCGGATGAGATCCATCAGACTCTAGCTACGACTGTCAAGAACCTTCTCGCTATTGTGCACCAACCGAGTTGGTGCAACAAGAAAACCATGGAGGTAAGTTTCTTTTATTTCAATTCTTTGGTTGTTACTTAATTTTCATTTTTAAACTTTTCGTGAAATGTGTTGCTTTGATTCGCAGGATGCTTGCAAGAAGGCCTGCGATGATCTGCTCAGGGGCCCGGACGTCTCTGCCCGTGTCATTTACCCCGAGGAAGACCAATTCAAGGCGGCCGTCGTGGTGCACCTCGCCCTGGAGCCCGAAGACTTCGGGAAATTTAATGACTTTTGGAAGAAAGGCGAGTGGCGAAGAGGTGCAACGATATTTGCAACGGCCGGCGGGGGAAACTCGGCAACAAATCTCGGAAGGCGAGTTTCAAGCTGCTGAAGTACCCTGACGGCAAAGTAGTGAACGACTCCGTTGACTCTCGGCGCGATTACGCGCGAGACTACGTGTCTGGTACGTGTACATTGTTTGCTAATGCTTTCGTTATTTCTGGTGTCTCACCACTTATGTTTCTCTTTGTGCAGAGGAGTTTGGCCTGCCGTGGCATGCTCTGGCCGACAAGCCGTTTTGTAGCGAGGCGTTTTTAGCTGCTGCAAGCAAGTGGCAGAAGAAAGAGGATGGGGTCTTCTCCCTCAGCATTGATCAGCTTTGCTACACAATGGTCGCGGTGAGTTTCTTGGCTTCTTTTATGTGTTCTCCTTACCGTAATTACCATTTAATTCAATTGCACCTGTTTGCTTGGCAGGTGGAGTTTGAGATGCTGTCACGTGACCGAAGCAGCATGTTTTCTGATTCCCAGAACAACACCCGCGAGATGGAGAAGAGGCGGGCCCAGGTTGAGCGCTGGATTCGTCGTGCTCGCATCCCGTTAGTGAGTGGGTTTTTCTACTTCGGAGATGTTATTGTTAAGGAGTGGCGGATTGTAGAGGACATTTAGGAGCTTGATTCTGCTGCTGCTGATGTAGATTTAGATTAGTTTATGTGACATTCAGTTTCCTAATTTCTAATTATTTTTGGTTGCTAGTTTTATAGTCGAATTGTGCAATTTACATTTATGTGGCTGATTATGTTTATGATTTTTTAGTAGCTTTCAGTAATCTCAGTTTATATATTCAGTTTATGTACTCTCAGTTTATGTTGGGCCAACTGTGGTGTAGTTATCTCAATTAAAATAACTTGCCTTGTTTATCTCTCATTTGTGGAACAAATATCTGAAAACCGTTTCGTGAACTCTTTTTTAAATATTCATGTTATCACGTGGTAACCAACAATATCAAATCTGTTACGGCCCTGGTTACACCCAACTTTTCGAGTCTCGCATGTGCGAGGGCTTGCTTTTCGACTAGGAAGGTAACAAAATCGATATGCTCGCCCCTGTCGAAGTATGAGGTAAGTTGAAAGGAAGGGCCTAGGCTTAGTAGCCTAGGCCCGAACTTAAGTGTCGAGTAGGTTTTACCCTAGGCGAGGTATCGAGTGAGTTGAGAGAGGAATTGGAGAAAAGTGATGGTTTCACTATAGGTTCAAGGGTACATATAGCATAGAAACCAAATAAGGTGCACCACCAACAACAGTTTAAATAACTACACTAACTACAACTACAAGCAGTTATAAAACATGACAAATATATTTCGACAGCCCCAACTGACATGCGATTCCCAACTTACGCAATGCAGTCGCCTCGCAGGTTGGTTTCGGCACTGCGCAGGTTGACTGCAGGGTGGTTCTGTTGCCCCACAATTACCCCCCCGCATTGAAAGCCGACTGACAGGACTCCCGAAATCGGGAGTCACCAGGAAGGCTTCCAGCTAACTGCTGGAAGCCTCAGTTCTACGTGCGATGAGTACTGGCTATGGTTAGGTGGAGTGCAGTGCGATGGAATTAGTAGTAGTCGGAATCAGATGTGAAGTTTCTAACTTTGAAACGAGTTGGTGATGTGAAGCTGAGGCAATCACGCGCAGCATTATATGATGGCGAGAGGCTCCAGATGCAAAACTAATTTTCCCTTCCTTCCAGAGCCATTGCGGTTGTCTGTCCTTCGAGAGCCATTGAGGTTGTCTGTCCTTCGAGCGATACGCGGGTGACCAATGAGGGTGAACGCGGTGGCGATGCGTTGGACCCCAAGAGGCAGATGCGGTACTACCCGCCAGCATAGTGCCACATACTTCAGGCCGAAGCTGATACGTTAATCGCTTGAGACTTTATCGAGAATTTATCGGATCTGAATGTATGATTGCAAGTGGAAGACAACAGAAGCCCCCTCCAGCATCACCGCCTTCCACGTCGGATGGATTTTGTAGGATGGGGTGTCTAAGCGATTCTGAGCATTGAGCACGTCAAGGAATCCAGAGGGGATTCTATTGACGAAAACGTACGATTTCGAGTTGTCGGAAATTTACAGCACCGCCTTCCACGCTGGAAAGATAATCTAGCCATTCTCCACACTTTCAAATCGATTTCGCAGCCCTAAGCACGAAGCACGTGAATCGATCACGTGCAAGGAGTAAACTGACAAAAATGGCAGCAGTGGAAACTTGTTTGGTCAGCAGCACATAAAGCGGATCGAGCACTGAACTTTCCTCACTAGGGACGAGGTGAAGATATGGGAGATGAAGGTTTGAAGAAGAACCACATCATAACTCACTAAACCGCATGGGAAACTGCAATGAACACCGTATATTTTATTTGATGCTGATCTGCTAAGATAAAATAGGCAGCCAGCGGAGACTGTGTCTGGAGGGAGGGCTGTGCCAGAGTTGCGTTTCACCGGATCTAAAGCAATCTGGCGAGAGTCGCCAAGGGAATTTGGATTTCGCGAGAGCAAAGAGTGGCAGGCAGGGCTGTCGATTCGTTTTGGGCCCCCCGGGCAAATCAGGGGGCCTGCCACGTGCAACCCTGTATCTAGCAGGGTTGGGGCGAATCTTGGCCCTTAAGGCGTCAGGGCTGGAAAAGTTTCCACCCTTTGAATCAGGTTTGGCGCGTCATATTTTGCTGCTTCATTTTAACTACACTGACTACAACTACAAACTACTACAAGCAAACACTACATAAAAAAATATACTTGGCATCATTTCTCTATGCACGCTTAGAAGGCTTCCTAGCCTTGGCAGCAGTGAAGATCTTGTGCAATTCTACCCACTCCACAGGATAGTATAGCATCTTCACAGTCATCAGCTGATCTAGCTTAACATCACTAAGAGCAGTCCTGTCCCATGATTTTATTATGTTCTGCCTACTGAAGCCCCTTTCGCACTCAAAAGTGCTAAGGGGCAGGACAGCAAGTGCACGCCACAAGTGCACGAGGGTGGGGTAATCATCCCTCCAGTCTGAGGGGCGTAGCACGTTAGTGAGGGCTTGCTGGAAAGTCAGGTCCTTGAACTTCTTGAACATTGTGGCAGCAAAGAGCTCCATCTCCAGCTGACACTCCTGGTACGTGACACCTGCGGATGGTGGGGTGGGCGTAGGAGAAGAATAAGTTAAACATGGAAGCACCTATGATAATAACATTGCTGGGAATATAAAATGTAATGGATCATGGGCATTCTTACGTACCGGGCAGCTTCTCCTTGAACATGTCAAGGAGTTCGTAGAGGTGGACGTTGAGCCATCCTTCACGGTCAGCAGGGCGCAGCGGGTAGTGCATTGGCATGAAGAGTTTTGCCCCGTCAAAATGCTTCAGGTCCCCAAGGCGGTAGTCCAGCTTTGCGATCAACTCCTGCGCAAACTCCTGCCCCAGCTTGATGCACGAATCCAGGTCCATCTTCTTGTCTTTGCCGATGGGGTTTTCATGCAGTATGTCTTTGATGGTGCATGCGGTTCCTTGCTTGTCGAGGCCGCGGATGGTGATCTCGCGCTTGTCAGGGCTGCCGTGCTTCTCGAGAAAAGCATGCAGGTGCTTGCTCTTCGGGGTCCCATAGTCTGCGCGGTTCTCCACGTAACGTTGCGCCAGCTTCAGCTTCAGTTTATCGACGAGGAGCTTCACCTCGCCGATGTCCACCTGCTCATTAGCAGGGGCAGGGCAGAGAGGCAGGGCAGAGGGGCAGGGAAGAGGGGCAGGGCAGAGGGGCAGGGCAAAGGGGCAGGGCACAGGGGCAGGGCACAGGTGCAGTGTCAGAACATATAGCTTGTGCTTATTGTGTAGGCTATAGTGGGGTAGCCCACAAGGGGTACAACCCAATTAGGGTTAGTACTTGTACTCAGTTCATTCATAGTTCATTCATTCTCGTTTCTTCTCATGGTTTCAGAGCAGGTTCCCTAGTGGGAACGCTACCTAGGGCCCACCACGATTTTTTTCCTGCCCGGAGAGCGCCTTTGACTAGACCGAGTCGCGCGCGCCCCGTGTGCCCTCCCTACCGTCGCGCCGCCCTTTGTGGCCCCTTGCGCTGCCCGTCGACCACACGCGCCGCCCTAGCGGCCCCTCCTTGCGCCACCCGTCGACCCCGCGCGCCGCCTTAGCGGCTCCCTGCGCCGCCCGTCGACCCCACGCGCCGCCCTAGCGGCCCCCTGCGCCACCCGTCGACCCCGCGCGCCGCCCTAGCGCCCCCCCCCCCCTGCGCCGCCCGTCGACCCCGCGTGCCGTCCTAGCGGCGCCTTACGCCACCCGTCGACCCCGCGCGCCGCCCTTGCGGCCTCGCCGCCCTTACCTGCGGCCCCGCCGCCCTCACCTGCGGTCCCCGCCGCCCTTACCTGCGGTCCCCGCCGCCCTCAACTGCGGCCTCGCCGACCTTCCCTGCGGCCTCACCGCCCTCACCTGCGGTCCCCGCCGCCCTCAACTGCGGCCTCGCCACCCTTACCTGCGGCCTCGCCGCCCTCACCTGCGCTCCCCGCCGCCCTCAACTACGGCCTCGCCGCCCTTCCCTGCGGCCTCACCGCCCTCACCTGCGGTCCCCGCCGCCCTCAACTGCGGCCTCGCCGCCCTTACCTGCGGCCTCGCCGCCCTCACGTGCGGTCCCCGCCGCCCTCAACTGTGGCCTCGCCGCCCTTACCTGCGGCCCAGCCGCCTTCCCTGCGGCCCCGTCACCTGCTACAGCGCCGCCCGCCACCTAAGCCGCCCGAGCCACCTCACCTCGCCGAACAGCCGACCGCCGCGCCGCCCTATAGCAGCACGCCCGAGCCGCCCAGCAGCTGAGCAGCCGAGCAGCCGAGCCGCCCAGCAACCGAGCAGCCGAGCCGCCCTGCAGCCGAGCCGCCCAGCAGCCGAGCCGCCCTGCAGCCGAGCCGCCCTGCAGCCGAGCCGCCCAGCAGCCGAGCCGCCGTGCAGCCGAGCCGACGAGCCGCCCTACCTCCGAGCCGCTCGAGCAGCCCCGTCTAGTCAGCACAGTGCCTCTTTTCTTGCACTGCCCTCACCCTACTGTTGTACTTCTAGTCTACTGTGGTCATGGCTACCCCTAGTGTCCTCGCTTTTGACGCTGAGGGTCGAGCCATTGACTTTGACGTCTGGGTAGACGACCTGCAGCTGGTTTTACAGTGTGATAGAGCAGACGGTCTCTCACTCTTTGACCTCACCTCTGGCGCCTCTCCTGCCCCTGCTGCTGATGCCGACGCCACTGTTCGCTCCCAGTGGGCCACACGCGACGCTGCTGCACGTCTTGCTGTACGTCGCCACCTCCGTACATCCGAGCGTGCGCACTTTAGTCAGTACAAGAGTGCTCAGACCTTGTACGACGCTGTAGTTGCGCGCTACTCCTCCCGTGCCACTGCTGCACTGAGCCGTCTCATGCTACAGTACCTCTTCCCTGACCTTGCTGCCTTTCCCACAGTTGCTGACCTCATTACGCACCTCCGCACTAGTGACACTCGCTACCGCGCTGCGCTTCCTGCTGACTTCTGCGCCAAGAACCCCCCCCCCCCATGTACATCACTCTCTACTACATACTCACTCGCCTCCCTGACTCCCTTCGCGTAGTCAGGGACCACTTCCTCTCAGTCTGTCCCACCACTCTCACTGTTGACCTCCTCGAGAAGTCCCTCCTAGCGGCCGAGAAGAGCATAGTCGCTGTAGGGGCCTCTCGTGGTGACCCGCGCACCCCCATCTTTGAGGGGTGTTCCCCCTCCCCCCTTCTGCCCTCTGTTGCCTCTGCTACTGCGGCCGACCTCCTTGGTCTTGAGTCGGTCGGTGCGGCGTCTGCCCCTAGCGGGAGACGCCGCTCTGGCAAGGGCAAGGGAGGCAGGGGCACTGGAGGGGCGAGCGGGGGCGGTGGAGGTGGAGGTGGAGGCGGCGGGGGGAGTGGGGGTGGCGGTGGGAGTGGTGGTGGGTGTGGAGGTGTCGGTGGCGGCAGTGGAGGCGGAGGCGGCGGCGGCGGTGGCGGTGGGAGCGGAGGTGGCGGAGGTGGCGGCGGTGGAGGAGGCGGCGGAGGCGGCGGTAGAAGCGGAGGCGGCGGAGGCGGCGGAGGCAGCGGGGGTGGCGGTGGAGCTGGTCGCGGGTCTACGCAGAGGAGTGGCTCCGGTGGTGGTCCGCGCCAGCAGCAGCAGCACGGTCGTGAGACCCTGTCCCCTCAGCAGCTCCGTGAGTGGTACACTGCACGCCAGCGGGGTGGGGGTTTTGGTCCGTGCACCTACGTCCTGCGCACCGGCGACCGTGCGGGTGAGCAATGTGGGGGTGTGCACCCCACTCAGCGCTGCTTTGGCCGCCTGACGAACGCGTGGCGTCACCAGTTCCCGGAGGCCACAGAGATCCCTCGCTGGGGCGAGATGTCTAGGGCGGGTGTTGCCATCTATGATCTTGATTTTGATGCTATTCTTTCTGCCATGTATGCTGTATCTATTAGTGATGAGGGTGGCTGTTACTGGTGTTTCCCGCCCGATCCGGGCATTGAGACTGCTGCTCTAGGTACTGGTGAGGCGGCTGCCCTAGGTGCTTGCGACGCTGCTGCTCTAGGTGCTAGTGCGTCTGCGTCCTCAGGTACTGGTGAGTCTGCGCTCTCAGGTACTACGTCGGCTTTGGCCTCCCTCACCTTCACCCTTGACTCTGGGGCTTCTCGCTCCTTCTTTCGGGACCGCACCACACTCACGCCGCTTAGTCGGCCGGTTGCGGTGTCTCTCGCTGACCCCTCTGGGGGTCCTGTCCTGACTCACTTCTCCACACTCCTCCCGTGTCCGGCGGCTCCCTCTGGCACCCTGTCTGGTCTCTACCTCCCCTCGTTCTCTACGAACTTGGTGAGTGGTGCTGACCTACAGGATGGGGGAGTACACCAGTTCACTCCTGCGCGTCAGCGGGTGACGCACTGCACAGAGGCTAGCATGGGCCGACACCTGGCTACGTTTACCCGTCAGCCGGGGTCAAGCCTGTACACACTGACCACTGCGTCTCCTCCAGTTGTTGAGTCTGGTAGGGTCGCTGCGTCGGGTCAGGTGTTTGCTGCAGCGTCCAGGTCTGGTCCTGAGTCTGCCCCCTGTTCGTGTCGTCTCCTGTCTCACGAGACTCTCCTCTGGCACCACCGCCTTGGTCACCCCTCTCTGCTTCAGCTCAGAGGCATGGCCTCCCGTCTTCTTGTTTCTGGTCTCCCTCGGTCCCTCCCTCCCCTTCCTCAGGGCCCTCGCCCTGCCTGTGTCCCCTGTGTCGAGGGGCGCCAGCGGGCTGCCCCTCACTCCTCCTAGTTTCCTCCGACAGAGGCCCCGTTGCAGACGCTTCACATGGACGTGTGGGGCCCAGCCCGCGTCCGTGGACAGGGTCACGAGCGCTACTTCATGCTCGTTGTTGACGACTACTCGCGTTACACCGCAGTCTTCCCCTTGCGCAGCAAGGGTGATGTCACTGAGGTGCTGATCGACTGGATCCGCGCAGCTCGTCTCCAGCTCAGGCAGAGCTTTGGCTCGGACTTTCCTGTTCTGCGTCTGCACTCGGACAGAGGCGGAGAGTTTTCTTCCGGCCTTCTGAGAGCCTACTGTCGCGCACGAGGAATCCATCAGACCTTCACGCTTCCGGACTCCCCGCAGCAAAATGGGATTGCTGAGCGCCGCATCGGCATGGTCATGGACGTCGCTCGTACGTCTATGATGCATGCGGCTGCCCCCCATTTTCTGTGGCCGTTTGCGGTGAGGTACGCGGCGCATCAGATCAACCTACACCCCAGGGTCTCCAGGCCGGAGACCTCCCCAGCCTTGCTGTGGACGGGGAAGGTTGGCGATGCGTCGGCGTTCCGGGTGTGTGGATCTCGGGCGTTTGTCCGCGACTTGTCTGCGGACAAGCTGACCCCTCGTGCTGCTCCTTGCGTCTTCCTGGGGTTCCCCCCTGACGCGCCTGGGTGGCAGTTCTACCACCCCACCTCTCGCCGTGTTCTGTCCTCCCAGGACGTCACGTTTGACGAGTCGGTCCCCTACTACCGCCTCTTCCCCTACCGCACTCCGTCCCTCCCCCCGCCGCCGCTCTTCCTTGTACTAGGTCCCCCTCCGGTAGACCCCGTCCCCCCTCAGGGTCCGTCCCCTTGAGGTGTGTCCCAGGTAGACGTAGTCGAGCCTGTCGAGGTCACTGGTGACTCTGGTGCTGCTGAGGGTGCTGAGCCTGGGGGTGCTGACTCTGGGGGTACTGAGCCTGGGGGTGCTGAGCCTGGGGGTGCTGCGACTGGGGGTGCTGAGCCTTGGGGTGCTGAGCCTGGGGGTGCTGCGCCTAGGGGTGCTGAGCCTGGGGGTGCTGAGCCTAGGTGTGCTGAGACTAGGGGTGCTGAGCATGGGGGTGCTGAGTCGGGGGGTGCTACGCCTGGGGGTGCTGAGCCTGGGGGTGCTGAGCCGGGGGGTGCTGAGCTTGGGTGTGCTGAGCCTGGGGGTGCTGAGCTTGGAGGTGCTCCGCCTAGAGGTTCTCTGGGTGCTTCGTCTGTGCGGGAGCCACTCTCTCCACGGGAGCTGCGCGAGTGGTTTTCCTGGCGCTGGAGGCGTGCTGCTGGTGCTGGAGGTTCTTCGGCTACTCATGGTGCTGCTGTCGCGGGTCCCGGAGGTGCTCGTACTGGGAGTACTGGAGCAACTGGGCCTGCGGGTTCGACTGGAGCTGGTGTTGCTGAGGGTGTTAGAGCTGAGACTACTGCTGGTGGTCTTGCTGCGGGTACTCCTGGTACTGCTGGAGGTTCTGGCGCTGCTGGAGGTGCAGCTGGTGCGGGTGCTCCTGCTGGGGGTTCTGGTGCTGTACCTGCTGTGTCTGGCGTCCCGGCGCAGCCTCGACCGTACTTCGTTCCACTCCTGCAGCAGGTTCTTGGTCTTCCGCCTTCTACTGGTCCTCCTCCTTCTTTAGAGTGTCCACAGCCAGTCCCGTCACAGTTACAGCTGCAGCCTACCTCCCCTTTGCTTGCTCCTTCTCCCTACACTCGTCCTACTGAAGGTCTTAGCGTCGTGAGCTTGCGTCTCGCCCTGCGTCGCCTGTCCGTGCTGCTCGCGCTAGCGGTCGTGGTTCGCGTCAGCGTCCTCCTCCTGTCCTTGGCACGCACAGGATGTCTCTGCGTCCGTCCACTGCTCCTCTGCGTGCCCTTTTGCCTTCTCCTCCTGAGTCCTCTCTTCCTGCTTTTGCCAACCCGGAGTCGGACTCTCTTCGTGCTGCCAGTCCTACTATCACGCGTCTCCTGGCTACTGTCGTTATGACCCTTCTTTCGAGTCCAGTGCTGCGTCTGCCCTAGTTTCTGAGCTCGTCGACTTTGCTGCTCGCTGTCGCCTAGACTACGCTGCTAGTCTTATCGCTGAGTCTCAGTCTGTCTGTCCTCCGTCCTTGAGTGTGCCCTTGGCACGGACGTCCTTGAGGATAGGCAGGAGGAGTTCCAGTGCTTGGCCGCTGCTTCACCTCATCTCGTGTCTGTACTGCTTACCCCTGAGGGAGACCCGGATGCACTTGACATCCCAACTCCGCGCTCTTACGCGGAGGCGATAGAGGGTCCCTACTCTTCTCAGTGGCGGGCAGCTATGGATGCAGAGATGGCTTCCTGGAAGTCCACAGGCACCTACGTTGACGCTGTCCCCCCTCCTGGGGCGAACATCGTCAGTGGCATGTGGATCTTCAGGGTGAAGCGGCCGGCGGGTTCTCCGCCTGTCTTCAAGGCGCGTTACGTGGGTCGTGGCTTCAGTCAGCGGCAGGGAGTTGACTACTTTCAGATCTTCTCTCCCACCCCGAAGATGACCACTCTTCGGGTACTGCTGCACGTTGCTGCTTACCGTGACTACGAGCTGCACTCTCTCGACTTCAGCACAGCTCTCTTGCAGGGCGGCCTGCACGAGGAGATCTGGCTGCGCCGCCCACCTAACTTCACTGGGTCTTTCCCTCCTGGTACCCAGTGGAGTGTCCGGCGTCCAGTCTACGGTCTCTGCCAGGCGCCACGTGAGTGGCACGACACACTGAGGACTACGCTTGCGGCTCTTGGGTTTGCTCCTTCTACTGCCGACCCGTCGCTGTTTCTGCGCACCGACACTTCTCTGCCGCCGTTCTACATCCTCGTGTACGTCAACGACTTGGTCTTTGCCACAGCTGACAGTGCTGGACTCGCCTACGTGAAGTTCGAGCTGCAGAAGAGACACACGTGCACAGACCTGGGTGAACTGCGCAGCTACCTTGGCTTGCAGATCACCCGGGACAGAGCACGCTGCACCATTACCCTGACTCAGTCACACATGGTGCAGCAGGTCCTTCAGCGCTTTGGCTTCACGTACTCCTCGCCTCAGGCCACTCCTCTGTCTACTCGCCACTCGCTCTCAGCTCTGCCTTCGGATGAGTCCGTAGAGTCGAGTGGCCCGTATCCAGAGCGTGTTGGGTGCCTCATGTACCTGATGACCTGCACACGACCTGACCTTGCATACCCTCTTAGCATTCTCGCACGCTATGTTGCTCCTGGGAGACACCGACTAGAGCACATGGCTGCAGCGAAGAGGGTGTTGCGCTACTTGTGCAGTACGTCGGGCATGGGGCAAGTGCTTGGAGGAAGGACTTTAGTAGTCCTCACTGGGCATGCAGACGCTTCTTGGGCTGACGACCAGGCTACGCAGCGGTCGTCACAGGGTTACACCTTCAGCCTTGGTTCCGGCTTTGTTTCGTGGCGGGCTACTCGCTCGTCTTCTGTTCTCGGCTCCACTTGTGAGGCTGAGATCTACGCCGGGGCCATGGCTGCACAGGAGCTTCGCTGGCTCACCTACCTGCTGACCGACCTTGGAGAGCCGCCTCGTTCTCCTCTAGTCCTGTACGTAGACAACAAGGCCATGCTGGCCTTGTGTCGAGAGCAGAGACTGGAGCACAGAACAAAGCACATTGCCCTTCGCTACTTCCTTGCTCGTGAGCTACAGCAGCGTGGTCAGTTGCGGCTTGCGTACGTGGCCTCTGAGGCCAACAATGCTGATGTCTTCACCAAGGCACTTGCGCCTTGTGATCATCAGCGCTTCTGCACCCAGCTGGGTCTTGTACCTGTCTTGCCTCACTTGCTCACCTCTTGACCTTGCTTGTACTGTTACATATATATATATACCTGCTCTTGCTTGTCTAGCCTTATATATATATGTGTACTACTGCATGTGAACTGGCCTTGTGGCCTTGAACTTGTGCTCGGAATGTGTGGTGACTTTGTGATCCACCCTCAGCTTGCTTTGCTTTGCTTTGCTTGACTGGTCTTGTGACCCCTTGTTCTCCCCGAGTTTGCCTATGGGGGTGTGTCAGAACATATAGCTTGTGCTTATTGTGTAGGCTATATTAGGGTAGCCCATAAGGGGTACAACCCAATTAGGGTCAGTACTTGTACTCAGTTCATTCGTAGTTCATTCATTCTCGTTTCTACTTTCTCATTTTCTTGGTTGGAGACTCCTTGGGAACCTACTCTCTTGTCCTCCTCAATCCTTCCTACCTATTTTCTAGCTACTCAACTCTCTTTTGTGGATCTTGTGAGATAATTGTGATTGAGTTAAGTTTCTGTGGCAGCATACCCCCCTCGTGCGCCGAAATTCATAACTCCAGTTTTAGTCTACCTATGTTGTAGTCACGGTCTAGAGCTACAACATATCTGAAATTGGTGAAGTTTTGACGATGCACTATTTGTCGACGGCGTTTCTTGTGAAGTCGACATTTATGTCTAGAAATATATTCCAACAATTTTAGAATATTTCGGCCCCTAATCTTCATAGAGTCCGTCCTTAATCTCTAACATTCGTTACTTGGTTCATCATAACTGCAACTTGCTCGAGGGGCTTGTAAGCTGGGTGCAACTTACCGGCCCCAAAACCGCGCGTGCAGACTTTCTGGCGCGCACAGGGTGAATTCGCGCGCAGCAGTTGAGCAACATGTGTATCCCGCACTGACTCACAGGACGGGAATGAGGAAATTAGAACGAGAATGAAATGACTATGGAATGAAAGTGATACAAATATGCAACCCTAGAAATATGTACCCCATATGGGCTACCCCACTAAAGCCTAGACAACATTATAATTTCACACACCCCCATAGGCAAAGTGGGGGAGAATAAGGGGTCACAAGACCAGTCAAGCAAAGCAAAGCAAAGCTCAGGGTGGATCACAAAGTCACCACACATTTTGAGCACAAGTTCAAGGCCAGAAGGCCAGTTCACATGCAGGAGCACATATATATATATATATATATATAAGAGGCTAAGCAAGCAAGAGCAGGAGTATATATATGTGACAGTACAAGCAAGGTCAAGAAGTGAGCAAGTGAGGCAAGACAGGCACAAGACCAAGCTGAGTATAGAAGCGCTGATGATCACAAGGCGCAAGTGCCTTGGTGAAGACATCAGCATTGTTGGCCTCAGAGGCCACGTACGCAAGCCGCAACTGTCCACGCTGCTGTAGCTCACGAGCAAGGAAGTAGCGAAGAGCAATGTGCTTTGTTCTGTGCTCCAGTCTCTGCTCTGGACACAAGGCCAGCATGGCCTTGTTGTCTACGTACAGGACTGGAGGAGAACGAGGCGGCTCTCCAAGGTCGGTCAGCAGGTAGGTGAGCCAGCGAAGCTCCTGTGCAGCCATGGCCCCGGCGTAGATCTCAGCCTCACAAGTGGAGCCGAGAACAGAAGACGAGCGAGTAGCCCGCCACGAAACAAAGCCGGAACCAAGGCTGAAGGTGTAACCCTGTGACGACCGCTGCGTAGCCTGGTCGTCAGCCCAAGAAGCGTCTGCGTGCCCAGTGAGGACCACTGGACTCTGCCCTCCAAGCACTAGCCCCATGCCCGACGTACTGCACAAGTAGCGCAACACCCTCTTCGCTGCAGCCATGTGCTCTAGTCTGTGTCTCCCAGGAGCAACATAGCGTGCAAGAATGCTAAGAGGGTATGCAAGGTCAGGTCGTGTGCAGGTCATCAGGTACATGAGGCAGCCAACAAGCTCTGGGTACGGGCCACTCGACTCTACGGACTCATCCGAAGGCAGAGCTGAGAGCGAGTGGCGAGTAGGCAGAGGAGTGGCCTGAGGCGAGGAGTACGTGAAGCCAAAGCGCTGAAGGACCTGCTGCACCATGTGTGACTGAGTCAGGGTAATGGTGCGGCGTGCTCTGTCCCGGGTGATCTGCAAGCCAAGGTAGCTGCGCAGTTCACCCAGGTCTGTGCACGTGTGTCTCTTCTACAGCTCGGACTTCACGTGGACGAGTCCAGCAGTGTTAGCAGTGGCAAAGACCAAGTCGTCGACGTACACGAGGATGTAGAACGGCGGCAAAGAGGTGTCGGTGCGTAGAAACAGCGACGGGTCAGCAGTAGAGGGAGCAAACCCAAGAGCCGCAAGCGTAGTCCTCAGTGTGTCGTGCCACTCGCGCGGTGCCTGGCGGAGACCGTAGACTGGCCGTCGGAGGCTCCACTGGGTGCCAGGAGGGAAAGTCCCAGTGAAGCCAGGTGGACGGCGCAGCCAGATCTCCTCGTGCAGGCTACCCTGCAGGAAAGCAGTGCTGAAGTCAAGGGAGTGACGCTCGTAGTCACGCTGAGCGGCTATGTGTAGCAGCACCCGAAGAGTGGTCATCTTCGGGGTGGGAGAGAAGGTCTAAAAGTAGTTAACTCCCTGCCGATGACTGAAGCCACGAGCCACGTACCGCGCCTTGAAGACAGGCGGAGAGCCCGGCGGCCGCTTCACCCTGAAGATCCACATGCCACTGACGATGTTCGCCCCAGGTGGGGGTGTTGTGTGATGCAAACATATGCATTCACGTCTGTCTGCCTCCCATCATGTGTTAGTGTGTTGCATGCGTGGTGTGAGCGTGTGCAAGAAATTTGTGTCTTGTGTGGTTTGGATTTTCTGTGTGTGTGTGTGTGTGTGTGTGTGTGTGTGTGTGTGTATGTTATTTGGCTTGAGCAGCTATCTGAAGTGATTCCTCTACTCAAGAGCTTTCCGACGAGCCATGAATCGTCGCGATCGGAGCACAACCAAGAAAGTTACGAACTTTGGAGTTCGTATGCTCATATATTTTGGTTGCAGCTACTTTGGGAAGTTGTGGCATTGACTCAATATGGGGTACAGACTTGTGGGGGTTGGGAAATTCGAACCCATCACTGTAGATGCTGCCAAGAGGTTGGGTGAAGCCAAACCAGGTTGGTAAGTGTGGCCAAGTTGTGGTGAGGTGGATGGCATGGGTTGGAAAGTGACAAAGGTCAAAGTTTGTTGCCTATGGGGAAGGGAATTGTGTGGCATGGGGTTTCCTTGGTTGGGGACTCTCTCTTGGGACCTTCCCTCTCGTCCTCCTCTTCCCCTCCTACCAGGTTTAGTGCTACTCGAATGTTCTTTTGTGGGACTTGTGAGTTAATTGTGATCGAGTTAAATTTCTGTGGCAGCATACCCCCTAGTGCGCCGAAAAGTATAACTCGAGATATGCTTCATAATTTGATACAATTCAAATTGGGAAATGTAGCCACGGTCTAGAGCTACAACATATTCAAATTTCGTGGGATTCTAATAGTGCACCTTTCGTTGACAACGTTTCTTGTGAAGTCGACGTTTCTGTCCAGAAATCGAGACCAACGATTTTAAAAAAGTTGGGCACCTAATCTTCATAGACTCCGTCCTTAGTTTTTAACAAGTGGTATCAGAGCTGATTAAGGACTTTGTGGAGAGTCTACTGAAGTGTGAAGACCCTCCTAGACCCACCATGGCCTGTGGGCGTGCCTAAGTGGAGTTCTGGAGGTCGGATGTGACTTCCGCTTAGGGGAAACTCTGCCGAAATTTCGTTGGCGCCGACACTTGTGAAGATTGTGTGGATCTACATTGTGACCAGCAAAGGGGGGGATCTGAAACCTCTGATTGGAAGCAGAGGAGATGAGTCAAGGGAGTGGAGAAGGAGCTGAGAAGAAGAGTGAACCGCCACCATCCAAGATTGAGGCATTGGATGGCTCCAACTATGAAGAATGGAGTGGGCGGATGAGGAGCGCCTTCAAGCGCTACAAGCTGCTGAAATTGGCTATGGGAGAGGAGAAGATGCCCGAGGAAGGAGATGCCCGCGATCGGTGGATTGAGCGGAGCGCGGTGCTGTACGACTTGATTCTAGAGTCGGTCAACAACGACATGTTCCAGCACATCAAGGATTTGGTGGAGCTCGATGACTCGGTGTGAGAGAACGACGGCTTATGCCAGCTATGCTTGCTTGCCTTTACTTTATTATGCTATTTCTAGCATGGGATAATCATATGCATGCATGAATTGCTTGATTTCCTAGGCTAGGTGCTTTCCTATATTTTATTATAGTTATAGCACCGAGCTAGGTTGCGTGCACCGAATTCTGGATTTTCGGTTGCCACCGAATTGCCTTCTACCGAATTCGGTAAGGATCTGTTCGGGACGCTTCGCGACCCGCGGAACCTTCGCGTAACACCTGGTTACGGGGCCTTGTGTCGAGCCTATATATAGCCTCGTGCTGTACCCAGGTGATCATTCAATTCAATTTGAATCATCTTTTCTGAGCTCGATCCTAGATCCTCACACTTGGTAATCAGAGCGGGTTTACACGCGAGGTCTTCAACCGCTTAGTTCCGGCCTTTAAAAACCGCGGGGGCGACGACGAAAGCGCCGATACGGGTACGTAAAACCAGTTCCGCGCAATTTTTCTAAATCCCCCTCGATTCGGTTTTCGAACACCCCTCAGATTTACTGGTGGAAAGGTTGGAGTTTCGACCGTTCGATCGAGTTTCATCTCAACGGCCCAGAGAATTTCGCCCAAAAAAGTTGGAATTTGGAGCGTCGGATCGATTTTCTCCTAAACGGCCAAGATCGGACGCGAATTTCGCCTTAGGGAGATTTACGCAACCTACAGAATTCGCGCTCGTCGATTCTACAGTCAATTTGACTCGTAGTAAGTCGACCAACACCTAGAATTCGATTATTTTCGTCGCGCATCTTCCTGTGGATCGCCAAATGGAGGGAAAAGAAGATATTTCAGTACAGAAAATCGCGGAGTTACGTGCTGAGCATAAACAAATACATGCGGCGCTCCCACGACTCGAAAAACTCCTTGCGAACCTGTCGGCAACCGCCATAGCAGCAGCGACAACAGTAGGAGCAGCAGCAGCGGCTACACCGACAATTCTACATGCGACAACGGCGGCAGCTACAGTTAACCTCGAAGCAGTGAAGCTGAGGCTACCGGATGTCAAACATTATATGTTTGTGTGGTTCTAGGCTGTAGTGGGTCACACCATAAGGGGTACACCAGTTTAGGGTTTCATATTTGTACTGTTGTTCCTGCTAGTCACACACATTCCTGTTTCTCATTCTGACATGGTATTACGAGCCTAGGTTCCACCTAGGACCGGAACGTTAGGGCCCACCGTTTCCGCTAGCCGCGCCCTCGTGCGCCGCCTTTTCCTAGCGCCCTCGTGCGCCTCGTTCCTCGCGTCGCCCCTTACGGCCTCTCACGGCCCCGTCTTAAGACCCCGCGCTAGCCCCTTAAGGCCCCGCGTCGGCCCCGCGCTAGCCTCTCACGGCCCCCTATGGCCCCGCGCTAGCCCTGAACGGCCCCGTGTAGCCCCGCGCTAGCCTCCCACGGCCCACCTACGGCCCCGCGCTAGCCTCCCACGGCCCCTTCAGGCCCCGCGCTAGCCTCCCACGGCCCCTTAAGGCCCCGCGCTAGCCTCCTACGGCCCCCAAATGGCCCCGCGCTAGCCCCGACCGGCCCCCGAACGGCCCCTCCCGCGCTCGCCCCTCTACGGCCGAGCCGCACAGCGCGACCCCAGCTGCACCGCGCGACCCGAGCCGAACCGCGCGACCCAGCCGAGCCGCGCCGCCCCAGCCGAGCCGCGCCACCCTAGCTGAGCCGCGCCGCCCTAGCCGAGCCGCGCCGTCCTAGCCGAGCCGCGCCCTCCTTACCTGAGCAGCAGCACCAGTACTGCTACTGCTACTGCTACTACTACTGCTGCTGCTGCTGCTACTGCTACTGCTAATGCTACTTCTGCTACTGCTACCTCAGCTATGGCTAGCCCTCCAGTTCTCTCGTTCGATGCTGAGGGCCGCCCGATTAAGTTTGAGACCTGGCTCGATGATCTGCACCTGTTCCTCCAGCTCACTGCCAGAGAGGATATCTCGCTGTACGATCACGCACTAGGCACATTCCCTCCTCCTGCTACTACTGCTGCTGCTACTGCTCGCTCACAGTGGCAGACTCGCGATGCCCACGCCCGCTTTGCTATTCGCAACTCCCTGCCAGTCGACGAGCGCGAGCACTTTGGCCAGCATCAGACTGCGCAGGCCCTGTACACTGCTGTAGTTGCGCGCTACTCCTCCCCGGCCTCAGCTGCACTAGGCCGCCTCTCGCTTCCCTACCTGTTCCCCGACCTGTCCGCCTTCCAGACAGTCGCTGACCTCATCACTCACCTCCGCACTAGTGATGCCCGCTTCCGTGCAGCCATGCCCGCTGAGTTTCTTGCATCCAACCCTCCCCCGCTCTGGCTCACTCTCTACCACCTAGTCACCCGCCTCCCTGACACTCTGCGTACAGGCAGGGACCACTTCCTAGCTTGCTGCCCCACTGAGCTCACCATTACCGCCCTAGAGAAGGAACTACTTGCAGCTGAGCAGAGTATTGTAGCTGTAGATACCTCTCGTGGCGACCCCCGCACCCCTTTCTTCGAGGGGTGTTCCCCCTCCCCCCTGCTCCCCTCTGTCGCCTCTGCTGCTGCTGTCGACCTCCTTGGTGCTGAGCAGGTCGGCTCTGCGTCCGCTCCCAGCGGGCGTCGCAGCGGCAAGGGCAGGGGAGGCAAGGGCGGTGGGGGTGACGGCGGGGGAGGCGGTGGTGGGGGTGGTGGCGGCGGTGGGGGTGGTGGCGGGGCTGGAGGGGCTAGTGGCAGCGGTGGGAGTGGTGGAGGCAGCGGCGGCGGCGGTGGCCGGGGTGGGGGTGGTGGTGGTGGCGGCAGTGGACGTGGAGGCGGCAGGGGCGGTGGTGGTCGTGGTGGAGGCGGTGGTGGTGGTCGTGGAGGCTCTGGCACTGGCCAGAGCGCGCAGCACCCTCAGTCCTCCCAGGAGCTTCGTGAGTGGTACTTACAGCACGGGGGTGGGGGGGGTAGCCTTAGCTGCACGTACGTCATCCGCACTGGTCGCCGCAAGGGACAGACGTGCGGGAGGGCGCACACTGCGCAGCGCTGCTTCTCTCGCCTAGATGACGCGTGGCGTGCTCAGTTTCCTGACGCTCCTGAGCTCCCTCAGTGGGCTGATCTCCTCAAGAAGGATATCGATATCTATGCTCTTGATTTTGATGTTATTCTCAAAGCCATGTATGCATTGACTATTAGTGGAGAGGAGGACCAGTACCTGTGTGTTCCGCCTGACCCAGGCATCCGCACGAGTGAGGCTGCCGCCCTAGGTACTTGCGTGTCTGCTCCCCCAGGTGCTAGTGCGGCTACTGCTCTAGGTGCTTGTGTGTCCGCCACCCCAGGTACTACTGAGTCCACTGAGGCACTGCACACCTTCACTCTAGACTCAGGCGCTTCGCGCTGTTTCTTTTGTGACCGCACTGCTCTTGAGCCCCTTGCTCGACCAGTCGCTGTCTCGCTCGCTGACCCCTCTGGGGGTCCGGTCATTGCGACCTCCTCCACTGTCCTTCCTTGTCCTGCTGTCCCGTCGGGCACACTGTCAGGTCTCCACCTCCCCTCGTTCTCTACGAACTTGGTGGCAGGTTGTGCGCTTCAGGATGGGGGTGTTCACCAGTTCACCCCTGCCTACGAGCGCGTGACACACTGCACGTGTGCTCGGACGGGCCGTCACCTGGCTACCTTCACTCGGCAGCCGGGGTCGGACCTGTACACACTGACCACTGAGTCCCCTCAGGTAGCGGCGTCTGCGTCAGGTCAGCTATCTGCCCCCTGCTCGTGTCGCTCTCTAGCGCACAAGACTGTCCTCTGGCACCACCGACTTGGTCACCCGTCAGTGCAGCGCCTTCGGGGCATGCACTCCCGGTACCTTGTCTCTGGTCTTCCTCGGGTACTCCCTCCCCTCCCACCCTCCCTTGCTCTTGCTTGTCTTCCCTGTGTCGAGGGGCGGCAGCGCGCTGCCCCTCACTCCTCCTCGTTCCCCCCGACGACAGCTCCTTTGCAGACGCTCCACATGGACGTGTGGGGCCCAGCCCGCGTCCGTGGTCAGGGCCAGGAGAGGTACTTCCTGATCGTCGTTGACGACTACTCGCACTACACCACGGTCTTCCCCTTGCGCACCAAGGGTGAAGTCCCTGATGTCTTGATCCCTTGGATCAGCAGAGCACGTCTTCAACTGCGAGAGCGTTTTCGCTCGGAGTTTCCTGTCCTGCGCTTGCACTCTGACAGAGGTGGCGAGTTCTCCTCCGACCTCTTGGCAGCCTATTGTGCCGAGCACGGCATTCGCCAGTCGTTCACGCTTCCGGCCTCTCCACAGCAGAATGGGGTTGCTGAGCGCCGCATTGGCTTGGTCATGGAGGTCGCTCGTACCTCCTTAGTCCACGCGGCTGCCCCCCACTTTCTGTGGCCGTTTGCGGTCCGGTACGCTGCGCATCAGCTCAACCTCTGGCCCCGTGTCTCCGCTCCGGAGACCTCGCCCACACTGCTGTGGACGGGGGAGGCTGGCGATGCATCACGCTTCCGTGTCTGGGGATCCCGAGCTTTTGTTCGCGACACGTCTGCAGACAAGCTCTCCTCCCGCACTGCTCCCTGTGTCTTTCTTGGCTTTGTTCCGGATGCGTCTGGCTGGCAGTTTTACCACCCCGCCTCGCACCGCGTCTTCCCCTCTCAGGACGTTACTTTTGACGAGTCCGTGCCCTTCTACCGCCTCTTCCCCTACCGCACTGCCCCGCTCCCTCCCCCGCCTCTCTTCCTCGCGCCAGGTGCTGCAGTGGTGGACCCCCTTCCCCCTCAGGGTGCCGCTCCCTCAGGTGTCTCTCAGGTAGACCCGGTTGAGCCTGCCGAGGTAGCTGTCGACTCGCGTCCTGCTAGAGGTGCTGAGCCTGAGCGTGCGGAGCCTGAGCGGGTGGTGCCTGGGGGTGCTGAGTCTGGGGGTGCTGAGACTGGGGGTGCTGAGCCTGGGGGTGCTGGGTCTGGGGGTACTGAGCCTGGCGTTGCTGAGTCTGGGGGTGCTGAGCCTGGTGGTGTTGCAGTTGACTATGAGGCGCCTGGAGGACCTCCCTCTTCGCAGCAGCTACGTGAGTGGTACTCACGGTACTGCAGCCTCCAGCAGGGTACGTCTCGGGCTCGTGGTGCTACTGGAGTTGGTACTCGTGTTTCCCCACCACGGCGGGAGCCGCCCTCTTCCCCACAGCTTCGAGAGTGGTACACTCGGCACATCAGTCTCCGGAGTGGAGCTGCTGGTGCTGGGGTCCCCGGAGTTGACGCTGCTGCGGGTGCTGCGGACCCTGGTAATGGAGGTGCTGCTGCTGCTGGCGGTGCTGCTAGAGGTGCTGCTCGTACTAAGGACCCGGGCGTTGGAGCTGCTGTGGGTGCTGCGGACCCTGCTGCTGGAGGTGCTGCTGCTGCTGGAGGTGCTGCTGGTGCTGCTGGAGGTGCTGCTGCTGCCGCTGGAGTGGGGGACCTGGAGGGTGGAGCTTCTGCTGGTGCTGAGGACCCTGCCGGAGGTGTCTCTGCTGGTTCGGGAGTTGCTGCACGGCCACGGCCGTACTTCGTTCCGCTCCTTCAGCAGGTTCTTGGTCAGACTCCTCCTCCCTGTCCTCCTCTCGCCTTAGAGTGTCCGCCGTCTGTCCAGTCACACCCACAGTTACCGCCTGCCTCCCCACTCCCTGTGCCTACTCCTTACACTAGTCCGACTGGAGGTCTTGCTGAGAGACGTGAGCCTGCGTCACGTCCTGTGTCACCTGCGTCTCGTCGAGCGTCGCCTGTTTGTGCTGCTACCACTGGTAGTCGTGTCCAGCGTCAGCGTCCTCCTGCTGTCCCAGGCACTCACCAGATGGCGCTTCGTCAGTCCACTGCTCCACAGCGTGTCGCTCTCCCGTCGCCTCCTGCGTCCTCTCTTCCTGCTCTTGCTGACCCGGAGTCAGACACCCTTCGCGCTGCCAGTCCTACTATCACACGTCTCCTGGCTACAGTTGTCACTGACCCTTTCTTTGAGTCCGCTGCTGCGTCTGCCTTAGTCACTGAGCTTGTCGACTTTGCAGCTGCGTGTCGTCTAGACTACGCTGCGAGTCTTGTTGCTGAGTCTGAGTCTGTCTGTCCTCCGTCCGTCGGGGGTGAGTGTGCCCTTGGCACGGACGTTCTTGAGGACAGACAGGAGGAGTTTGGTTGCCTTGCCGCTGCTTTGCCCCATATCGTGTCCATGCTTGTTGCCCCTGAGGGAGACCCGGATGCACCAGACATCCCGACCCCACGCTCTTACGCAGAGGCGATGGCCGGTCCCTACTCCTCTCAGTGGCAGTCAGCCATGGACACAGAGATGGCTTCCTAGAAGTCCACTGGCACCTACGTCGACGAGGTTCCCCCACCTGGGGCGAACATCGTCAGTGGCATGTGGATTTTCAGGGTGAAGCGGCCGCCGGGCTCTCCGCCTGTCTTCAAGGCGCGTTACGTTGCACGAGGCTTCAGTCAGCGAGAGGGAGTTGAGTTCTTCCAGACCTTCTCCCCGACCCCGAAGATGACCACTCTTCGGGTTCTGCTACACGTCGCCGCTCAGCGTGACTACGAGCTCCACTCTCTTGACTTCAGCACAGCTTTCTTGCAGGGCAGCCTGCACGAGGAGATCTGGCTGCGCCGCCCACCTGGCTTCACTGGGTCGTTCCCTCCTGGTACCCAGTGGAGCCTCCGGCGGCCAGTCTACGGTCTCCGCCAGGCGCCACGTGAGTGGCACGACACACTGAGGACTACACTTGCGGCTCTTGGGTTCGCTCCTTCTACTGCTGACCCGTCGCTATTTCTACGCACCGACACTTCTTTGCCGCCGTTCTACATCCTCGTGTACGTCGTCGACTTGGTCTTTGCCACCTCTGACACAGCTGGTCTCGCTCACGTGAAGTCCGAGCTGCAGAAGAGACACACGTGCACAGACCTGGGTGAATTGACAAGCTATCTTGGCTTGCGGATCACCCGAGACAGAGCACGGCGCACCATCACCTTGACTCAGTCACACATGGTGCAGCAGGTCCTTCAGCGCTTCGGCTTCACGTACTCCTCGCCTCAGTCCACTCCTCTGCCTACGGGACACTCGCTCTCAGCTCTGCCTTCGGATGAGTCCGTAGAGCCGAGTGGTCCGTATCCAGAGCTTGTGGGCTGCCTCATGTACCTGATGACCTGCACTCGACCTGACCTTGCATACCCTCTCAGCATCTTAGCACGCTATGTCGCTCCCGGCCGTCACCGGAAGGAGCACATGGATGCAGCTAAGAGGGTGTTGCGCTACTTGTGCAGTACGTCGGGCATGGGACTAGTGCTTGGAGGGCGAGACCGGCCTATTCTCACTGGGCACTCAGACGCTTCTTGGGCAGACGACCAGGCTACTCAGCGGTCGTCTCAAGGTTACACCTTCAGTCTTGGCTCTGGCTCTGTCTCTTGGCGTTCTACTCGTTCTTCTTCTGTTCTCGGCTCCAGCTGTGAGGCTGAGATCTACGCCACGGCCATGGCTGCCCAGGAGCTTCGCTGGCTCACCTACCTGCTGACTGACCTTGGAGAGCAGCCTCGTTCTCCTCCAGTGCTGTACGTCGACAACAAGGCAACCATAGCCTTGTGTCAGGAGCACAGACTGGAGCACAGGACGAAGCACATTGCTCTGCGTTACTTTCTAGCTCGAGAGCTACAGCAGCGTGGTCAGCTTCTTCTGCGTTACGTGGCCACTGAGGCCAACACTGCTGATGTGTTCACCAAGGCGCTTCCGCCTGTTGACCATCAGCGTTTTTGCACTCTTCTAGGCCTTGTGCCGACTGTTCCTCACTTGCTTACTTCTTGACCTTGCCTGTACTATGATCATTATATATATACCTGCATGTTTGCCCTTGCTAGGTTGTGATCATTGTACCTCTAGCTCTGTTATAAAACTGCATGTGAACTGGTCTTGTGACCGCTTACTTGTGCTCGGAATTTGTGTGGAATCCTCGAGATCCACCCTGAGCTTGTTTGCCTTGCTTTGCCTTGACTGGTCTTGTGACCCCTAGGTCTCCCCCACTTTGCCTATGGGGGTGTGTCAAACATTATATGTTTGTGTGGTTCTAGGCTGTAGTGGGTCACACCATAAGGGGTACACTAGTTTAGGGTTTCATATTTGTACTGTTGTTCCTGCTAGTCACATTCATTCCTGTTTCTCATTCTGACACCGGAGGCGTTCGATCCTACAGTAAAAAGGAACGACGTTCGTTGATTTGTAGCTGAACTTGAAATTTACTTCGAAGCCGTTAGATGCACGACCCCGACAAAAGACGCAATGCGCATACGGCTCGCAGCAACACTTTTACGAGGCCCAGCTCTAGAGTGGATCAACAACAGAATAGTCCAAGGCGAGGGGACGTGGGCGCAGGTTCCGGCAGCACTGATCGAGCAGTTCGACACGTTGAACAGTAGCTACTACGGAACACGACGCAACAAGCCAACTAGTGGCATGGGGCGATTGGCACCACCCACGACTGCTGACCCGATGGAGAACGACGAGGGCGATGTGGAGCAGCGGCTAGCAAATAATGAGACGTGCAAATTTTGCGGCGCTACAGGACATTGTATCTTGGCGTGTTGGAAAATGGAGAGAAGGTGTGCGGAGCTGAAGGACAAGAACAGTGAGGCACCCCCAAAGCAGAAAACGGACAACGTGGCAACTTCGGAGAGGGCGAAAAAAGGAGAATATGGTGGCGCAAATTAAAAAACGTCACGACCAGCCGACACCAGGGGAAATCGCCGAGACTAATGGAGGATCCGCGAAACAAGACCCTGCACCGACCGGGAAACTCTAGCCGTATACCCCAACAAGTAAGAATATTACTTCTCGTGGGTTTCAAGCCTTTATTAAGGGAGAGTCAGAAATTAAACCGGTACCGGGTATTATGGGGACCCTACTCCAGAGCGCTAATACGGGTCGAGCGTTCCGAGGAGTTAATATTCTCTCCCAGCAGCACTGTTTAAAGGCTCCCTGTTCCCCACAGATGAAGCCTACACAGCTGCAAAGGCTTAGTGGAAGGTTCCAGGCCCAAGAGAAGCCGAATCGGCCTCGGATAAATCCTTCTAACCTTTCTCAGTTGAAAACTGATACTGAAGCTGCATCTTTGAGCGCAGGACCTAGGGATAACATACTCGACGTACCCTACGATCCTATAAGCGATACCATCTACGGATACTCGGACCAGCAGCAACCACTAGTACTCGAGGTGATCTGCCACAAGCGTCGCCTCCAGGCCCTGGTGGATAGTGGTGCGTCCCACTCGGTGTGCGACCGCGGGACGTTGGAGAAAATTGGAGAATCCTAAGAAGAAACCCAGTTTACAGCAACGATGGTGGACGGTACGAAGCTTCCCATCCACGGAAAGTCAACACTGCAGCTGTAGATAGGGGCGTTGAGGTGGAAGCCGACGTTGCCGGTCACGAACATCAAGGGATTAGATTTCATCTTGGGGCAAGATTTTCTTAAGCAGTTCAACCCCAAGATTGACTGGGTCAACCCGAAAACGTGCATCTACAACAACGGGAAACGCATCGACGGTAGTTTACGGATGTGCATCGACTACCGCGCACTGAACAAACAGACAGTCAAAAACAAATATCCCATACCGCGCATAGACGACCTACTCGATCAACTGCGTGGAGCAACAATATTTTCGAAGCTGGACCTATGATCGGGCTACTGGCAGATCAAGATGGCAGACAACTCCGTCCACAAGACGGCGTTCCGTACCAGATACGGCTCCTACGAATTCTTGGTGATGCCGTTCGGACTCTGCAACGCACCAGCAACGTTTTAGGCGGAGATGAATCACATCTTACGACCCCTGCTGGACGAGTGCGTGGTGGTGTACCTGGACGACATTCTCATCTACTCCAAGAACATGAAGGAGCACGTGGAGCATCTGCGGAAGGTGTTTGAGATCCTGCGGAAAAACAAGTTCTACGTGAAGCTGACAAAGAGCGACTTCGCCATGAAGAAGGTGCAGTTTCTCGGGCACATGGTGAGTGCCAAGGGCGTACACGTGGACCCACGGAAGATCGAAGCCGTCAAGAAGTGGAAAGTACCAGAGAACGTAAAGGAGTTACAACAGTTCCTAGGCTTCGCCAACTACTACAACAGGTTCGTGCCGCAGTACGCTAAGATAGTAGCGCCACTGACCGACCTACTGAAAAAGGATACGCCCTACAAATGGGATACCCTTCATCAGCAAGCCATGGAGCAGCTACAGACAGCAGTGACTATAGCGCCAGTACTCATCTTGCCGGATCCAGACAAGGACTACGTGGTGGAAGCAGACGCTAGTGACCAAGCACTCGGAGCAGTACTGATGCAGGATCACCGACGCGGTTTGCAGCCCATCGCCTACCTCAATAAGAAGCTACACGGAGCAGAACTAAACTACCCCATTCACAACAAGGCAGATGCGTTGAGCCGCCCCGGACATGTAGCAGGCATCCAGCTCGACGGGATGAACCCTCTGCTCAAGGGTCTATTCCAGCATGGGTACTCCGTGGACGCAGAGATTGCTACAGCACAGACCACGAAGCTATTACAGTGGGAGAATGACTTAGCTGTAAGGAAGGGTTCAGGAAAGATTTGGGTACCGAATTACGCCCCGCTACGGCAGATCCTATTGGAGGAGTTTCACGACGTACCTTACGCGGGACATTTCGGGAGCAACAAGACGTTAGCAGGGATAGCAAAGTATTACTACTGGCCCGGGATGGCAGCAGACGTGCAGCAGTTCGTCACCTCTTGCGACACGTGACAGCGGATGAAGAGTAGCAAGCAGAAAAAAGCAGGGTTACTTCAGCCTCTACCCGTACCGGAGCAGCCATGGCAGGTCGTTAGCCTCGACTTCATCACAGGACTTCCTTCGACCTCACGGGGACATGATTCCATCCTCGTGGTGATCGATAAGTTCTCCAAAATGGGTCACTTCATACCGACCACGGCACAGCTACAGCTGAAGCAACTGCTCGACTCTTCTTCGACCGCATCATCACCATCCACGGCATCCCCGCTACACTCATCTCAGACAGAGACCCCAAATTCACCAGTAAGTTCTGGAAAGAGCTCATGGGACTGTTGGGGACAAAGCTTGCAATGTCTTCAGCATACCACCCCCAGACTCACGGACAGATAGAGCGACTCAATCAAGTGGTTGAACAGTTACCGCGCACAGCTTGCAAGGACGACGTCAGCCACTGGGACACACAGTTACCGACCCTAGAGTCCGCTTACAACAACGCATCACATGCGGCCACAAGAAAAACTCCTTTCTTCCTGTGTTACGGACGGGAACCACTCACACCACAGCAGCCAACCACACCGGCATACGTCCAAGCCGCACATGACTTCGTCACCACCATGCAGCAGCTATGGGAGAAGACTCAGCGACGACTCACCACGATGCAGACCTACAAGAAGCAGTATGCCGATCGTCAGCGACGTGATCACTCAGTAGCAGTCGGAGATCAGGTGCTTCTTGACACGCGCAACTTGAACCTGTCTCACCTCCCATCCAAACTCCGGCCTCGCTTCTGTGGTCCTTTTCTCGTTGAGGCACAGGTGACACCAGTTACATTCCGCTTGCGCTTACCAGATACATGGAAGCTTCACAACGCTTTCCATGTCCAGCTACTGAAGCCCTACAAGGACCCCAACCAACAGTTCCAGGGACAGCAACTACCGCCACCACCACCTGTTCTCATACAGGATGAACCCGAGTACGAGATCGAGCGCGTTCTCACCCATCGGCGCCGCGGTGGCAAGACCCTCGAGTTCCTGATACGCTGGAAGGGATACGACCACACTGAGGACAGTTGGGTTGCAGAAGCAAATATGGGCAACGCACGTCGTGCTCTCAAGGACTATCTTGTCAAGCAGGGTGTATCTCACGCCACCCAGCTTTGAGGGGGGGACGTGTGAGAGTACGACGGCTTATGCCAGCTATGCTTGCTTGCCTTTACTTTATTATGCTATTTCTAGCATGGGATAATCATATGCATGCATGAATTGCTTAATTTCCTAGGCTAGGTGCTTTCCTATGTTTTATTATAGTTATATCACCGAGCTAGGTTGCGTGCACCGAATTCTGGATTTTCGGTTGCCACCGAATTGTCTTCTACCAAATTCGGTAAGGATCTGTTCGGGACGCTTCGCGACCCGCGGAACCTTCGCGTAACACCTGGTTACGGGGCCTTGTGTCGAGCCTATATATAGCCTCGTGTTGTACCCAGGTGATCATTCAATTCAATTTGAATCATCTTTTCTCAGCTCGATCCCAGATCCTCACACTCGGGACCGAAGGCGTGGAAGCTGCTACGCGACGTGGTTCAACCCAACACGCTGCCGATGGTGATCGTATTGGAGAAGGAGATGGCTTCCCTCTCCATGCGGCCGGGAGATGATGTGAAGCTGGCCCTTGACAAGATCAAGGACACCTATGCGAGGATGGCAGCGGCGGGCAGCAAGGTGTCGGAAATGCAGCAGTGCACCAAAATCATCTCGTTGCTCGACAACTCGTGGGACAACCTTATCCCCACCCTCAACGCTCAGCAGGACAAGTGGACGTCTGAGTGGCTACGGCAGCAGATCCTGTAGGAGGACTTCCGCAGGCGCCACACGGCAGGTGGTGCTGCCAACAAAACTGCTGAGGGGTATGGAGCTGCAGGAGGCAGCAGGGGGAGAGGGGGAGGGAGAGGCCGAGGCCGTGGGAGAGGCTTTGGCAGAGGAAGAGGTCAAGGTGACTACAACGAGGGGCATGAGAGCTCTGGTGGCAGGGGGAGCACCCGAATGGAGGGTGCGTGCTGGTACTGCAAGAAGGCTGGACACCCGTGGTTCAAGTGTTTCAGCCGGCCTGAAGGATGGGCACCTCCAGGCATGAAGCCGCCAAGTGGTGAACGTGCACGAGGTGGTGCTGTGCAAGGTTCAGGTGCACAAGGTGTTGGTGCACAAGGTAAAGCCGACCCTGGGATGTTCCTTATGGTTGAGGATGTGTCAGGGAGTGGGGGTGATGTGGGTTCAGTCGGGAAGGTTGTGATGCACCCCCTCACTCATTGGGTGATCGATTCAGGTTGCACGAGTCACATGACTCCACGGGCAGATTTGCTTGATGAGGTGAAGCCCCCTGGGAAGATAAAGTTTGTGGCTGCCGCTTTAGGTGCCTTGCTCCCTCTAATTGGTGTTGGGAATGCCAAGGTTATGGGAGCTAATGGGGGGCTTGTGGGGCTGGGAAATGTGCTGTTGGTTGAAGGTTTATCCGCTAACCTCCTCTCTGTGCGCCGGCTGCAGAAAAGCAAGGCCAAAGTTACGTTCAGCCCAACCAGCTGCCGTGCAAAGCTTGAGAAGTTGCTGCTGTGGGATTTGGAGGAGAAGAGCAGCTGCATCAAGGACATGTGGCAGCTGCCCATCATCCCTTGGAATGGGAAACCTCCAGCAACAGCAAAGGCAGCGGCAGCGGCTAAGGCAACTGCGGGAGGAGAGGAGATTGCACCAACTGCTGGGGCCCTGGATACAGTCAAGAAGGTGCAGCAGCCACAGCAATCACATGGTGAGGTGCTTGCTGGTGTGGATGCAACGGCTGCATGGGCAAAGGCTTCGTCTGGGAGTGGTGAGGCCGATTGGGAGACGTGGCATGAGAGGCTGTGCCACATCAACATTCCTATGCTGCAGAAGTTGGTGAAGGATGGGAGCTTGAAGGGATTGGAGGTGAAGGGGGCAGCGAAGGAGATTGGGAGCTGCCCTACATGCCTTGAGACAAAGTCCACCAAGTTCCCTTTCAGCAGCAGCACGGGACCAGCCAAGGTTCCACTCGCGCTTGTGCACATGGATGTGGTGGGCCCCACAAGGGCCCCTTCTCTCTCGGGCAGCCGCTACTTCTTGACGATTGTGGACGACCACATGCGTGCGGTGTGGGTGTACCCTCTCAAGACTAAGGGGGAGGTGGCAGCGGCTTTTCTTAAGGAGTGGATGCCGAGGGCTCAAAGGGAGAGTGGACATAAGGTGAAGGTGATCCGCACTGACAACGGGGGAGAATTAATTGGCGCTGATTTTGAGGCGGTGCTGAAGAAGAAGGGGATCCAGCATCAGCTCACGGTGCCCTACAACCCTCAGCAGAACGGCGTGGCTGAGCGGCTCAACCGGACCCTGCAGGAAGGTGCTCGCACTCTCCTTGGGCGTGCAGGGCTGCCGTATCCGTTTTGGGTGACTGCACTGCGGCAAGTTGCCCTTGTGAAGAACAGGGTGCTGGCAACTGTGGGGGACAAGCAGTGGGTCCCCTACACCAAGTGGTATGGGAGTGCACCAACGGTGAACATGCTAAGAGCCTACGGGTGCATGGTGGTTTTTCATGTACCTAAGGAGAAGAGGGGAAAACTGGAAGCCTCTGGGAGATGGGGTGTGCACTTGGGGCTTGCTAAGGATCACAAGGGATGGCTGATTTGGGACTTGACCAGCCAGCAACTGACCGTGTCGAGGGATGTGAAGTTCCTTGAGTCCTTGTACTACAAGGAGTGGAAGCAGCAGCAGCGACAGCAGCAACGTGCTCCACCATGTGCCCCACGCCCGCCTGAGCATCCTAGGAGGGATATACGCCCACCTATTAGGCTGAGCTATAATCGCACTGGCTCACGAAATGTGGAGCATGCTGGAAGTGTAGCTGAGCAGTGTGATGAGGAGGAGATAGCGCACTGTTACTGGGCAGCCGTCCCTGAGCCCAAGACACTTACCGAGGCCTTGAGTGGGCCCGATGCTGAGAAGTGGAAGCAGAGTGTGAAGGAGGAGTATGACTCTCTGTTGGAGAATGAGACGTGGGAGCTGTGTGAGCTTCCTCCAGGGAAGAAGGCCATTTCTTCCAAGCTGATTTTCAGGCACAAGTACGGACCTGATGGGGAGCTGACCCGCTACAAGTCAAGGCTTGTGGCTAAGGGGTTCCAACAGACAAAGGGGAAGGAATTTGATGATATCTTTGCTCTTGTGGGGAAAGGCACTACACTGAGGACGATGTTGGCAATGGCTGCAAACCGTGGCTGGAAGATCAAGCAGATGGACATAATCACTGCCTTCCTTAATGGAATCATTCTGGAGGAGCTGTACATGCTGCAGCCTGAGGGGTTGGATGATGGGAGCGGCAGGGTGTGCAGGCTCAAGAAGGCCATCGATGACCTGAAGCAGGCTCCTCGCGCATGGTACCACAAGCTGGAGGAGACACTGCTGGCTGGGGGGTTCAAGAAGAGCGAGTGTGATCACAGCCTGTTCCCGCTGCAAGAGAAGGAACAGTTCCTCATACTCCTGGTGTACGTGGACGACATCCTGCTCTTCTTTGAGTCGTCTGCGATGATTGAACATGTGGAGGAGATGCTGGAAATGCAGTTCAAGTGCTCCAAGATGGGAGATGTGAAGTACTACCTTGGGATGCACGTGGAGAGGGACCTTGACAAGGGAGTGTTGAGGTTGCACCAGAGGAAGTATTGTGAGGGGCTGGCTGAGAAGTATGGGCTGCAAGATGCAGGAAAGCCAGCCACCCCGCTGCCTTCGGGGTTCACTGTGGAGCCCTGTACTGATGAGGAGGTGGTGGGGGAGAGTGACAGGAAGTTGTTTCACTCCATGGTGGGGGCACTCAACTATGCGGCTAACCACACGCGGCCTGACATTGCCTTTGCTACATCCAGGCTTGCGAGTGCGGTTTCATGCCCAAGTCATGAGCAGCTGGAAGCGGCCAAGAGGTTGGTCCGCTATGTGAGCACTACAGCATCAGTGGGCTTGGAGTACAGTGCTGTGCAACAGAGGCTACAGAGGGGTGCAGCTGATTTGAGCAAGGGGGAGATGCGCTTGACTTGCTACACCGACGCTAGCTTCCACTCAGTGAAGACGGATGGCACCAGCATTGGAGGCTATGTGTGCCTCTTTGGAGGTGGTGCAGTGAGCTGGCGCAGCAAAAAGCAGAACGAGGTGGGGTTGTCCTCGTGTGAGACTGAGTACATGGCCCTTCATCATGGGGCAAAGGAGGTGGTGTGGCTGAGGCGTTTGTTGGAGGAAATCGGAGTGTGTCAGAGGGAGCCGACTGTGATTTTCTGTGATAATGAGTCGGCGGTGAGGCTTGCGAAGAATGCCTCTCTTCATGGATTGACAAAGCACATTAGGCCAAAGTGGCATTGGACAAGGAGGCTCCTGGACAAGGAGGTGCGGCTGGAGATTGTGAAGACCCAGCAGAAGGCGGCTGACATTCTCACCAAGCGCCTGGCAGAACCTGAGCATTGGAAGGGCATGAAGCTTGCGGGAATGAGTGTGCATTGACGGTGCATGCTTGAGTTATGGCATGTGGGATGATGGTTGGCAGCCAGAGGGGGAGTTTGTTGTGTGATGCAACCATATGCATTCACGTCTGTCTGCCTCCCATTATGTGTTTGTGCGTTGCATGCGTGGTGTGAGCGTGTGCAAGAAATTTGTGTCTTGTGTGGTTTGGATTTTCTGTGTCTATGTGTGTGTGTGTTTGTTATTTGGCTTGAGCAGATATCTGAAGTGATTCCTCTACTCAAGAGCTTTCCGACGAACCATGAATCGTCGCGATCGGAGCACAACCAAGAAATTTACGAACATTGGAGTTCGTATGCTTATATATTTTGGTTGCAGCTACTTTGGGAAGTTGTGGCATTGACTCAATATGGGGTACAGACTTGTGGGGGTTGGGAAATTCGAACCCATCACTGTAGATGCTGCCAAGAGGTTGGGTGAAGCCAAACCAGGTTGGTAAGTGTGGCCAAGTTGTGGTGAGGTGGATGGCATGGGTTGGAAAGTGACAAAGGTCAAAGTTTGTTGCCTATGGGGAAGGGAATTGTGTGGCATGGGGTTTCCTTGGTTGGGGACTCTCTCTTGGGACCTTCCCTCTCGTCCTCCTCTTCCCCTCCTACCAGGTTTAGTGCTACTCGAATGTTCTTTTGTGGGACTTGTGAGTTAATTGTGATCGAGTTAAATTTCTGTGGCAGCATACCCCCTAGTGCGCCGAAAAGTATAACTCGAGATATGCTTCATAATTTGATACGATTCAAATTGGGAAATGAAGCCACGGTCTAGGGCTACAACATATTCAAATTTCGTAGGATTCTAATAGTGCACCTTTCGTCGACAACGTTTCTTGTGAAGTCGACGTTTCTGTCCAGAAATTGAGACCAACGATTTTAAAAAATTTGGGCACCTAATCTTCATAGACTCCGTCCTTAGTTTTTAACAGGGGGAACCGCGTCAACGTAGGTGCCTGTGGACTTCCAGGAAGCCATCTCTGCATCCATAGCTGCCTGCCACTGAGAGGAGAAGGGACCCTCTACGGCCTCCGCGTAAGAGCGCGGAGTCGGGATGTCAAGTGCATCCGGGTCTCCCTCAGGGGTAAGCAGTACGGACATGAGCTGAGGTGAAGCAGCAGCCAGACACTGGAACTCCTCCTGCCTGTCCTCAAGGACGTCCGTGCCAAGAGCACACTCACCCCCGACGGACGGAGGACAGACAGACGCTGACTCAGCAACAAGACTAGCAGCGTAGTCTAGACGACAGCGAGCAGCAAAGTCGACGAGCTCAGCAACAAGAGCAGACGCAGCAGTGGACTCAAAAGAGGGGTCAGTGACGACAGTAGCAAGGAGACGCGTGACAGTAGGACTCGCAGCACGAAGAGAGTCCGACTCCGGGTCGGCCAGGGCAGGAAGAGAGGACTCAGGAGGAGAAGGCAAAGGGGCACGCAGAGGAGCAGTGGACGGACGCAGAGACATCCAGTGCGTACCAGGGACAGGAGGAGGACGCTGACGCGAACCGCGACCACTAGCGCAAGCAGCACGAACCGGCGACGCAGGACGAGACGCAGGCTCACGACGCTCAGCAAGACGTCCAGTAGGACCAGTGAAGGGAGAAGGAGCAGACAGTGGGGAGGCCGGCGGTAACTGTGACTGTGACTGGACAGGCGGTGGACACTCTAAGGGAGGAGGAAGACCAAGAACCTGCTGAAGGAGCGGAACGAAGTACGGCCGAGGCCGCGCAGCGACTCCAGACACAGCAAGGACAGCACCAGCACCCCCAGTGGCAGCACCAGCGCCAACAGCACCTCCAGCTCCAGTACCTCCAGCAGCACCAGCAGCACCCACAGCAGGACCGCCGCTAGGACTGACAGGAGTAGCCTCAGCGCCAACACCCCCAGCAGCTCCGACTCCAGTCGCACTCCCAGGGCTAGGACCTCCGAGACCGGCGGCACCAGCACCCTCAGCAGCCGAAGAAGCACCAGCTCCAGCAGTACGCCTTCAGCGCCGGGCAAACCACTCGCGCAGCTCCTGTGGAGAGAGTGGCTCCCGCCGAGACGAAGCACCCGGAGAACCACCGGCGGCCCTACCGCCCTCCACCGCCCGCGCCGCCCGAGCCGCCCGAGCCGCCCGAGCCACCCGAGCCGCCCGAGCCCATGAGCCGCTGAGGAGCCGAGCCGCCTGAGCCGCACGAGCCGCCCGACCTACCCGAGCCGCCTGAGCCGCTGAGGAGCCGAGCCGCCCGAGCCGCCCCACCCGCCCGAGCCGCCCGAGCCGCCCGAGCCGCCCGAGCCGCCCGAGCCGCCCGAGCCGCCTGAGGAGCCGAGCCGCTGGTGCCGCGGAGCCGCAGTTGCTGCTGAGCCGTCCGTGTTGCCGTGTTGCTGTGCTACTGAGCTGCCCGAACCGCTCTGTCTGGTGAGAGCAGCGCTTCTGTCACTGTACTGCCCCTATCCTACAGTTGGTAGTGCTAGTCTACTGCTGACATGGCTACCCCTAGTGTCCTCGCGTTTGTGTAGGGCGGGGCCGCTGAGCAGGGCGGCGGGGCCGCTGAGAAGGGCGGCGGGGCTGCAGTGAGAGAGGCGGCGGGGCCGCAGAGAAGAGCGGCGGGGCCGCTGAGACGGGCGGCGGGGCTGCAGCGAAGGGCGGCGGAGCCGCAGCGAAGGGCGGCGGGGCCGCTGAGAAGGGCGGCGGGGCCGCAGTAAGAGAGGCGGCGGGGCCGCAGAGAAGGGCGGTGGGGCCGCTGAGAAGGGCGGCGGGGCCGTAGCGAGAGAGGCGGCGGGGCCGCGGCGAAGGGCGGCGGGGCCACTGAGACGGGCGGCGGGGCTGCAGCGAAGGGCGGAGGAGCCGCAGCAAAGGGCGGCGGGGCCGCTGAGCAGGGCGGCGGGGCCGCAGCGAGAGAGGCAGCGGGGCCGCAGCAAAGGGCGGCGGGGCCGCTGAGACGGGCGGCGGGGCCGCAGTGAAGGGCGGCGGGGCCGTAGTGAAGGGCGGCGGGGCCGCAGTGAAGGGCTGCGGGGCCGCACCGAAGGGCGGCGGAGCCGCAGCGAAGGGCGGTGGGGCCGCAGCGGAGGGCGGCGAGGCCGAATTGACGGGATGCGGGGCCGCTAGGGCGTTGGGGCCACTAAGGCGGTTCGACGAAGTGAGAGCCCGGAGCGCGACTCGGGCTGAGCGCGCTTCGGGCAGGAAAAAAAACTCGATGTGGTGGGCCCTAGGCACAGTTCCCACGGGGGAACCTGCTCGATACCATGAGGAAATTAGAACGAGAATGAAATGACTATGGAATGTAAGTGATACAAATATGCAACCCTAGAAATGTGTACCCCATATGGGCTACCCCACTAAAGCCTATACAACATTATAATTTGACTGGGAAATTTATTGCAAATCTCACGCCGCTTTGCGTGATAATTTCCCCAAAAGGTACAAATCATGAATTCCGTTTTTCAAATGGTAAAAGCCGTTTATAACTGTGAGCTCGCATTAACTCATGAGAGCTACATTGAAGTCACATGCGAGTCTCATGAGTGCACACTGTTGAGTCAACATGGGAAATTGTTACAAGTGCAATTTGAATACAATTTTTATCAAGAGGAGGTTGTGAAGAAACAAGAATGAAGAAGAGAGGGGGTTGCACTAGCAGCAGTTGGCATACATATAGGAAACCCTAATTGGGTTGTACTCGCTATAGAGTACCCCACTGCAGGCTAGACAATCATAACATTCTAACACACCCCCATAGCCAAAGTGGGGTGTAATCAGCACAATGAGCAAGCAGGCATAGAGAAGGAGTTCACAATAGGGAGAAAAGCTAGAGTTAATCACAGCGGGCAAGTGAGGAGGAGGAGGAACTGTGGAGGGAGAGAAGATGGGAGGCAATGACTGAAGCTGCAGAGGCACGGGCACAGGAGCGGCTGACTCAGTGGCTACCGAAGCAAGGGCGACGGACTACTGGAGTAACCGGCTGTGCGGCTATAGACGAGCGGCAGGAGCAACGGACCCACTAGCGACTGGTGCAACAGGCTCACTGGCTACCCAGGCAAGGGCCACGGACTACAGGCGCTGCAGGCGACACGACAGCTACCTTCACACAACCTCCTCCAGCTGCCCCACACCTCTCGACACACACCCCCTGCTCAAACCCTAGTTCTACTCCCACAGCACCCCCCTTTCACACACCCCTTGCTGCACCCTAGGTTCACTCACACCCCACCCCCTAGCACCACTCCGTCGACTCCCACACACCCACCCCCCTCAGCGGCAGCTGCAGCAGTGGGAGACATAGGAGGAGGAGGAGGAGCAGGGGAGACCACACACCCGCCACCCCCTACTCGCCACCCCCAAACCCTAACACTGGGCAGGGCGGGACGGCGGGTAGGGAGGTTACGAGGGGAGGAGGGCGACGCGCGGCCTCCCAGGGCGCCAAAACAGGCGGCAGAAGGGGCGACGCTCGCCCCCCCCCCCCCCCCCCCCCCCAGGTCGCCCCTCCCGTCGCCTGTCGAGGCGACCTGAGGGTCGACTCCCACACACCCACCCCCCTCAGCGGCAGCTGCAGCAGTGGGAGACATAGGAGGAGGAGGAGGAGCAGGGGAGACCACACACCCGCCACCCCCTACTCGCCACCCCCAAACCCTAACACTGGGCAGGGCGGGACGGCGGGTAGGGAGGTTACGAGGGGGGGAGGGCGACGCGCGGCCTCCCAAGGCGCCAAAACAAGCGGCAGAAGGGGCGACGCTCGCCCCCCCCCCCCCCCCCCCCCCCCCCCCCCCAGGTCGCCCCTCCCGTCGCCTGTCGAGTCGACACTCAGGTCGCCTCGACAGGCGACGGGAAAAGAGGGGGGGAGCGGTGCACGAGTCCCCGGTGCACCGCGACAGGGCAGGGGCAGGGCCGCGACGGAGCATGGCCGGGGCGGGACCGGGGCAGGGTCGGGGCAGGGCCGGGGCAGGGTAGCGGCGGGCGACGGGGCAGGGCCGCGACGGGGGGCCATGACGTGGCGATGGGGCAGGGCCAGGCGACGGGGCCAATAGGGGCGGCTACGGGGCCGCTAGGGGCGGCGACGGGGCCGCTGGAGGCGGTGACGGGGCCGATAGGGGCGGCGACGGGGCCGCGAAGGGGCCGCGAGGGGCCTGGAAGGACGGCAACGGGGCCGTTAGGGGCGGCGACGAGGCCGCGAAGGGGCCGCGAGGGGCCTGAAAGGTCGGCGACGGGGCCGTTAGGGGCGGGGACGAGGCCGCGAAGGGGCCGCGAGGGGCCTGGAAGGGTGGCAACGGGGCCGCGAAGGGCGGTGACAGGGCCGCTAGGGGCGGCGACGAGGCCGCGAAGAGGTCGCGAGGGGCCTCGAAGGGCGGCAACGGGGCCGCGAAGGGCGGCGACGGGGCCGCTAGGGGCGGCGACAGGGCCGCGAAGGGTGGCGACGGGGCCGCTAAGGGCGGCGACGGGGCCGCTAGGGGTGGCGCGAGGGGCCGTGAGAAGGCCGCTAAGGGCGGCACGACGGGTCGCTAAGGGGAGGGCAGCACACAGGGCGCGCCTTGGTCAGTAGCAGTGGAAGCAGTAGGGTGGGCCCATAGGCCAGGAGCGTAGATGCTCTGATAGCATGTGAAGAAACAAGAATGAAGAAGAGAGGGGGTTGCACTAGCAGCATTTGGCATACATATAGGAAACCCTAATTGGGTTGTACTCGCTATAGAGTACCCCACTACAAGCTAGACAATTATAACATTCTGACAGAGGTTATGGCCAAACTTGTCAGGAGAATGAACGACAAATGGGTGAACTAGCAGCATGCAGGAGTACAAGTAGTAAACCCTAATTGGGTTGCACCCCATATGGGCTACCCCACTAAAACCTACACAACATGCAATATCTATAGTTTAACACACCCCCATAGGCGAAGTGGGGGAGAACAAGAGGTCACAAGAACAGTCAAGAAAAGCAAAGCAAGCTCAGGGTGGATCACAAAGTCACCACACACTCTGAGCACAAGCAAATGGCCACAAGGCCAATTCACATGCAGAGTTATATAAAGCAGAACAAGCGATACAGTAATCAAAACCTAGCAGGAGTAAGCATGCAGAATTAAGTATATAGATCACAGTACAAGCAAAATCAAGAAGTGAGCAAGTGAGGCCAAGTAAGCACAAGGCCTAGAACAGTACAGAAACGCTGATGATCACAAGGCTGAAGTGCCTTAGTGAAGATATCAGCAGTGTTGGCCCGAGAGGCCACGTAAGCTAGACGAAGCTGTACACGCTACTGCAGCTCTCGAGCAAGGAAGTAAAGTAGAGTGATATGCTTTGTCCTGTGCTCCAGTCTGTGCTCGTGACACATGGCAATCATGGCCTTGTTGTCGACGTACAGAACTGGAGGAGAACTAGGCGGCTCGCCCAAGTCGGTCAGCAGATAGGTGAGCCAGCGTAACTCCTATGCAGCCACGGCCGTTATGTAGATCCTCTTAGCGGCCTCCTAGTGCTCTGGTCGGTGTCTCCTGGGCGCAATGTAGCGAGCCAGGATGCTAAGAGGGTAAGCAAGGTCAGGTCTAGTGCAGGTCATCAGGTACATGAGGCAGCCCACAAGCTCTGGATACGGGCCACTCGGCTCTACGGACACATCTGAAGGCAGAGCTGAGAGCAAGTGACCGGTAGGAAGAGTAGTGGACTGTGGCGAGGAATACGTGAAGTGGAAGCGGTGAAGGACCTGCTGAACCATGTGTGACTAAGTCAGGGTAATCGTGCGCCGCGCTCTGTCCCGGGTGATCTGCAAGCCAAGATAGCTACACAGTTCTCCCTGGTCAGTGCACATGTGTCTCTTCTACAGCTCGGACTTCACGTGGGTGAGTCCCTCAGTGTCAGCAGTGGCAAAGACCAAGTGGTCGATGTACACGAGGATGTAGAACGGCAGCATGTGAAAATGAGAACGAGAATGAATGAACTATGAGTGAAGTGGGTACAAGTACTAACCCTAATTGGGTTGTACCCCCTATGCGATACCCCACTATAGCCTACACAAAAGCATAAGCTATAATATTCTGACACACCCCCATAGGCAAAGTGGGGGAGAACAAGGGGTCACAAGACCAGTCAAGCAAAGCAAAGCAAAGCAAGCTCAGGGTGGATCACAACGTCACCACACAGTCTGAGCACAAGATCAAGGCCACAAGGCCAGTTCACATGAAGGAGGAGACATATATATATAAGTCTAAACAAGAAAGAGCAGGTATATAAATATGCAAGAGTACAAGTAAGGTCAAGAGGTGAGCAAGTGAGGCAAGACTGGGACAAGTCCCAGCTGACTGCAGAAACGCTGATGATCACAAGGCGGAAGTGCCTTGGTGAAAACATCAGCAGTGTTGGCCTCAGAGGCCACGTACGCAAGTCGCGACTGACCACGCTGCTGCAGCTCACGAGCAAGAAAGTAGCGGAGAGCAATGTGCTTCGTTCTGTGCTCCAGGCGCTGCTCTCGACACAAGGCCAGCATGGCCTTGTTGTCTACGTACAGCACTGGAGGAGAACGAGGCGGCTCTCCAAGGTCAGTCAGCAGGTAGGTGAGCCAGCGAAGCTCCTGAGTAGCCATGGCCCCGGCGTAGATCTCAGCCTCACAAGTGGAGCCGAGAACAGAAGACGAGCGAGTAGCCCGCCACGAAACAGAGCCGGAACCAAGACTGAAGGTATAGCCCTGCGACGACCGCTGAGTAGCCTGGTCGTCAGCCCAAGAAGCGTCCGCGTGCCCAGTGAGGACCACTGGACTCCGCCCTCCAAGCACTAGCCCCATGCCCGACGTACTGCACAAGTAGCGCAGCGCCCTCTTCGCTACAGCCATGTGCTCTGGTCGGTGTCTCCCAGGAGCAACATAGCGTGCGAGAATGCTAAGAGGGTATGCAAGGTCAGGTCTTGTGCAAGTCATCAGGTACATGAGGCAGCCAACAAGCTCTGGGTACGGGCCACTCGACTCTAAGGACTCATCCGAAGGCAGAGCTGAGAGCGAGTGGCGAGTAGACTGAGGAGTGGCCTGAGGCGAGGAGTACGTGAAGCCGAAGCGTTGAAGGACCTGCTGCACCATATGTGACTGAGTCAAGGTAATGGTGCGGCGTGCTCTGTCCCGAGTGATCTGCAAGCCAAGGTAGCTGCGCAGTTCACCCAGGTCTGTGCACGTGTGTCTCTTGTGCAGCTCAAACTTCACGTAGGCGAGTCCAGGAGTGTCCGCTGTGGCAAAGACCAAGTCGTCGACGTACACGAGGATGTAGAACGGCGGCAAAGAAGTGTCGGTGCGCAGAAACAACGACGGGTCAGTAGTAGAGGGAGCAAACCCAAGAGCCGCAAGCGTAGTCCTCAGTGTGTCGTGCCACTCACGTGGTGCCTGGCGGAGACCGTAGACTGGCCGTCGCAGGCTCCACTGGGTGCCAGGAGGGAAAGTCCCAATGAAGCCAGGTGGACGACGCAGCCAGATCTCCTCGTGCAGGCTGCCCTGCAAGAAAGTTGTGCTGAAGTCAAGAGAGTGCAGCTCGTAGTCACGGTGAGCAGCAACGTGCAGCAGCACCCGAAGAGTGGTCATCTTCGGGGTGGGAGAGAAGGTCTGAAAGTAGTCAACTCCCTGCCGCTGACTGAAGCCACGAGCCACGTACCGCGCCTTGAAGACAGATGGAGAGCCCGGCGGCCGCTTCACTCTGAAGATCCACATCCCATTGACGATGTTCGCCCCAGAAGGGGGAACCGCGTCAACGTAGGTGCTTGTGGACTTCCAGGAAGCCATCTTTGCATCCATAGCTGCCTGCCACTGAGAGGAGTAGGGACCCTCTACGGCCTCCGCGTAAGAGCGCGGAGTCGGGATGTCTAGTGCATCCGGGGCAAGCAGTACAGACGCGAGATGAGATGAAGCAGCAGCCAGACACTGAAACTCCTCCTGCCTGTCCTCAAGGACGTCCGTGCCAAGAGCACACTCACCTCCGACGGACGGAGGACAGATAGACGCAGACTTAGCAACAAGACTAGCAGCGTAGTCTAGACGACAGCGAGCAGCAAAGTCGACGAGCTCAGCAACAAGGGCGGACGCAGCAGTGGACTCAAAGGAGGGGTCTGTGACAACAGTAGCAAGGAGACGCGTGACAGTAGGACTGGCAGCACGAAGAGAGTCCGACTCAGGGTTGGCAAGGGCAGGAAGAGAGGACTCAGGAGGAGAGGGCAAAGGGGCACGCAGAGGAGCAGTGGACGGACGCAGAGACTTCCGGTGCGTGCCAGGGACAGCAGGAGGACGCGGACGCGAACTACGACCACTAGTGCGAGCAGTACGATCAGGCGACGCAGGACGCGACGCAGGCTCACGACGCTCAGCAAGACCTCTAGTAGGACCAGTGTAGGGAGAGGGAGAAGGCAGTGGGGAGGCCGGCGGTAACTGTGACTGCGACTGGACAGGCGGTGGACCCTCTAAGAGAGGAGGAAGACCAAGAACCTACTGAAGGAGTGGAACGAAGCACGGTCGAGGCCGCGCGGTGGCACCAGGCACAGCAGGGACAGCACTAGCACCCTCAGCACCTCCGCCAGCACGAGCGCCAACAGCACCTCCAGCGGCAGGACCTCCAGCAGCGCCAGCAGCACCCGCAGCACAACCACCACCAGGACGGACAGTAGTAGTCTCAGAACCAGCACCCTCAGCAGCTCCAGCTCCAAGCGGACCCGCAGGCCCAGCAGCTCCGGGACCGGCAGCACCAGCACCCTCAGCGGCCGAAGAAGCGCGAGCTCCAGTAGTACACCTCCAACAGCGAGCAAACCACTCGCACAGCTCCTGTGGAGAGAGTGGCTCCCGCCGAGACGAAACACCCGGAGAACCTCCAGGCCAAGTACCGCCAGACGCCACAAGGGGAGGTCCAGCGGCCGCAGGCTCCACACCTCAAGGCTCAGCAGCTCCAGACGCAGCACCCCCAGGCTCAGCACCCCCAGGCTCAGCACCCACGCGCGCAGCACCCTCAGAGTCAGCACCCCCAGGCTCAGCACCCCCAGAGGCAGCACCCCCAGGCTCAGCACCCCCAGACTCAGCACCCCCAGAGTCAGCACCCCCAGGCTCAGCACCCCCAGTAGTACCTGAGTCACCAGCAACCTCGACCGGCTCGACTGCAGCTACCTTGGACACACCTGAAGGGGCAGGACCCTGAGGGGGAAGGGGGTCTACCGGGGGGGGACCTGGCAGAAGGAAGTGCGGCGGCGGTGGGAGGGAAGGAGTGCGGTAGGGGAAGAGGCGGTAGAAGGGGACGGACTCGTCGAACGTGACGTCCTCGGAGGACAGAACACGACGAGAGGAGGGGTGGTAGAACTGCCACTCTGGGGCGTCAGGGGGGAAGCCTAGGAAGACACAGGGAGCAGCACGAGGGGACAGCTTGTCCGCAGACAGGTCGCGGACAAACGCCCGAGATCCCCAGACACGGAACGCAGACGCATCGCCTACCTTCCCCGTCCAAAGCAGAGCTGGGGAGGTCTCCGGCCGGGAGACTCTGGTGTGAAGGTTGAGCTGATGCGCTGCGTACAAAACCGCAAACGGCCACAGAAAATGGGGGGCAGCCGCATGCATCATGGACGTACGAGCGACGTCCATGACCATGCCAATGCGGCGCTCAGCAATCCCATTTTGCTGTGGAGAGTCCGGAAGCGTGAAGGTCTGGCGGATACCTCGTGCAAGACAGTAGGCTCGCAGAAGGCCAGAGGAGAACTCTCCGCCTCGGTCAGAGTGCAGACGCAGAACAGGAAAGTCCGAGCCGAAGCTCCTCCTGAGCTGGAGACGAGCCGCGCGGATCCAGTCGATCAACACCTCAGTGACGTCACCCTTGCTGCGCAAGGGGAAGACTGTGGTGTAACGCGAGTAGTCGTCAACCACCAGCAGGAAGTAGCGCTCGTGACCCTGTCCACGGACGCGGGCTGGGCCCCACACGTCCATGTGAAGCGTCTGCAGAGGAGCCTCTGTCGGGGGAAACTGGGAGGAGTGAGGGGCAGCCCGGAGCCGCCCCTCGACACTGTGGACACAGGAAGGTCCTGGCCCTGAAGGAAGGGGAGGGAGAGACTGTGGGAGACCAGAGACAAGGACACGGGAAGCCATGCCCCGAAGACGAGGCAAGGAGGGGTGGCCAAGACGGTGGTGCCACAGGAGAGTCTCGTGAGACAGGAGGCGACGCGAGCAGGGGGCAGACTCAGGACCAGACCTGGACGCAGCAGCAAACACCCGACCCGACGCAGCTACCTGACCAGATACAGGGAATGGAGGAGACTCAATGGTCAGGGTGTAGAGACTCGACCCGGGCCGACGCGAAAACGTGGCTAGGTGTCGGCCTGTGCGGGCGTCCGAGCAGTGGGTCCCTTGCTGACTCGCAGGAGTGAACTGGTGAACCCCCGCATCCTGCAGGTCAGCACCACTCACCAAGTTTGTCAAGAACGAGGGGAGGTTCAGACCCGACAGGGTGCCCGAGGGGGCAGCCGGACACGGGAGGACAGTGGAGAAGTGAGCGAGGACAGGACCCCCAGAAGGGTCAGCCAGGGAGACTGCAACCGGCCGACCAAGCGGCGTGAGTGTGGTGCGGTCTCGAAAGAAGGAGCGAGAAGCCCCTGAGTCAAGTGTGAAGGTGAGAGAGGCCGAAGCCGACGCAGTACCTGAGAGCGCAGCCTCACTAGTACCTGAGAGCGCAGTCTCACGAGCACCTGAGAGCACAAACGCACTGGCACCTAGAGCAGTAGCCTCACAAGCACCTAGCGCAGCAGTACCAATGCCCGGGTCGGGCGGGAAACACCGGTAACAGTCACCCTCATCACTAATAGTCACAGCATACATGGCAGCAAGGATAGCATCAAAGTCAAGATCAAAGATAGCCGCGCCAGCCCTAGACAGCTCTCCCCAGCGGGGGATCTACGTGGCCTCCGGAAACTGCTGACGCCAAGCGTCCGTAAGGCGGCCAAAACAGCGCTGGGTGGGGTGGGCACCCCCACACTGCTCACCCGCGCGGTCGTCGGTGCGAAGGACGTAGGCGCAGGGACCAAGTCCCCCTCCACGCTGACGCTGCGTGTACCACTCACGGAGCTGCTGAGGGGTGGGGAAGTCGCGAGAACGCTGCTGCTGCTGCTGTTGCTGCTGCTGCTGGCGCTGACCACCCCCAGTGCCGCTCCGCTGTGAAGTGCCACTCCGACCACCTCCACCACCTCCTCCTCCACCTCCTCCACCTCCGCCACCGCCGCCACCTCCGCCGAAACCGCCGCCTCCGACGCCGCCTCCGCCACCACTGCTGCCACTAGCACCCCCACCCCCGCCACCTCCTCCACCGCGACCCCCACTCCCTCCGCCGACTCCACCTCCACCGCCACCGCCCCCGCTAGCCCCACCCGCTCCCTTGCCCCCCTTGCCCTTGCTTGGGCGACGTCTCCCGCTAGGGGTAGACGCCGCACCGACCGACTCAAGACCAACGAGGTCGGCTGCAGCGGCAGAGGCGACAGATGGCAAGAGAGGGGAAGGAGAACACCCCTCAAAGATGGGGGCGCGGGGGTCACCTCGAGAGGCTCCTACAGCGACGATGCTCTTCTCCGCCGCTAGGAGGGCCTTCTCGAGGCTGTTGACTGTGAGAGTGGTGGGAGAGACCGCGAGGAAGTGGTCCCGGACTACACGAAGTGAGTCGGGGAGGCGGGTGACTAAAAAGTAGAGAGTGATGTACATGGGGGGGGGGGTTCGTGGCGCAGAAGTCAGCAGGAAGCGCAGCGCGGTAGCGGGTGTCACTAGTGCGGAGATGCGTAATGAGATCAGCGACTGTGGGAAAGGCGGCAAGGTCAGGGAAGAGGTAGGGTAGCATGAGGCGGCTCAGTGCAGCAGTGGCAGGGGAGGAGTAGCGCGCAACTACAGCGTCATACAAGGTCTGAGCACTCTTGTACTGACTAAAGTGCGCACGCTCAGAGGTAGGGAGGTGGCGACGCACAGCAAGACGTGCAGCACCATCGCGCGTAGCCCACTGGGAGCGAACAGTAGGGTCAGCATCAGCAGCAGGGGCAGGGGAAGCGCCAGAGGTAAGGTCAAAGAGAGAGAGGCCGTCTGCCCTATCGCACTGTAAGAAGAGCTGGAGGTCATCTACCCAGACCTCAAAGTCAATGGCCCGACCCTCAGCGTCAAAAGCAAGGACACTGGGGGTAGCCATGATGACAGACGCCTAGCAGTGCAGGCAGTAGGGTGAGGGTAGCGCAGTGAAAAAGAAGGCTCTGTGCTCACCAGGCTAGGTAGAACGGGCCGTATGGAAGTAGGGCAGCTCAGCGGCCGGCGGCTCGGCTGCGGGGCGGCTCGGCTGCTCGGCGGCTCGGCTGCTCGGCTGCTGGGCGGCTCGGCTGCGGGGCGGCTTGGCTGCTCGGCGGCTCGGCTGCTCGGCTGCTGGGCGGCTCGGCTGCGGGGCGGCTCGGCTGCTCGGCGGCTCGGCTGCTCGGCTGCTCGGCGGTCGGCTGCTGGGCGGCTCGGCGGCTCAGCGGCTGGGCGACCCGGCGGTCGGGCGGCGGGTGGGCCGCAGGTAGGGCGGCTGGTGGGCCGTTGAGTAGGGCGGCGGGGCCGTCGATGTAGGCTAGGACGTCGGGGCCGCAACGTAGGACAGCGGGGCCGTCGAAGGGGAGGGCGGCGGGGCCGCTACGTAGGGCGGCGGCGCCGTCGAAGGGTAGGGCGGCGGGGCCGCTACGTAGGGCGGCGGCGCCGTCGAAGGGTAGGGCGGCGGGGCCGCGACGTAGGGTAGGGCGGCGGGGCCGTCGAAGTAGGGCGGCAAGGCCGCGACGTAGGGCGGCGGGGCCGTCGAAGTAGGGCGGCGGGGCCGCAACGTAGGGCGGCGCCGCCGTCGAAGGGTAGGGCGGCGGGGCCGCGACGTAGGGTAGGGCGGCAGGGCCGCGACGTAGGGCGGCGGGGCCGTCAAAGTAGGGCGGCGGGGACGCGACTTAGGGCGGCGGTGCCGTCGAAGGTTAGGGCGGCGGGGCCGCGACGTAGGGCGGCGGGGCCGCTAGAGTAGGGCGGCGGGGTCGTGACCGAAAGGCGACGTGACGGGCAGCTGGGAGGGGGGGGAGGGCGACACTACGGGTCGCTAAAAAAAAGAACGCGCGCCTCGGGGCGCGCTTCGGTGGGCCCAAGAAACAGTCCCTAGGAGGGGACCTGCTCTGACTCCATGTGAAAATGAGAACGAGAATGAATGAACTATAAGTGAAGTGGGTACAAGTACTAACCCTAATTGGGTTGTACCCCTTATGGGATACCCCACTATAGCCTACACAAAAGCATAAGCTATAATATTCTGACACAGCAAAGTGTAAGTCCGCAGAAACAGCGTCTGGTCAGCAGTCGAAGGAGCAAACCCAAGAGCCGCAAGTGTCGTCCTCAGTGTGTTGTGCCATTCGCGAGGCGCCTGGCGGAGACCGTAGACTGGCCGCCGGAGGCTCCGCTGGGTACATGTACGAAACGACCCAGTGAAGCAAGGTGGGCGGCGCAGCTAGATCTCCTCGTGCAGTCTGCCCTGTCAGAAAGCTGTGCTGAAGTCAAGAGAATGAAGCTCATAGTCACGTTGAGCGGCAACGTGCAGCAGCAGCACCTGAAGAGTGGTCATCTTCGGGGTAGGGGAGAAGTTCTGGAAGAAGTTAACTCCCTATCGCTAACTGAAGCCTCGTGCAATGTAACGTGCCTTCATAATGAAAATCCACACGCCAAAACGATGTTTGCCCCAGGTGGGGGAACGCCGTCGACATAAGTGTCTGTGAACTTCCAAGATGCCATCTCTGCGTCCATGGCTGACTGTCACTGAGAGGAGTAGGGACCCTCAATCGCCTCTGCATAAGGGCGCGGGGTCGGGATGTCCGGTGCATCCGGGTCTCCCTCAGGTGCAATCAGCATGGATACAAGATGAGGTACAACAGCTGCAAAACACTCAAAGTCCTCCTGCCTATCCTCAAGGACGTTCGTGCCAAGAGCACACTCACCCCCGACGGACGGAAAATAGACAGACTTTGACTCAGCAACAAGACTAGCGGCGTAGTCTAGGCAATAGGCGGCAGCAAAGTCAACAAGCTCAGCAATAAGGGCAGACGCAGCAGTGGACTCAAACGAAGGGTCAGTGACTACAGTGGCTAGTTGTGAGAGTACGACGGTTTATGCCAGCTATGCTTGCTTGCCTATACTTTATCATGCTATTTCTAGCATATGATAATCATATGCATGCATGAATTGCTTGATTTCCTAGGCTAGGTGCTTTCCTATATTTTATTATAGTTATAGCACCGAGCTAGGTTGCGTGCAACGAATTCTGGTTTTTTCGGTTGCCACCGAATTGCCTTCTACCGAATTCGGTAAGGATCTGTTCGGGACACTTCGCGGCCCCCGGAACCTTCGCGTAACACCAGGTTACGAGGCCTTGTGTCGAGCCTACATATAGCCTCGTGTTGTACCCAGGTGATCATTCAATTTGATTCAATTCACATTCTCTTTTCTGAGCTCGATCCTAGATCCTCACACTTGGTAATCAGAGCCCGTTTACACGCGAAGTTCTTTTGACCGCAAAAACCAGTCTTTAAAAAACCGCGGGGGCGACGCAGTCAAACATCGATTTTGGGTACGTAAAACCGGTTCCGTGTTTTTCGCTCCCCCTCGATTCGGTTTTTCGGACGCGTTGATGTCAGGCATGGAGGGCCAAGGCGACAACTACGCGACTACGAGCGACATCACGAGCCTCCGCACCGACATGGAGCAGACGCAGGCGACGCTTCGTCGACTCGAGGCCTTTCTGACAAGCCAACCAGGGTTTGCCACCGTAGCAGCAGCGACCGCAGCGACTGCAGCACCGACAACTCCAGCAGCAGTGGCGACACCGACATTTCACGGACCAATGGCACCACTGTCGCCGAACTTCGAAGCAGCATGACCGAGGCTCCCGGAGGCGTTCGATCCAAGCACGAAAGGATCCGACGTCCGACGATTAGTGGCCACCCTCAAAATTTACTTCGAGGCCATTGGCTGTTCGACCCCGCAATACGATGCAGCAAGGATTTGGCTCGCAGCGACACTGTTATGTGGACCGGCTCTCGAATGGATTTACTACACCGACGTAGCCCGCGGGGAGAAAACGTGGCAGTAGTTTCGGGCAGATTTAATCGAGCGTTTCGAACCAATTAATACGACCTACATGGCACGGCAGCAGATACACCAACACAAGCAATACAGTAGTGTAGCACAGTACACGCAACAGATGGAGTTACTGTTCAACCGCATCACCGACCTGACCGAAGGCGAAAAAATCCAGGCGTACACTGAAGGGTTATAAATGGAGATTCGGCGGCAGGTGACTACAGCGAATTACAACAGCTACAGAGACATCGTGCGTGCTGCCGAGCGATACGACGCGCTGACTCGAAGTCAACCCGAAACACGACGCTTCATGCCGAACCGTACATTCGGCACGGAGCGATCGGCACCCCCCACGTTCGCCGAACCGACGGATATCGACAAATACGACGCAAAGCAGCAGCCGAGAAAATGTGAATTTTGCGGCGTAGTAGGGCATCAGATTTTGTCGTGCTACAAAATGAAGAAAGCACGTGCGGCACTACGGGACGGAAACAGTGGAGCACCCCCGAAGTAAAAAAACGGGAATCGCCAGTAGCCGCGGATCGACCTGGCGATCGCGTAAAGATCCGAAAAGCAGGAAAAGGCGACGACGTGGCGACTTCGGAGCGGGTGAAAAAAGGAGAAAATGATGGCGCGAATCTAAAACGTCACGACCGGCCGGCATCAGGGGAAATCGCCGAGGCGAATGGAGGCTCCGCGAAAAAAGACTCTGCACCGGCCGGGAAACTCCAGCCGAACACCCACGAAAGTAAGAATTCGTTAAAAGTATCCTATAAAGATACTCTAACAAAGAATATTGCTTCTCGTGGTTTTCAAGCCTTTAAAAAATTCAGGGGAGGTTTAGAGGCCAAGAAAAAGCCTTTAGAAATTATTCAGGTACCTGAGAAGTTGGGCAAAGTACTACGGAGCGTAGAAAAGGGTCGTGCGTTCCGTGGCATTAATATTCTCTCCCCGCAGCACAGTGTTAAGGCTCCCCGTTGCCCACAGGTGAAGCCTACACAGCTGCCAAGGCTTAGAGGAGACATCCAGGCTAAGGAGAAATTATACAAGCCTTGGAAAAATCCTCCTACCCCCCAGGTGAAGTTGGAAAGCGCTGAGTGAGGTATAGGAAAAAGGGAAGTTGATGTACCCTATGATCCTATTCACGAGACCCTCTTTGGCTACTCAGCGTAGCAGAAACCACTACTCCTCGAGGTGTTATGCAATGGGAGACGCCTCCAGGCACTGGTGGACATCGGTGCATCTCACTTGGTATGTGACCGTGGAGCATTGGAGAAAATTGGAGAGAAGGCGGAAGAGACCCAGTTTTCAGCAACCATGGTGGACGGTACGAAGCTTTCTATCCACTGCGAAGCATCACTGCAGCTGCATATACGTGCGTTGAGGTGGAAGCCAAAGCTACCAGTCACCAACATCAAAGGGTTAGATTTTATCTTGGGGCGAGATTTCCTGAAGCGGTTCAACCCCGAGATCGATTGGGTCAACAGCAAGGTGTGCATCTACAAAAACGTGAAGCGGATAGCACTGCGAAGCTGGACAGATACAGGGGACGTACCTGAAACAACACTGGCACGGTTTGAACAGACGGTGAACAAGAGTAACACGGTGCACCTAGCACTGGTCATGGCAGCAGCACAGGAGGAGAAGCCGAGTTCCGAGCTCTCTGCAGTCGTAAAGGAGGTCTTGGAGCAATACAAGGATATAATGCCCGACGACCTACCTGCAGGCGTACCTCCTGCACGTACCCACGAGCACGAGATCGTGGAGGAACCAGATGCGAAACCCGTCTCACGTGCACCATACCGACTAAGTCCGATCGAGCTTTCAGACATGAAGAAACAGATAGAGTATCTACTGGACAAACAACTGATCCGCCCATCCACCTCTCCCTACGGTGCACTAGTTCTCTTCACTGCAAAACCAGACGGCAGTCTACGGATGTGCATCGACTACCGCGCACTGAACAAACAGACAGTTAAAAACAAATACCCCATACCGCGCATAGACGACCTACTGGACCAACTGCGTGGTGCAACAGTCTTCTCGAAGCTGGACCTACGGTCGGGTTACTGGCAGATCAAGATGGCGGATAACTCGATCCACAAGACGGCGTTCTGTACCAGATACGGCTCCTACGAATACTTGGTGATGCCGTTCGGACTCTGCAACGCACCAGCAACGTTTCAGGTGGAGATGAATCACATCTTACGACCCCAGCTGGACGAGTGCGTGGTTGTGTACCTGGACGTGTCAGAATGAGAAACAGGAATGAATGTGACTAGCAAGAACAACAGTACAAATATGAAACCCTAATCTGCTGTACCCCCTATGGTGTGACCCACTACAGCCTAGAACCACACAAACATATAATGTTTGACACACCCCCATAGGCAAAGTGGGGGAGACCTAGGGGTCACAAGACCAGTCAAGGCAAAGCAAGGCAAACAAGCTCAGTGTGGATCTCGAGGATTCCACACAAATTCCGAGCACAAGCAAGTGGTCACAAGACCAGTTCACATGCAGTTTTATAATAGAGCAAGAGGTACAATGATCACAACCTAGCAAGGGCAAACATGCAGGTATATATATATAATGATCACAATACAGCCAAAGTCAAGAAATAAGCAAGTGAGGAACTGTCGACACAAGGCCTAGAAGAGTGCAAAAACGCTGATGGTCAACAGGCGGAAGCGCCTTGGTGAACACATCAGCAGTGTTGGCCTCAGTGGCCACGTAACGCAGAAGAAGCTGACCACGCTGCTGTAGCTCTCGAGCTAGAAAGTAACGCAGAGCAATGTGCTTCGTTCTGTGCTCCAGTCTGTGCTCCTGACACAAGGCTATGGTTGCCTTGTTGTCAACGTACAGCACTGGAGGAGAACGAGGCTACTCTCCAAGGTCAGTCAGCAGGTAGGTGAGCCAGCGAAGCTCCTGGGCAGCCATGGCCGTGGCGTAGATCTCAGCCTCACAGCTGGAGCTGAGAACAGAAGAAGAACGAGTAGAACGCCAAGAGACAGAGCTAGAGCCAAGACTGAAGGTGTAACCCTGAGACGACCGCTGAGTAGCCTGGTCGTCTGCCCAAGAAGCGTCTGAGTGCCCAGTGAGAACAGGCCGGTCTCGCCCTCCAAGCACTAGCCCCATGCCCGACGTACTGCACAAGTAGCGCAACACCCTCTTAGCTGCATCCATGTGCTCCTTCCGGTGACGGCCAGGAGCGACATAGCGTGCTAAGATGCTGAGAGGGTATGCAAGGTCAGGTCGAGTGCAGGTCATCAGGTACATGAGGCAGCCCACAAGCTCTGGATACGGACCACTCGGCTCTACGGACTCATCCGAAGGCAGAGCTGAGAGCGAGTGTCCCGTAGGCAGAGGAGTGGACTGAGGCGAGGAGTACGTGAAGCCGAAGCGCTGAAGGACCTGCTGCACCATGTGTGACTGAGTCAAGATGATGGTGCGCCGTGCTCTGTCTCGGGTGATCCGCAAGCCAAGATAGCTTGTCAGTTCACCCAGGTCTGTGCACGTGTGTCTCTTCTGCAGCTCGGACTTCACGTGAGCGAGACCAGCTGTGTCAGAATTGGCAAAGACCAAGTCGTCGACGTACACGAGGATGTAGAACGGCGGCAAAGAAGTGTCGGTGCGTAGAAATAGCGACGGGTCAGCAGTAGAAGGAGCGAACCCAAGAGCCGCAAGTGTAGTCCTCAGTGTGTCGTGCCACTCACGTGGCGCCTGGCGGAGACCGTAGACTGGCCGCCGGAGGCTCCACTGGGTACCAGGAGGGAACGACCCAGTGAAGCCAGGTGGGCGGCGCAGCCAGATCTTCTCGTGCAGGCTGCCCTGCAAGAAAGCTGTGCTGAAGTCAAGAGAGTGGAGCTCGTAGTCACGCTGAGCGGCGACGTGTAGCAGAACCCGAAGAGTGGTCATCTTCGGGGTCCGGGAGAAGGTCTGGAAGAAGTCTACTCCCTCTCGCTGACTGAAGCCTCGTGCAACGTAACGCGCCTTGAAGACAGGCGGAGAGCCCGGCGGCCGCTTCACCCTGAAAATCCACATGCCACTGACGATGTTCGCCCCAGGTGGGGGAACCTCGTCGACGTAGGTGCCAGTGGACTTCCAGGAAGCCATCTGTGTGTCCATGGCTGACTACCACTGAGAGGAGTAGGGACCGGCCATCGCCTCTGCGTAAGAGCGTAGAGTCGGGATGTCTGGTGCATCCGGGTCTCCCTCAGGGGCAACAAGCATGGACACGAGATGGGGCAAAGCAGCGGCAAGGCAACCAAACTCCTCCTGCCTGTCCTCAAGAACGTCCGTGCCAAGAGCACACTCACCCCCGACGGACGGAGGACAGACAGACTCAGACTCAGCAACAAGACTCGCAGCGTAGTCTAGACGACACTCAGCTGCAAAGTCGACAAGCTCAGTGACTAAGGCAGACGCAGCAGCGGACTCAAAGGAAGGGTCAGTGACAACCGTAGCCACGAGACGTGTGACAGTAGGACTGGCAGCGCGAAGGGTGTCTGACTCCGGGTCAGCAAGAGCAAGAAGAGAGGACGCAGGAGGCGACGGGAGAGCGACACCCTGCGGAGCAGTGGACTGACGAAGCGCCATCTGGTGAGTGCCTAGGACAGCAGGAGGACGCTGACGCTGGACACGACTACCAGTGGTAGCAGCACGAACAGGCGACGCTCGACGAGACGCAGGTGACACAGGACGTGACGCAGGCTCACGTCTCTTAGCAAGACCTCCAGTCGGACCAGTGTAAGGAGTAGGCACAGGGAGTAGGGAGGCAGGCGGTAACTGTGGCTGTGACTGGACAGACGGCGGACACTCTAAGGCGAGAGGAGGACAAAGAGGAGGAGGCTGACCAAGAACCTGCTGAAGGAGCGGAACGAAGTACGGCCGTGGCCGTGCAGCAACTCCCAAACCAGGAGAGACACCAGCGGCAGGGTCCTCAGCACCAGCAGAAGCTCCACCCTTCGGGTCCTCCACTCCAGCTGCAGCAGCAGCACCTCCAGCAGTAGCAGCACCTCTAGCACCAGGGTCCGCAGCACCCGCTGCAGCTCCAACGCCCGGGTCCTCAGTACGAGCAGTACCTCCAGCAGCACCGCCAGCAGCAGCAGCACCTCCAGCACCAGGGTCCGCAGCACCCGCAGTAGCGTCAACTTCGGGGACCCCAGCACCAGCAGCTCCACTCCGGAGACTGATGTGCCGAGCGCACCACTCTCGAAGCTGTGGGGAAGAGGGCGGCTCCCGCCGTGGTGGGAAAACACGAGTACCAACTCCAGTAGCACCACGAGCCCGAGACGCACCCCGCCGGAGGCTGCAGTACCGTGAGTACCACTCACGTAGCTGCTGCGAAGAGGGAGGTCCTCCAGGCGCCTCACAGTCAACTGCAACACCACCAGGCTCAGCACCCCCAGACTCAGCAACGCCAGGCTCAGTACCCCCAGACCCAGCACCCCCAGGCTCAGCACCCCCAGTCTCAGCACCCCCGGACTCAGCACCCCCAGGCTCCACCCGCTCAGGCTCCGCACGCTCAGGCTCCGTACGCTCAGGCTCAGCACCTCTAGCAGGACGCGAGTCGACAGCTACCTTGGCAGGCTCAACCGGGTCTACCTGAGAGAAACTTGAGGGAGCGGCACCCTGAGGAGGAAGGGGGTCTACTACTGCAGCACCTGGCGCGAGGAAGAGAGGCGGGGGAGGGAGCGGGGCAGTGCGGTAGGGGAAGAGACGGTAGAAGGGCACGGACTCGTCAAAAGTAACGTCCTGAGAGGGGAAGACGCGGTGCGAGGCGGGGTGGTAAAACTGCCAGCCAGACGCATCCGGGAAAAAGCCAAGAAAGACACAGGGAGCAGTGCGGGAGGAGAGCTTGTCTGCAGACGTGTCGCAAACAAAAGCTCGGGATCCCCAGACACGGAAGCGTGACGCATCGCCAACCTCCCCCGTCCACAGCAGTGTGGGCGAGGTCTCCGGAGCGGAGACACGGGGCCAGAGGTTGAGCTGATGCGCAGCGTACCGGACCGCAAACGGCCACAGAAAGTGGGGGGCAGCCGCGTGGACTAAGGAGGTACGAGCGACCTCCATGACCAAGCCAATGCGGCGCTCAGCAACCCCATTCTGCTGTGGAGAGGCCGGAAGCGTGAACGACTGGCGAATGCCGTGCTCGGCACAGTAGGCTGCCAAGAGGTCGGAGGAGAACTCGCCACCTCTGTCAGAGTGCAAGCGCAGGACAGGAAACTCCGAGCGAGAACGCTCTCGCAGCTGAAGACGTGCTCTGCTGATCCAAGGGATCAGGACATCAGGGACTTCACCCTTGGTGCGCAAGGGGAATACCGTGGTGTAGCGCGAGTAGTCGTCAACGACGATCAAGAAGTACCTCTCCTGGCCCTGACCACGGACGCGGGCTGGGCCCCACACGTCCATGTGGAGCGTCTGCAAAGGAGCAGTCGTCGGGGGGAACGAGGAGGAGTGAGGGGCAGCGCGCTGCCGCCCCTCGACACAGGGAAGACAAGGAGGAGCAAGGGAGGGCGGGAGGGGAGGGAGTACCCGAGGAAGACCAGAGACAAGGTACCGGGCGTGCATGCCCCGAAGAGAACGAGGGGAGGTGGAGACCTGACAGTGTGCCCGACGGGACAGCAGGACAAGGAAGGACAGTGGAGGAGGTCGCAATGACCGGACCCCCAGAGGGGTCAGCGAGCGAAACAGCGACTGGTCGAGCAAGGGGCTCAAGAGCAGTGCGGTCACAAAAGAAACAGCGCGAAGCGCCTGAGTCTAGAGTGAAGGTGTGCAGTGCCTCAGTGGACTCAGTAGTACCTGGGGTGGCGGACACACAAGCACCTAGAGCAGTAGCCGCACTAGCACCTGGGGGAGCAGACACGCAAGTACCTAGGGCGGCAGCCTCACTCGTGCGGATGCCTGGGTCAGGCGGAACACACAGGTACTGGTCCTCCTCTCCACTAATAGTCAATGCATACATGGCTTTGAGAATAACATCAAAATCAAGAGCATAGATATCGATATCCTTCTTGAGGAGATCAGCCCACTGAGGGAGCTCAGGAGCGTCAGGAAACTGAGCACGCCACGCGTCATCTAGGCGAGAGAAGCAGCGCTGTGCAGTGTGCGCCCTCCCGCACGTCTGTCCCTTGCGGCGACCAGTGCGGATGACGTACGTGCAGCTAAGGCTACCCCCCCCACCCCCGTGCTGTAAGTACCACTCACGAAGCTCCTGGGAGGACTGAGGGTGCTGCGCGCTCTGGCCGTTGCCAGAGCCTCCACGACCACCACCGCCGCCTCCACCACGACCACCACCGCCCCTGCCGCCTCCACGTCCACTGCCGCCACCACCACCGCCCCCACCCCGGCCACCGCCGCCGCCGCTGCCTCCACCACCCCCACCACTGCCACTAGCCCCTCCAGCCCCGCCACCACCCCCACCGCCGCCACCACCCCCACCACCGCCTCCCCCGCCGTCACCCCCACCGCCCTTGCCTCCCCTGCCCTTGCCGCTGCGGCGCCCGCTGGGAGCGGACGCAGAGCCGACCTACTCAGCACCAAGGAGGTCGACAGCAGCAGCAGAGGCGACAGAGGGGAGCAGGGGGGAGGGGGAACACCCCTCGAAGAAAGGGGTGCGGGGGTCGCCACGAGAGGTACCTACAGCTACAATACTCTTCTCAGCTGCAAGTAGTTCCTTCTCTAGGGCGGTAATGATGAGCTCAGTGGGGCAGCGAGCTAGGAAGTGGTCCCTGACTGTACGCAGAGTGTCAGGGAGGCGGGTGACTAGGTGGTAGAGAGTGAGCCAGAGCGGGGGAGGGTTGGAGGCAAGAAACTCAGCGGGCATGGCTGCACGGAAGCGGGCATCACTAGTGCGGAGGTGAGTGATGAGGTCAGCGACTGTCTGGAAGGCGGACAGGTCGGGGAACAGGTAGGGAAGCGAGAGGCGGCCTAGTGCAGCTGAGGCCGGGGAGGAGTAGCGCGCAACTACAGCAGTGTACAGGGCCTGCGCAGTCTGATGCTGGCCAAAGTGCTCGCGCTCGTCTACTGGCAGGGAGTTGCGGATAGCAAAGCGGGCGTGGGCATCGCGAGTCTGCCACTGTGAGCGAGCAGTAGCAGCAGCAGTAGTAGCAAGAGGAGGGACTGTGCTGTGTGCGTGATCGTACAGCGAGATATCCTCTCTGGCAGTGAGCTGGAGGAACAGATGCAGATCATCGAGCCAGGTCTCAAACTTAATCGGGCAGCCCTCTGTATTGAACGAGAGAACTGGAGGGCTAGCCATAGCTGAAGTAGCAGTAGCAGAAGTAGCAGTAGCAGTCGCAGCAGCAGCAGCAGCAGCAGCACTAGCAGTAGCAGTAGCAGTAGTAGTAGCAGTTCAGTACTGGTGCTGCTGCTTAGGTAAGGAGGGCGCGGCTCGGCTAGGACGACGCGGCTCGGCTAGGGCGGCGCGGCTCGGCTAGGGTGGACTTCCTGGAAACTCACTTCCACTACGACATCGTCTACAAGCCCGGGCTACACAACAAAGCAGACGCATTGAGCCGCCCCGGACATGTAGCAGGCATCCAGATCGACGGGATGAACCCTCTGCTCAAGGGTCTATTCCAACATGGGTACTCCGTGGGCGCAGAAATCGCTACAGCACAGACCAAGAAGCTGTTACAGTGGGAGAAAAACCTAGCGGTAAGGAAGGGTTCAGGAAAGATTTGGGTACCGAATTACGCCCCGCTACGGCAGATCCTATTGGAGGAGTTTCACGACGTACCTTACGCGGGACATTTCGGGAGCAACAAGACGTTAGCAGGGATAGCGAAGTATTACTACTGGCCCGGGATGGCAGCAGACGTGCAGCAGTTCGTCACCTCATGCGACACGTGCCAGCGGATGAAGAGCAGCAAGCAGAAAAAAGCAGGGTTACCTCAGCCTCTACCTGTACCGGAGCAGCCATGGCAGGTCGTTAGCCTCGACTTTATCACAGGACTTCCTTCGACCTCGCGGGGGCACGATTCCATCCTCGTAGTCATCAATAAGTTCTCCAATATGGGTCACTTCATATCGACCAACGCCACAGCTACAGCTGAAGCAACTGCTCGCCTCTTCTTCGACCGCATCATCACCATCCACGGCATCCCTGCTACACTCATCTCACACAGAGACCCCAAATTCACGAGTAAGTTCTGGAAGGAGCTCATGGGACTGTTGGGGACAAAGCTTGCAATGTCTTCAGCATACCACCCCCAGACTGACGAACATACAGAGCGACTCAATCAAGTGGTTGAACAGTTAGTGCGCACAGCTTGAAAGGACGACGTCAGCCACTGGGACACACAGTTACCGACCCTAGATTTCGCTTACAACAACGCATCACATGCGGCCACAGGGAAAACTCCTTTCTTCCTGTATTACGGACGGGAACCTCTCACACCACAGCAGCCAACCACACCGGCACACGTCCAAGCCGCACATGATTTCGTCACCACCATGCAAAAGCTATGGGAGAAGACTCAGCGACGAATCACCACGATGCAGAACTCCCAGAAGCAGTATGCCGATCGTCAGCGACGTGATTACTCAGTAACAATCGGAGATCAGGTGCTTCTTGACACCCGCAACTTGAACCTGTCTCACCTCCCATCCAAACTCCGGCCTCGCTTCTGTGGTCCTTTTCTCGTTGAGGCACATGTGAAACTAGTTACATTCCGCTTGCGCTTACCTACTACTTGGAAGCTTCACAATGCTTTCCATGTGCAGCTACTGAAACCCTACAAGGACCCCAACCAACAGTTCCAGGGACGGCAGCTACCGCCACCTCCACCTGTTCTTGTGCAGGATGAACCCGAGTACGAGATTGAGCGCGTTCTCTCTCATCGGCGCCTCGGCGGCAAGGCCCTCGAGTTCCTGATACGCTGGAAGGGATACGACCCCACTGAGGACAGTTGGGTTGCAGAAGCTGATATGGGCAACGCACGTTGTGCTCTCAAAGACAATCTTGTCAAGCAGGGTGTATCTCACGCCACCCAGCTTTGAGGGGGGGACGTGTGAGAGTACGACGGCTTTTGCCAGCTATGCTTGCTTGCCTTTACTTTATCATGCTATTTCTAGCATAGGATAATCATATGCATGCATGAATTGCTTGATTTCCTAGGCTAGGTGCTTTCCTATATTTTATTATAGTTATAGCACCGAGCTAGGTTGCGTGCACCGAATTCTGGCTTTTTTCGGTTGCCACCGAATTGCCTTCTACCGAATTCGGTGAGGATCTGTTCGGGACGCTTCGCGACCCGCGGAACCTTCGCGTAACACCTGGTTACGGGGCCTTGTGTCGAGCCTATATATAGCCTCGTGTTGTACCTAGGTGATCATTCAATTCGATTCAATTCACATTCTCTTTTCTGAGCTCGATCCTAGATCCTCATACTAGTAGACGAGTGGCAGTAGGGCTGGCAGCACGAAGTAAGTCAGACTCCGGGTCCAGACCATCAGCAAGGGAGGACGCAGGAGGACAAGGCAGAGGAACGCGCAATAGAACCGAGGAAGGACGAAGTGCCATCTAGTGTGTGCCGGGGACTGGAGGAGGACGCTCACGCGGAACACGACGACCATTGCGACCACCGCGAACAGGCGACGCAGGATAAGACGCAGTCTCACGACGCTCTGTAAGACCTCCGGGCTGCTCAGTGTAAGGAGAAGGAGCTAGCAGTGGGGAGGCTAGCTTCACCTGTGGCTGGGACTGGTCAGGCGGTGGACACGGGAAAGGAGGAGTAAGGCCAGTAGAAGGCGGGAGACCAAGAACCTACTGAAGCAGTGGAACGAAGTACGGTCGCGGCCGCACATCGCCTTCAGAACCAGCAGAGACACCACCACCAACCCCAGGGCCACCACCTCCAGCTCTAGGGTCTCCACCTCCAACGCCTGCAGTACCACCGGCTCCAAGAGCTCCAGTACCTCCGGCAGCACCTCCAGCTCCAGCAGTACCTCCAGCTCCAACTCCAGCACCTCTGGCTCCAGCAACACCTCTAGCTCCTGCAGCTCCAGTACCTCCAGCAGCTCGAGCTCCAGCTCCTGGAGCATATGCAGCACGAGCACCTCCGGGACCAGCGGATCCAGCACCTCCAGCGCCTGCAGCACCGCCAGCTCCAGTAGCTCTAGTACCCCCAAAACGAGCACCTCCGGGACCAGTAGCTCCAGCAGCTCCAGTAGCTCCAGCTCCAACGCATGTAGCACCACCAGCTCCAGCAGCTCCAGCGCCTCCAGCTCCAGTAGCTCCACTTCGAAGGCTCAAGCGCCGAGCAAACCACTCGCGCAGCTGGGGTGGAGAGAGAGGCTCCCGCCGTGACGAGACACCCGCAGGACCCCCAGCAGACAAAGGAACTCCAGGCTCAGCAAGCTCCGGCCCAGCACGCTCTGGCTCAGCACCCCCAGGCTCAGCACCCCCAGGCTTAGCACCCCCAGGCTCCGCACGCTCAGGCTCAGCACCCCCACGCTCCGCACGCATAGGCTCAGCACCCCCAGGCTCCGCTCCCTCAGACTCAACAACCCCAGGTTCAGCACCCCCTGGCTCCACACGCTCAGGCTCAGCACCCCAAGTCTCAGCACCCCCAGGCTCCGCACGCTCAGGCTCAGCACCCCCAGGCCCCGCACCCGCAAGATCAGCACCCCCAGACGCAGCACCCCTAGCAGCACCAGAGCCGATAGCTACCTCAACAGGCCCGACAGGGTCTACCTGGGACAGACCTGAGGGAGCAGGACCCTGAGGGGGGAGGGGGTCTACCGGAGGAGGACCTGGTGCGAGGAAGAGCGAAAGGGGGGGGAGAGGGGCAATGCGGTAGGGGAAGAGACGGTAAAAGGGAACCGGCTCGTCAAACGTGATGTCCTGAGAGGGCACGACATGGCGCGAGCTGGGGCGGTAAAACTGCCAACCAGGCGCGTTAGGGGGAAAGCCAAGGAAGACACAGGGAATGGCACGGGAGGAGAGCTTGTCCCCAGTGGTATCGCGAACAAAGCCACGAGATCCCCAGACCTGGAACACCGACGCATCGCCAACCTCTCCCGTCTAACGCGGTGTTGGCGAGGTCTCCGGCAAGGAAACACGGGGCCAGAGGTTGAGCTGATGTGCAACGTATTAGACCGCAAACGGCCATAGGAAATGGGGGGCAGCCGCATGGATCATGGAGGTGCGAGTGACCTCCATGACTAAGCCAATGCGGCATTCAGCAACCCCATTCTGCTGCAGAGAGGCTGGAAGCGTGAACGTCTGGGAATGCCCTCCCCACGACAAAAGGCTCGCAAGAGGTCGGAGGAAAACTCACCACCTCTGATAGAGTGCAGACGCAGGACGCGAAGGTTTGTCTCGAACCGCTCGTGGAGCTGGAGACAAACAGCACGGATCCAAGGGATCAAAACACCAGAGACCTCCCCCTTGCTACGCAAGAGGAAGACCGTGGTGTAATGCGAGTAGTGGTGGACGACCAGCAGAAAGTAGCGCTCGCGGCCCTTTCCACGGACGCGGGCTGGGCCCCACACGTCCATGTAGAGAGTTTGCAGGGGAGCAGTCGTCGGCGGGAACGAGGAGGAGTGAGGAGCGGCGCGCTGCCGCCCCTCAACACAAGGAAGACAGGGAGGGGCAGGCTAGGGTGGGAGGGGAGGCAGAGACCTGGGAAGACCAGAGACAAGGAGACGGAAGTGCATGCCATGGAGGCGTGCCACGGAGGGCTGACCTAGGCGGTGGTGCTAAAGGCGCGTCTGGTGCGACAGGGTGTGACACGATCAGGGGGCTGCAAGCTGACGTGACGCAGACGCCGACGCTGCTACATGAGGAGGCGCAGTAGTCAGTGTGTACAGACTCAACCCAGGCCGACAAGTGAACGTAGCCAGGTGCGTGCCAGTCCGGGAGCACGTACAGATTGCCACACGATGTCCTCTAGGGGTGCAGGTATCAACCCACACATCCTGAAGGATGGCGTTGCTCACCAAGTTCGTAGAGAACGAAGGGAGGTGGTGATATGACAATGAGCCTGACGGAACCGCCGGACACGGCAGAACAATGGAGGAACGTGCAAGGAGTGGGCGCCCAGAGAGGTCAGCAGAGAGACAGCAACAGGTGCTGAGAGCGGTGTGATAGTGGTACTGTCGCGAAAGAAACAGCGTGAAGCACCTGAGTCAAGCGTGAAGGTGTGCAAGGCCGCAGCAGACGCAGTACTTGAGAGAGCAGACTCACCAGCACCTAGAGTACAGACTCACCAGCACCTAGAGCAGCAGCCTCTATACCTGGGTCTGGCGGCATAGACAGGTAACAGTCACCCTCAGCACTAACAGTCAAGGCATACATGGCAGCATGGATAGCATCATAATCAAGAGCAAAGATATCCACACCCTGCCTAAGCAGCTCTGCCTAGCGGGGGAGCTTACCCGCGTCGGGAAACTCTATACGGAAGGCGTCAGTAAGACGAGAGAAGCAGCGATACTGGGTGTGAAGCTTCCCACATGTCTGACCAGAGCGGTCACCTGTACGAATGGCATACAGGCAAGGACCACCGCCCCCAGCCGCCCCACGCTGAGCAAGCCACGCACGTAGCTTCTGAGGCGAAGGGGTCTGGTGCTGACGCTGTGTCTGACCACCGCCAAGGCCTCCCCTCTGGCTGGTACCACCCCGGCTGCCACCACTGCCGTCGCCTCCACTCCTGCTGCCTCCATAACTGCCGCCGCCACCACTCGCACTGCCGCCACCACCGCCGCCACCCGCACCTCCACCCCCACCTCCACTCTCTCCGCCAACGCCGCCCCCTCCACCGCCTCCACCGCCCCCACCACCGCCTCCACCTCTGCCACCCCCACTGCTCCTGCCTCCCCTGCCCCTGCCGCTGCGGCGCCTCCCACTAGGGGCAGACGCAGCTCCCACCTCCTCAGCACGAAGGTAGTCAATAGCTACAGCAGAGGCGACGGAGGGGAGAAGGGGGGATGGCGAGCACCCTTCAAAGAAGGGAGTGCGAGGAGTGCCACGAGAAGCGCCTACAGTGACTATGCTGGTCTCAGCTGCAAGGAGGTGCTTCCCGAGGAGGTCGACAGTGAGGTCTGTGGGGTCAAGGGCGAGAAGGAGGTCACTGACAGCGCTAAGAGAGTCAGGGAGGTGTGTGACTATGAAGTAGAGAGTGTTGTACATGGGAGGAGGGTTCTTGGTGAGGAACTCGGCAGGAAGCGCGGCTCGGTAGCGGACGCCACTAGTGCGAAGGTGAGTGACGAGGTCGGCGACTGTGGCAAAGGCGAAAAGCTCTGGGAACAAGTAGGGCAGTAGAAGGCGGCCTAGAGCAGCAGTGGCCGGGGAGGAGTAACGAGCGACTACAACGTCATACAGGGCTTGAGCAGTGTTGTGCTGGCCAAAGTGAGCGCGTTTGGCTAGCGGCAAGTGATTGCGAACGACTAGGCGAGCAGTAGCGTCACGGGTAAGCCACTGCGAGCAAGTCGTAGTGTGATCTGTGTCGGGAGGGGCAGGAGAGGCTCCAGACGTGAGGTCAAACAGAGAAATACCGACCTAAGTGTCGCTCAGTAGGAACAACTGTAAGTCATCGAGCCAAGACTGGAACTCTGTCGGGCGGCCCTCCGTATCGAAGGTGAGGACGCTGAGAGTCGCCATAGTGGGCAGAGCAGGTGAGCGTGGTAGCAGCAGGGCAGCAAGAAAGCAGGGTAGGGCAGGGCGGCACCTTGGAGGGCGGCTCATAGGCAGGGCAGCGTGGCTACTAGCGGCACATGGGCAGGGCAAGGCGTGTAGCTGTTGGCGGCGCGCTGGCAGGGCGAAGCGCGGGCAAGGCAGCGTGCTCACCGGCAGTGGCGACGCGCGGGCAAGGCAGGGCACTTAGCAGCGGCGGGCGACGCGCGGGCAGGGCACGGCGCTCAGCGGTGGGCGGCTCGCGGGCAAGGCAGGGCAAGCGGCGGCGAGCGGCGCGCTGGCAGGGCAGGGCATGCAGCGGCGAGTGGCGCGCGGACAAAGCAGGCCGCGCGGCGGCGAGCGGTGCGCGGGTAGGGCAGCGCACGCGGCGGCGATCAGCGCGCGGGCAGAGCGTGCGGCGCGGCAGCGAGCGGTGCGCGGGCAAGGCAGTGCGCGCGGCGGCGAGCAGCGCGCAAGCAGGGCGCGCGACACGGGGGTGAGCGCTGTGCGGGCAGGGCAAGGCACGCGGCGGCGAGCAGCGCGCTGGCAAGGCAAGGCGCGCAGCAGCGAGTATTGTGCAGGCAGGGCAGGGCAGGGCGTGCGCGGCAGTGCAACACAGAAGCACATATATATATATATGAGAGACTAAGCAAACAAGAGCAGGTGTATATATATGTGACAGTACAAGCAAGGTCAAGAAGTGAGCAAGTGAGGCAAGACAGGCACAAGACCAAGCTGAGTACAGAAGCGCTGATGATCACAAGGCGCAAGTGCCTTGGTGAAAACATCAGCAGTGTTGGCCTCAGAGGCCACGTACGCAAGGCGCAACTGACCACGCTGATGTAGCTCAAGAGCAAGGAAGTAGCGAAGAGCAATGTGCTTTGTTCTGTGCTCCAGTCTCTGCTCTCGACACAAGGCCAGCATGGCCTTGTTGTCTACGTACAGGACTGGAGGAGAACCAGGCCGCTCTCCAAGGTCGGTCAGCAGGTAGGTGAGCCAACGAAGCTCCTGTGCAGCCATGGCCCCGGTGTAGATCTCGACCTCACAACTGGAGCCGAGAACAGAAGACGAGCGAGTAGCCCGCCACGAAACAGAGCCGGAACCAAGGCTGAAGGTGTAACCCTGTGACGACCGCTGCGTAGCATGGTCGTCAGCCCAAGAAGCGTCCGCGTGCCCAGTGAGGACCACTGGACTCTGCCCTCCAAGCACTAGCCCCATGCCCGACGTACTGCACAAATAGCGCAACACCCTCTGCGCTGCAGCCATGTGCTCTGGTCTGTGTCTCCCAGGAGCAACATAGCGTGCAAGAATGCTAAGAGGGTATGCAAGGTCAGGTCGTGTGCAGGTCATCAGGTACATGAGGCAGCCAACAAGCTCTGGGTACGGGCCACTCGGCTCTACGGACTCATCCGAAGGCAGAGCTGAGAGCGAGTGGCGAGTAGGTAGAGGAGTGGCCTGAGGCGAGGAGTACGTGAAGCCGAAGCGCTGAAGGACCTACTGCACCATGTGTGACTGAGTCAGGGTAATGGTGCGCCGTGCTCTGTCCCGGGTGATCTACAAGCCAAGGTAGCTGCGCAGTTCACCCAGGTCTGTGCACGTGTGTCTCTTTTGCAGCTCGGACTTCACGAGAGCGAGTCCAGCAGTGGCAAAGACCAAGTCGTCGACGTACACGAGGATGTAGAACGGCGGCAAAGAGGTGTCGGTGCGTAGAATCAGCGACGGGTCAGCAGTAGAAGGAGCAAACCCAAGAGCCGCAAGCGTAGTCCTCAGTGTGTCGTGCCACTCACGCGGTGCCTGGCGGAGACCATAGACTGGCCGTCGGAGGCTCCACTGGGTGCCAAGAGGGAAAGTCCCAGTGAAGCCAGGTGGACGGCGCAGCCAGATCTCCTCGTGCAGGCTACCCTGCAGGAAAGCAGTGCTGAAGTCAAGGGAGTGAAGCTCGTAGTTACGCTGAGCGGCTATGTGTAGCAGCACCCGAAGAGTGGTCATCTTTGGGGTGGGAGAGAAGGTCTGAAAGTTGTCAACTCCCTGCCGCTGACTGAAGCCACGAGCCACGTACCGCGCCTTGAAGACAGGCGGAGAGCCCGGCGGCCGCTTCACCCTGTAGATCCACATGCCACTGACGATGTTTGCCCCAGGTGGGGGAACCGCGTCAACTTAGGTGCCTTTGGACTTCCAGGAAGCCATCTCTGCATCCATAGCTGCCTGCCACTGAGAGGAGTAGGGACCCTCTACGGCCTCCGCGTAAGAGCGCGGAGTCGGGATGTCAAGTGCATCCGGGTCTCCCTCATGGGTAAGCAGTACGGAAAGGAGATGAGGTGAAGCAGCAGCCAGACGCTGGAACTCCTCCTGCATGTCCTCAAGGAAGTCCGTGCCAAGAGCACACTCACCCCCGACGGACGGAGGATAGACAGACGCAGACTCAGCAACGAGACTAGCAGCGTAGTCTAGACGACAGCGAGCAGCAAAGTCGACGAGCTCAGCAACAAGTGCAGACGCAGCAGTGGACTCAAAAGAGAGGTCACTGACGACAGTAGCAAGGAGACGCGTGACAGTAGGACTGGCAGCACGAAGAGAGTCCGACTCCGAGTCGGCAAGGGCAGGAAGAGAGGACTCAGGAGGAGAAGGCAAAGGGGCACGCAGAGGAGCAGTGGACGGACGCAGAGACATCCAGTGCGTGCCAGGGACAGGAAGAGGACGCTGACGCGAACCGCGACCACTAGCGCGAGCAGCACGAACCGGCGACGCAGGACGAGACGCAGGCTCACGACGCTCAGCAAGACCTCCAGTAGGACCAGTGTAGGGAGAAGGAGCAGGCAGTGGGGAGGCCGGCGGTAACTGTGTTTGTGACTGGACAGGCGGTGGACACTCTAAGGGAGGAGGAAGACCAAGAACCTGCTGAAGGAGCGGAACAAAGTACGGCCGAGGCCGCGCGGCAACTCCAGACACAGCAAGGACAGCACCAGCACCCCCAGTGGCAGCACCAGCGCCAACAGCACCTCCAGCTCCAGTACCTCCAGCAGCACCAGCAGCACCCACAGGAGGACCGCCGCAAGGACTGACAGCAGTAGCCTTAGCGCCAACACCCTCAGCAGCTCCGACTCCAGTCGCACTCGCAGGCCCAGCAGCTCCAGCACTCCCAGGGCTAGCACCTCTGAGACCGGCGGCACCAGCACCCTGAGCAGCCGAAGAAGCACCAGTTACAGCAGTACGCCTCTAGCGCCGGGCAAACCACTCGCGCAGCTCCTGTGGAGAGAGTGGCTCCCGCCGAGACGAAGCACCCGGAGAACCACCAGGCCCAGCACCGCCAGACGCCACACGAGCAGGTCCAGCGGCCGCGGGCTCCGCACCCCCAGGCTCAGCAGCTCCAGACGCAGCACCCCCGGGCTCAGCAGCTCCAGACGGAGCACCCTTAGGCGAAGGACCCCCAGGCTCAGCACCCCTAGTCGTAGCACCCCCAGGCTCAGTACCCCCAGGCTCAGCATCCACTCGCGCAGCACCCCCAGAGTAAGCACCCCCAGGCTCAGCACCCGCAGCAGTACCAGAGTCACCAGCAACCTTCACCAGCTCGACTACGTCTACATGGGACACACCTGAAGGGGCAGGACCGTGAGGGGGGAGGGGGTCTACCTGGGAGGGACCTGGCAGAAGGAAGTGCGGCGGCGGGGTGAGGGAAGGAGTGCGGTAGGGGAAGAGACGGTAGTAGGGGATTGACTCGTCAAACGTGCTGTCCTGGTAGGACAGAACACAACGAGAGGAGGGGTGGTAGAACTGCCACCCTGGTGCGTCAGGGGGGAAGCCAAGGAAGACACAAGGAGCAGCACGAGGAGACAGTTTGTCCGCGTACAAGTCGCGGACAAACGCCCGAGATCCCCAGACACGGAACGCAGACGCATTGCCTACCTTCCCCGTCCACAGCAGAGCTGGGGAGGTCTCCGGCCTGGAGACCCTGGGGTGAAGGTTGATCTGATGCGCCGCGTACCGAACCGCAAACGGCCACAGAAAATGGGGGGCAGCCGCATGCATCATGGACGTACTAGCGACGTCCATGACCATGCCAATGCGGCGCTCAGCAATCCCATTTTGTTGTGGAGAGTCCGGAAGCGTAAAGGTCTGGCGGATGCCTCGCGCACGGCAGTAGGCTCGCAGAAGGCCAGAGGAGAACTCTCCGCCTCGGTCAGAGTGCAGACGCAGAACAGGAAAGTCCGAGCCAAAGCTCCTCTTGAGCTGGAGACGAGCTGCGCGGATCCAGTCGATCAACACCTTAGTGACATCACCCTTGCTGCGCAAGGGGAAGACTGTGGTGTAACACGAGTAGTCGTCAACCACCAGCAGGAAGTAGCGCTCGTGACCGTGTCCACGGACGCGGGCCGGGCCCCACACGTCCATGTGAAGCGTCTACAGCGGGGCCTCTGTCGGGGGAAACTGAGAGGAGTGAGGGGCAGCCCGGAGCCGCCCCTCGACACAGGGAACACAGGAAGGACCAGGCCCTGGAGGAAGGGGAGGGAGGGACCGGGGGAGACCAAAGACAAGGACACGGGAAGCCATGCCTCGGAGACGAGGCAGGGAGGGGTGACCAAGACAGGAGAGTCTCGTGAGACAGGAGGCGACACGAGCAGGGGGCAGACTCAGGACCAGACCTGGACGCTGCAGCAAACACCTGACCCGACGCAGCTACCAGGCTAGACGCAGGGACAGGAGGAGACCCAGTGGTCAGGGTGTAGAGGCTCGACCCCGGCCGACGCGTAAACGTGGCCAGGTGCTGGCCTGTGCGAGCGTCCGAGCAGTGGGTCACCCGCTGACTCGCAGGAGTAAACTAGTGAACCCCGGTATCCTGCAGGTCAGCACCACTCACCAAGTTCGTAGAGAATGAGGGGAGGTAAAGACCAGACACCGACCAAGCGGCGTGAGTGTGGTGCGGTCTCGAAAGAAGGAGCGAGAAGCCCCTGCGTCAAGTGTGAAGGTGAGGGAGGCCAAAGCCGACGTGGTACCTGAGAGCGCAGACTCACCAGCACCTGAGGGCGCAGACGCACTGGCACCTAGAGCAGCAGCCTCACCAGCACCTAGAGCAGCAGTACCAATGCCCGGGCCGGGCGGGAAACACCGGTAACAGTCACCCTCATCACTAATAGTCACAGCATACATGGCAGCAAGGATAGCATCAAAGTCAAGATCATAGATAGCTACGCCTGCCCTAGAAAGCTCTCCCCAGCGGGGGATCTCACTGGCCTCCGGGAACTGCTGACGCCAAGCGTCCGTCAGGCGGCCAAAGCAGCGCTGGGTGGGGTGGGCAACCCCATACTGCTCACCCGCGCGGTCGCCGGAGCGAAGGACGTAGGTGCACGGACCAAAACCCCCACCACGCTGACACTGCGCGTACCACTTATGGAGCTGCTGAAGGGGGAGAATGTCCCGAGAACGCTGCTGCTGCTGCTGCTGCTGCTGCTGGCGCTGACCACCACCAAGGCTGCTTCGCTGCGAGGCACCACCCCGACCACCGCCACCTCCTCCACCACCGCCTCCTCCACCAATGCCGCCTCCGCTAGCACCGCCGCCGCCTCCGCCGCCTCCACCTCCACTGCTGCCACCGACACCTCCACCCCCGCCACCACTCCCACCGCCACCCCCACTCCCTCCGCCGCCTCCACCGCCACCTCCACCTCCCCCGCTAGCTCCACCCGCGCCCTTTCCCCCCTTGCCCTTGCCAGAGCGGCGTCTCTTGCTAGGGGCAGACGCCGCACCGACCGACTCAAGACCAACGAGGTCGGCCGCAGCGGCAGAGGCGACAGAGGGCAAAAGGGGGGAAGGAGAACACCCCTCAAAGATGGGGGTGCGAGGGTCACCACGAGAGGCTCCTACAGCGACTATGCTCTTCTCCGCTGCTAGGAGGGCCTTCTCTAAGAGGTCAACAGTGAGAGTGGTGGGACAGACTGAGAGGAAGTGATCCCTAACTACACGAAGGGAGTCAGGGAGGCGGGTGACTATATAATAGAGAGTGATGTACATGGGGGGGGGGTTCTTGGCGTAGAACTCAGCAGGAAGCGGAGCGCGGTAGCGAGTGTCACTAGTGCGGAGGTGCGTAATGAGATCAGCGTCTGTGGGAAAGGCAGCAAGGTCAGGGAAGAGGTACGGTAGCATGAGGCGGCTCAGTGCAGCAGTGGCAGGGGAAGAGTAGCGCGCAACTACAGCGTCGTACAAGGTCTGAGCACTCTTGTACTGACTAAAGTGCGCGCTCTCAGTGGTAGGCAGGTGGCGACGCACAGCAAGACGTGCAGCAGCATCGCGCGTGGCCCACTGGGAGCAAACAGTGGGGTCAGCATCAGCAGCAGGGGCAGGAGAGGCGCCAGAGGTGAGGTCAAAGAGAGAGAGACCGTCTGCCCTATCGCACTCTAAGAACAGCTGTAGGTTGTCGACCCAGACCTCAAAGTCAATGGCTCGACCCTCAGCGTCAAACGCGAGGACACTAGGGGTAGCCATGACAACAGTAGACTAGCAGTACCAACTGTAGGATAGGGGCAGTGAAAGGACAGAAGCGCTGCTCTCACCAGACAGGGCGGTTCGGGCAGCTCAGTAGCACAGCAACACGACAACACGGCTGCTCGGACGGCTCAGCAGCAACTGCGGCTCCGCGGCACCAGCGGCTCGGCTCCTCAGGCGGCTCGACGGCTCGGGCGGGTCGGGCGGCTCGGGCGGCTCGGCTCCTCAGCGGCTCAGGCGGCTTGGGTGGCTCAGGCACGTCGGGCGGCTCGGGCTGCTCGGGCGGCTCGGCTCCTGAGCGGCTCAGGCGGCTCGGGCGGCTCGGGCGGCTCGGGCGGTGCGGGTGGTGTAGGGCGGTAGGGCCGCTGGTAGGGCGGCGGGGCCGCAAGGTAGGTGGCGGGGCAGCAGTGGGAGGCGCGGCGGGGCCGGAGTGAAGGGCGGCGGGGCCGCCGTGAAGGGCGGCGGGGCCACTGAGAAGGGCGGCGGGGCCGCAGTGAGAGAGGCGGCGGGGCCGCAGAGAAGGGCGGCGGGGCCGCTGAGAAGGGCGGCGGGGCCGCTGAGAAGGGCGGCGGGGCCGCTGAGAAGGGCGGCGGGGCCGTAGCAAGAGAGGCGGTGGGGCCGCAGCGAAGGGCGGCGGGGCCGCTGAGACGGGCGGCGGGGCCTCAGTGTGAGGCGGCGGGGCCGCAGGGAAGGGCGGCGGGGCCGCAATGTGAGGCGGCGGGGCCGCAGCGAAGGGTGGCGGGGCCGCAGCGAAGGGCGGCGGGGCCGCTGAGACGGGCGGCGGGGCCGCAGCGAAGGGCGGCGGGGCCGCTGAGAAGGGCGGCGGGGCCGCAGCGAGAGAGGCGGCGGGGCCGCAGCAAAGGGCGGCGGGGCCGCTGAGACGGGCGGCGGGGCCGCAGTGAAGGGCGGCGGGGCCGTAGTGAAGGGCTTCGGGGCCGCAGCGAAGGGCGGCGGAGCCGCAGCGAAGGGCGGCGGGGCCGCAGCGAAGGGCGGCGGGGCCGAATCGACGGGCTGCGGGGCCGCTAGGGCGTTGGGGCCGCAAGGGCGGCTCGACGAAGTGAGAGCCCAGAGCGCGACTCGGGCTGAGCGCGCTTCGGGCAGGAAAAAAAAAACTTGATGTGGTGGGCCCTAGGCACAGTTTCCACGGGGGAACCTGCTCGATACCATGAGGAAATTAGAACGAGAATGGATTGACTATGGAATGAAAGTGATACAAATATGCAACCCTAGAAATGTGTACCCCATATGGGCTACCCCACTAAAGCCTATACAACATTATAATTTGACATATGGGTTCCCCCATTGCTGCCTACACAACATGCAGCATATATAGTTTGACAAATCATGCTATTAAAAACATGATTTTAACCATTTTTGTACGAGCTACATATATATATTATATTTATATATATCACGGCTCTGAAATGTTTCGGTTCGTGGTAATAGAACAAACGTCGTCTTTCAAAGTCGCGACGGGACTTGTTCAAGAAATATAATCTGTGCGTAAAAACTTTCAAACTCGATAAATTCCTCGGTGTCAGGATCATTTCGGTGGGAGTTTCATGTAGTTACCATTCGCGTGATCTCTCGCATGTGTTGTGTTACCAAATGTGTGATGCAAGTTACCAAATGCGTGAAAACATGGATATAAGTTATCATATGCGTTAAGCGAGTTACCAAACGTGTTAAGCGAGTTACCAAACATGTTAAGCGAGTTACCAAACGTGTTGAAATCGATACCGTACGCATTATGGTGCCCCATGTAAGTTACCATTGGCCATACGCTATGTGCAGTCACATTTCGTGGAGTTAGTCAATGACTATGTCAAATTTCATGTTGATCCGTCCAGACTCCATACTCGCACTCAAGGACTTCACCCAATTTCATACTAATCCGATCTCTATGACTCGCGGACAAGAAATCTGTCAAATCATATACATTTGTATGCTATGCTATAGTGAGCACTCAGTAGGGATGATAACATTTTAGAGTTTGTACTTGTACCCCCTCCCTGCTAGTCATTCTCATTCTGTTATTTCATTCTTTGACATGGTATCCGAATGAAAGGTCTCGGTTTGAATCCCCATGTACGCACATGCTGCCGAATGAGCTATGCCATGTCTTGGGCCTTCCAATATGAGGGGATGTCAGTAGACCTGCACTAGGGATCCTCAATTGATCCTAAGAAAGGGTTACAAGCACGTTTGCCTTGGGGGTTATGGGCGTACGGACACTCTATAGAAACAAGCCATTTTATCCCAATGGTTTAGTGGCTGGGATTTCGACATGGTATCAGAGCGAAGGTTAGGTCCGTCACTACTGCCCATTCCTACTACCCGTCACTACTACTGTCGCCGTACTGCCCTACGCTACCACGCTGGCGTGCCCAGTACACTCTACCGCCGCCTCGCGCGCGCTATTCTGCCTCCACTGCCCCACATGCCGCTACCTTGCGCGTCTCTGCCCTATGCACGGCCGCCCCTCGTACAGTTGCCCTGCTACAACGTAGCCGCTGCAGCCCGTGCGCCGCACAAATGCCGCTGCCGCCCTTGCACTATTGCTGCCCTCGCACCGTCGCCGCTGCGGCCCGTGCGCTGCACCGCCGGTGTTGCCGCCCTTGTGCCGCTGCCGCCCTTGCACCTCTTCTCAAGAGCCTCTTGTACTACGCGATGTAGAGATTGCAATGACAGGGAGCAGAAACTGTTACAGTGGAAGAAGGACTTCGTGGTAATGAAAGTTTAGGAAATATTTGGGTACCGAACTATGCACCGCTTCGACAGATTTTACTGGAGGAGTTTCACGACGTACCCTACGCGGGAACAAGACGTTAGCGGGAATAGCAAAATGTTACTAATGGCCTCAGATGGCAGCAGGCGTACAGCAGTTTATCACCTCATGCAACACGTGCCAGTGGATGAAGATTAGCAAGCAGGGTTATTTCAGCCTCTACTCGTAGCGCAGCAGCCATGGCAAGTCGTTCGTCTAGATTTCATTACAGGGCTACCATCAACTTTATGAGGGCATGGCGCTATGTCAGAATCTTATAATTGTCCAGTCTGCAGTGGGGTACTCTATAGTGAGTACAACCCAAATTAGGGTTTGCTATATGTATCCTATCTGCTGCTAGTGAAAACACTCTTCTTCTGTTCTAACTTTCTAGCAACTGTTCTGACATGCTATCAGAGCGAGTACGCTCCTGGCCTGTGGGCCCACCTGCTTCCGCTGCTGTCCTGTCTATCGCGTGCCCCGTGGCGCGCGACGTTTTTTTTCTTCCCGCCACGCGCTCGGGGCGCATGGCGGAGCGCGCGGCGGTTTTCTGCCCGCCATGCGCCCTGAGGTGCGCGGCGCTATACTGCCTCACGCGTCATCCCGGGGACCCGCGCGTCCCCCTCGTCGACCGTCGCGCCGCCCCCGGGGACCCACGCGTCCCCCCTGTCGACCGTCGCGTCGCCCCTGGGGACCCGCGCGCGCCCCCCGTGATCCCATCGCGTCGCCCTGGTGACCCGCGCGCGGCCTTCGCCATCCAGTCGCGCCGCCCTGGGGACCCGCGCGCGCCCCTTGCGCTCGTGTCGTGCCGCCCTGGGGACCCGCGCGCGCCCCCTGTGCTCCCGTTGCGCCGCCCCGTGCCCCCCGTGCGCCGCGAGGCTTCTTCCTCCCCACGGGTGGCGAGTGTGGGGGTGGCGAGTATGGGGGTGACGGTTGTGTGAGGCCTCCCTTGCTCCTCCTCCTCCTCCGTCTCCCACTGCTGCAGCCGCCGCTGAGGAGGGTGGGTGTGTGGGAGCCGAGGGAGTGGCTCTAGGGGGGTGTCGTGAGAGTGGAGCTAGGGGTGCAGCAGGGGGTGTGTGAAAGGGGTGTGAGACAGTTGGGGGAGGTTGAGCGAAGGTAGCCGTCGTAACGTCAGCAGCGCTAGTAGTCCGGGGCCCTTGTTCCGGTAGCCCAGCGAGCCTGCTGTGCCAGTCGCTCGTGGGTCCGTTGCTCCTTGCCGCTCGTCTTAGCCACGGAGCCAGTTACTCCTGTAGTCCGGAGCCCTTGCTCTGGTAGCCACCGTGTGCGCTGCTCCTGTTGCCCGTGTGTCTGCGGCTTCACCCGTCGCCTCCTATCTCCACTCCTCGCATAGTCCCTCCTCCTCCTCACTTGCCTCTGTGACTGCCTCCAGTTTTGCTTGTGCTTGTGAACTTCTTATGCGAATGCTTGCTATGCTGATCATACCCCACTTTGCCTATGGAGGTGTGTCAGAATGTTATAGTTGTCTAGTCTGCAGTGGGGTACTCTATAGTGAGTACAGCCCAAATTAGCTTTTGCTATATGTATCCTATCTGCTGCTAGTGAAAACCCTCTTCTTCTGTTCTAACATTCTAGCTACTATTCTGACATGCTATACTAATGGTGATAGACAAGTTCTCTAAATTGGGACACTTCATTCCAAACAACGCCACAGCTAAATCTGAACCAACTACCCGCCTCTTCTTCAACCGCATCTTCACCATCTACGGCATCCCCACTACAATCATCTCGGATAGGGACCCAAAATTCACAAGAAAGTTTTGGAGGGAACTCATGTTTTTGCTAGGTGCAAAGTCTTCAGCATACCACCCCCAGACTGGCGGGCAGACAGGGCGACTCAATCGGGTGGTTGAACAATTACTTTTAGCAAGAGATGCGGTGGTAGCGGTAGGCGTAGGACGAGTTTGGGTGGTGGGGGTGGTGGAGGTGTCGGTGGCAGTGGGAGGGGTAGGGGTGGTGGGGGTGGCGGAGGGGGTGGGAGCGGTAGTTGGGGTGGAGCTGGCGAGGGTGGGCGGGGTGGAGCAGTTGGTGGAGGTAGCCGTTCTAGCGGTGGGCAGCAGCCCGTAGAGACTGAGAGTGTAGGTGCTCGTGAGACTGCTCGCACAGGTGCAGTTCCTGCGGAGGCTTTGCTCACCTTCACACTGGATTCCGACGCGTCTCAGTGATTCTTCCGCAACTGCACCACAGTCACACCACTCCCAGCACCTGTCCCTGTCACCCTGGCCGACCCCTCCTCCGGCCCCCTATTGCACGCGACTCTATTGTTCACCCATGTCCGGCAACCCCCTCTGGCTCCCTCACTGAGGTCCACCTCCCCTCATTTGCTACGAACTTGGTTGAGTACCGCTCACCTCCAAGACATGATGGTCTCAACCACCACTTGCGTGGGCGAGCATGTGACGATCTGTACGGATGACACTGGGAGACCGCCTTGCCACGTTCACCCATAGGCCTAGGTCTAAACTGGATACACTGCACACTAAGTCTACTCAGGTCGCTGCGTCAGGTCAGGTAGCTGCTTCTTGTTCGTGTCAGTTACTGACACACCCGTCCCTCCTCTGGCTCCACCGTCTTAGTCACCCCTCCCTGCAATGTCTTCGCCGCATGCACCCACGTCTCCTTGACTCTGGGTTTCCGAAGTCCCTGTCCCCGCTCCCGCCGTCGCTTGCGCCGCCATGCACTCCTTGCATCGAGGGGTGGCAACACACCGCTCCTAACTCCTCCTTTTAATTTCCGACCATTGCTCCTCTGTAGAAGCTACAAATAGACGTGCGGGGCCCTGCCCCCGTCTCTGGGCCGCGCCTGAAGCGCTACTTCAGTATGGTCGTCAATGACTACACGCACTACACCATGGTGCTTTCCTTGTAGCACAAGGGAGGCGGACGTGTTGTATTGATCCCTTAGTTCCGCACTGTTCGACGCCAGTTAAGCGCAAGGCTCCGGCAGAACCTCTCGGTGCTCCGTCCGCACTCTGACCATGGGGGCAAGTTTGCCTCCGGTCTCCTTTAGGACTTTTGACATGAGGAGGGCATCACTCAATCATTCATGCTTGTGGCCTCTCCACAGCAGAATGGATCGCGGAGTGCCACATTCGCTTGATAATGGAGGTTGCTCGCACCTCCATGATCCATGCAGCAGCTCCCCATTTTCTGTGGCCGTTTGTAGTCCGATACACCGCGCATCAGCTCAACCTCTTGCCCCATGTCTCCCAGCCAGAGTACTCGCCTACCCTGCTTTGGACAGGGGAGGTTGGTGATGCGTCAGCATATCGGGTCTAGGGTTTGCTTGCCCTTGTCCGCGATACTACTACGAGCAAGTTTTCTCCTTGCATTATTCACTGCGTCTTCCTTGGCTTTCCCACTGATGCCCCACCCTGGCATTTTTACCACCTAGTTACGCGCCGTGTCCTGTCCTCCTGCGACGTCACCTTTGACGAATCGGTTTGCTACTACTCTCTCTTCCCCCACCATAGGTCCCCCGTCCCCCCCCCCCCCCCACCCCCCGCCCCATTTCCTGGTTCCAGGTTACCCCCTCGTAGACCCTCTCTCCCCCTCCCCGCACGTCTTGCTCCCTCAGGTGTATCTCAGGTGACACCACCCTCCTTGGCTGACCCTTTGGAGGTCTCCTCAGACCCCTCTGGCCTGGCTGAGGGGGGTGACCCTACTCCTAACGACACAGCGTCCTCTCGCCGCCCACCGCGCTTGGAGACTCCTCCTGGCTTTTCGTCTAGGCCGTCTTCGCCGCCTCTACAGCTTGTCGCTGTGGACTCCGGTGCTGTTGGGGATGATGACACTGGAGGTGCGGGCTCTGGGGGTGCTAATCCTGGGGGTGGTGACTCTAGAGGTGCGGGCCCTTGGGGTGCTGGTTCTGGGGGTGCTGACTCTCGAGGTCTTGGTTCTGGAGGTGCTGACCATCCCAGTGGTGGTGGAACCGAGGGTACTACTGCTGGAGGTTCTGGAGGTGCTGGAGCTGGAGGTATTGGAGTTGGAGGTGCTGGAGGTTCTGGTCTTGGAGGTACTGGAGCTGGAGGTGCTAGAGGTTCCGGTCCAAGAGGTGCTGGAGCTGGAGGTGCTGGAGGTACTGGAGTTGGAAGTGTTGGAGGTTTTGATGCTATATTGGAGCTGGAGGTGCTGAAGGTTCTGGTGCTGGAGGTACTAGAGTCGGAGGTGGTGGAGGTTCTGGTCCTGGACGTGCTGGAGCTGGAGGTGTTGGAGGTGTTGGAGTTGGAGGTGCTAGAGGTTCTGCTGCTGGGGGTATTGGAACTGGAGTTACTGGAGGTATTGGTGCTGGAGGTGCGGCCACTAAGGGTGTTGGTGCTTGAGCTGGAGGTGATCCTGGTTCTAGCACTGGAGGAGCTAGTTCTGGGATCAGCAGCAGTCGTTGCTACCACCACCTGGCCCGAAACTTCACCACCTTCTCTGCCTTTCACCTGCCTCTGCAGAGCCATCTACCACTAGTATAACTCCTCCTCTACTATATTCGTTGCCTGGCCTGTCTGAGGCACAGTTACCGCTTGGCTCTCCTTGGCCTGTTCCTCCTCGTTACTCTCCGTTGACAGACTCCATGACTGAGTGTAGAGAGCCTCTGTCTTGTCCTACCTCACCTGTTGCTCTTGCTTGTCGTACTCGCCGTGTTTGCCCTCCTCTTGCTCCTAGTATTCACACCATGACACTTGGCCCTTCCTCTATTTACAGCGTGTTGTCCTACCCTCACCTCCCCATTCGTCTCTTCCAGAAGTTTATGACCCTGTATCTGACCGTGCTCCTGCTGCCAGTCCGATCCTCACTCGCTGTCTTGCCACCCTTGTGATGGACCCTGCTTTTTTGTATGCTGCTGCGTCTACCTTAGATGCTGAGCTCGCTGACTTTGATGCTTCTTGCCGCCTTCACTACCTCGCGAGTCTAGTTTCTGTCTCTGACTGTCCTCTGTCCGTCAGGGTTAAGCTTGCCCTTGGCTATAACGTCCTTGAGGACAAGCAGTTTGAGCTCGAGTGCCTCGCGGCTGCTCTACCTTATCTCGCTGCCATGCTACTTGCCCCTAAGGGTGACCCGGGTGCACTGTACATTCCGACCCCGTGCTCTTACGTCGAGGCGATCACGGGTCCTTACTCCTCTAAGTGGCAGCCAACCATTGACACAGGGATGGCATCCTAAAAGTCCACAGGCACCTATATCGGCGCAGTTCCCCCTCCTGGGGTGAACATAGTCAATGGCATCTGGATTTTCAGGGTGAAGCGGCTGCCAGGTTCCTCGCCTGTCGGGTTACATTGCACAAGGCTTCAGCCAGCATCCGGGAGTCGACTTCTTCCAAACGTTCCCCCACCCCGAATATGAAAACTCTTCGGATGTTAATGCACCTTGCAGCACAACATGACTACAAGCTACACTCGCTCTACTTCTCGACAACTTGCTTGCAGGGCAGTCTTCACGAGGAGATCTGGGTGCGCCGCCTGCCCCTCACTCCTCCCAGTTTCCTCCGACAGAGGCCCCGTTGCAGATGCTTCACATGGACGTGTGGGGCCCGGCCCGCGTCCGTGGACAGGGTCACGAGCGCTACTTCCTGCTCGTTGTTGACGACTACTTGCGTTACACCACGGTCTTCCCCTTGCGGTGCAAGGGTGATGTCACTGAGGTGCTGATCGACTGGATCCGCGCGGCTCGTCTCCAGCTCAGGCGGAGCTTTGGCTCGGACTTCCCTGTTCTGCGTCTGCACTCGGACAGAGGCGGAGAGTTTTCCTCTGGCCTACTGCGAGCCTACTGTCGCGCACGAGGCATCCGTCAGACCTTCACGCTTCCGGACTCACCGCAGCAAAATGGGATTGCTGAGCGCCGCATTGGCATGGTCATGGACGTCGCTCGTACGTCTATGATGCATGCGGCTACCCCCCATTTTCTGTTGCCGTTTGCGCATCAGATCAACCTCCACCCCAGGGTCTCCAGACCGGAGACCTTCCCAGCCTTATTGTGGACGGGGAAGGTTGGCGATGCGTCGGTGTTCCGGGTCTGGGGATCTCGGGCGTTTGTCCGCGACTTGTCTGCGGACAAGTTGTCCTCTCGTGCTGCTCCTTGCGTCTTCCTGGGGTTCCCCCCTGACACGCGTGGGTGGCAGCTCTACCACCCCACCTCTCGACGTGTTCTGTCCTCCCAGGACGTCATGTTTGACGAGTCGGTCCCCTACTACCGCCTCTTCCCCTACCGCACTCCGTCCCTCCCCCCACCCCCGCTCTTCCTTGTACCAGGTCCCCCCCAGGTAGACTCCCTCCCCCCTCAGGGTCCTGCCCCTTCAGGTGTGTCCCAGGTAGACGCAGTCGAGCCTGTCGAGGTCACTGGTGACTCTGGTGCTGCTGGGGGTGCTGAGCCTGGGGGTGCTGGACCTGGGGGTGCGGAGTCTGGGGGTGCTGAGCATGGGGGTACTGCGTCTGGGGGTGCTGAGCCTGGGGGTACTGAGCCTGAGGGTGCTGAGCCTCGGGGTGCTGAGCTTGGGGGTGCTACGCCTGGGGGTGCTGAGCCTGGAGGTGCTACGCCAGGGGGTGCTGAGCCTGGAGGTGCTACGCTTGGGGGTGCTGAGAGTGGAGGTGCTCCGCCTGAAGGTTCTCCGGGTGCGTCTTCTCGCCGGGAGCCACTCTCTCCGCAGGAGCTGGGCGAGTGGTTTGCCCGGCGCTGGCGCCGTACTGCTGGTGCTGGAGGTTCTTCGGCTGCTAAGGGTGCTGCGGTCGCGGGTCCCGGAGGTGCTCGTACTGGGAGTACTGGAGCTGCTGGGCCTACGGGTTTGACTGGAGCTGGTGCTGCTGAGGGAGTTGGCACTGAGAATACCGCTGGCGGTCCTACTGGGGGTGCTCCTGGTGCTACTGGAGTGCTGCTGGAGCGGGTGCTCTTGCTGAGGGTACTGGTGCTGTCCCTGCTGCTTCTGGCGTCGTCACGCGGCCTCGACCGTACTTTGTTCCACTCCTGCAGCTAGTTCTTGGTCTTCGTCCTTCTACTGGTCCTCCTCCTCCCTTAGAGTGTCCACAGCCTGTCCCGTCACAGTCACAGCTACAGCCTGCCTCCCCTCTGCCTGCTCCTTCTCCCTACTCTGGTCCTACTGGAGGTCTTACTGAGCGTCGTGAGCCTGCGTCTCGTCCTGCATCGCCTGTTAGAACTGCTCGCGCTAGTGGTCGCGGTTCGCGTCAGCGTCCTCCTCCTGTCCCTGGCACGCACCGGATGTCTTTGCGTCCGTCTACTGCTCCTCTGCATGCCCCTTTGCCTTCCCCTCCTGAGTCCTCTCTTCCTGCACTTGCCGACCCTGAGTCGGACTCTCTTCGTGCTGCCAGTCCTACTGTCACGCGTCTCCTTGCTGCTGTTGTCACTGACCCTTCCTTTGAGTCCACTGGTGCGTCTGCCCTAGTTGCTGAGCTCGTCGACTTTGCTGCTCGCTGTCGCGTAGACTACGCCGCCAGTCTTGTTGCTGAGTCTGAGTCTGTCTGTCCTCCGTCCGTCGGGGGTGAGTGTGCCCTTGGCACGGACGTCCTTGAGGACAGGCAGGAGGAGTTCCAGTGTGTGGCAGCTGCTTCACCTCATCTCGTGTCCGTACTGCTTACCCCTGAGGGAGACCCGGATGCACTTGACATCCCGACTCCGCGCTCTTACGCGGAGGCGATAGAGGGTCCCTACTCCTCTCAGTGGCAGGCAGCTATGGATGCAGAGATGGCTTCCTGGAAGTCCACAGGCACCTACGTTGACGGTGTCCCCCCTCCTGGGGCGAACATCGTCAGTGGCATGTGGATCTTCCGGGTGAAGCGGCCGCCGGGCTCTCCGCCTGTCTTCAAGGCGCGTTATTTGGCTCGTGGCTTCAGTCACCGGCAGGGAGTTGACTACTTTCAGACCTTCTCCCCCACCCCGAAGATGACCACTCTTTGGGTACTGCTCCACATTGCTGCTCACCGTGACTACGAGCTTCACTCTCTCGACTTCAGCACAACTTTCTTGCAGGGCAGCCTCCACGAGGAGATCCGGCTTCACTGGGTCTTTCCCTCCTGGTACCCAGTGGAGTCTGCGGCGTCCAGTCTACGGTCTCCGCCAGGCGCCACGTGAGTGGCACGACACACTGAGGACTACGCTTGCGGCTCTTGGGTTTGCTCCTTCTACTGCCGACCCGTCGCTATTTCTGCGCACCGACACCTCTCTGCCGCCGTTCTACATCCTCGTGTACGTCGACGACTTGGTCTTTGCCACAGCTGACACTACTGGACTCGCCTACGTGAAGTCCAAGCTGCAGAAGCGACACACGTGCACAGACCTGGGTGAACTGCGCAGCTACCTTGGGTTGCAGATCACCCGGGAAAAAGCACGCCGCACCATTACCCTGACTCAGTCACACATGGTGCAGCAGGTCCTTCAGCGCTTCGGCTTCACGTACTCCTCGCCTCAGGCCACTCCTCTGCCTACTCGCCACTCACTCTCAGCTCTGCCTTCGGATGAGTCCGTAGAGTCGAGTGGCCCGTATCCAGAGCTTGTTGGCTGCCTCATGTACCTGATGACCTGCACACGACCTGACCTTGCATACCCTCTTAGCATTCTTGCACGCTATGTTGCTCCTGGGAGACACAGACCAGAGCACATGGCTGCAGCGAAGAGGGTGTTGCGCTACTTGTGCAGTATGTCGGGCATGGGGCTAGTGCTTGGAGGGCGGAGTCCAGTGGTCCTCACTGGGCACGCGGACGCTTCTTGGGCTGACGACCAGGCTACGCAGCGGTCGTCACAGGGTTACACCTTCAGTCTTGGTTCCGGCTCTGTTTCGTGGCGGTCTACCCGCTCGTCTTCTGTTCTCGGCTCCAGTTGTGAGGCTGAGATCTATGCCGGGGCTATGGCTGCCCAGGAGCTTCGCTGGCTCACCTACCTGCTGACCGACCTTGGAGAGCCGCCTCGTTCTCCTCCAGTCCTGTACGTAGACAACAAGGCCATGCTGGCCTTGTGTCGAGAGCAGCGACTGGAGCACAGAACAAAGCATATTGCTCTCTGTTACTTTCTTGCTCGTGAGCTACAGCAGGGTGGACAGTTACGGCTTGCGTACGTGGCAACACTGCTGATGTTTTCACCAAGGCACTTGCGCCTTGTGATCATCAGCGCTTCTTCACTCAGCTGGGTCTTGTGCCTGTCTTGCCTCACTTGCTCACTTCTTGACCTTGCTTGTACTGTCACATATATATACTCCTGCTCTTACTTGCTTAGCCTCGTATATATATATATATATATATATATGTGCTCTTGCATGTGAACTGGCCTTTTGGCCTTTGAACTTGTGCTCGGAATGTGTGGTGACTTTGTGATCCACCGTGAGCTTTGCTTTGCTTTGCTTGACTGGTCTTGTGACCCCTTGTTCTCCCCACTTTGCCTATGGGGGTGTGTCAGAACATTATAGCTTATGTTATTGTGTAGGCTATAGTGGGGTATCCCATAGGGGGTACAACCCAACTAGGGTTTCATATTTGTACTTGCTTCATTCATAGTTCACCTCATTTTTTCTCGTTCTAATTTTCTCAGCACCCTAGAACTGTACAGAATTGTGATGATCACAAGGCCGAAGTGCCTTGGTGAAGATATCAACAGTGTTGGCCTGAGAGGTCACATAAGCAAGACGAAGCTGACCACGCTGCTGCAACTCTCAAGCAAGGAAGTAGCGTAGAGCTATGTGCTTCGTTCTGTGCTCTAGTCTGTGCTCCTGACACAAGGCAATCATGGCCTTGTTGTCGATGTACAGAATTGGAGGAGAACGAGGCGGCTCTCCCAAGTCGGTTAGCAGGTAGGTGAGCCAGCGTAACTCCTGTGCAACCAAGGCCCCTACGTAGATCTCAGCCTCACAACTGGAGCTGAGAACAGAAGACGAGCGGGTAGACCGCCACGAAACAGAACCGGAGCCAAGGCTGAAGGTGTAACCCTGTGACGACTGTTGCGTAGCCAAGTCGTCAACCCAAGAAGCGTCCGCGTGACCAGTGAGGACAACTAGACCCTGTCCTCCAAGCACGAGCCCCATGCCCGACGTACTGCACAAGTAGCGCATCACCCTCGAAGCGGCCTTCAAGCGCTCTGGTCGGTGTCTCCGGGGCGCAACGTAGCGTGCCAAGATGTTAAGAGGGTAAGCAAGGCCAGGTCGAGTGCAGGTCATCAGGTACATGAGGCAGCCAACAAGCTCTGGATACGGGCCACTCGGCTCTACGGACTCATCCGAAGGCAGAGCTGAGAGCGAGTGACCGGTAGGCAGAGGAGTGGGCTGTGGCAAGGAGTTCTCGAAGTGGAAGTGCTAAAGGCTTTGCTGCACCATGTGTGACTGAGTCAAGGTAATGGTGCGCCGTGCTCTGTCACGGGTCATCTGTCAAATTATAATATTGTGTAGGCTATAGTGGGGTAGCCTATATGGGGTACACATTTCTAGGGTTGCATATTTGTATCACTTCCATTCCTTAGTCACTTCATCCTCGTTCTACTTTCCTCATGGTATCGAGCAGGTTCCCCCGTGGGATCTGTGCCTAGGGCCCACCACATCGACTCTTTTATTTTCCTGCCCGAAGCGCGCTCCGCCCGAGTCGCGCTTCGGGCTCTCACCTCGTCGAGCCGCCCTAGCGGCCCCTACGCCCTAGTGGCCCTATCGCCCTAGCAGCCCCTTCCCCTAGCGGCCCCGCCGCCCGTCGCTTCGGCCCCGCCGGCCTTTCGTGCGGTCCCGCCGCCCGTCTCAGCGGCCCCGCCGCCCTTCTCAGCGGCCCAGTCGCCCCGCATTGCGGCCCCGCCGCCCGTCTTTGCGGCCCCGCCGCCCGTTGCTGCGGCCCCGCCCTTCTCGACGGCCCCGTCGCCCCACACTTTGGCCCTGCCGCCCTACTCCTGCGGCCCCGCCGCCCTACTCAGCGGCCCCGCCGCCCTAATCAGCGGCCCCGCCACCCTTCTACTGCGGCCCCGCCGCCCTTCTCAGCGGCCTCGCCGCCCTACTCAGCGGCCCCGCTGCCCTTCTACTGCGGCCCCGCCGCCCTCCTCAGCGGCCCCGCCACCCCTTTCACCAGCGGCCCTCCCGCCCTACACCGCCCGCGCCACCCGAGCCGCCCGAGCCGCCCGGCCTGCCCCAGCTGCCCGCGCCGCCCGAGCCGCCCGACTCTCCTGAGCCGCCCGAGCCGCCCGACCAGCCCGAGCCGCCCGAGCCGCCTGACTCTCTTGAGCCGCCCAAGCCGCCCGACCAGCTCGAGTCGCACGAGCCGCCCGATCAGCCCGAGCCGCCCGAGCCGCTCGAGCCGCCCGAGCCGCCTGATCAGCCGAGCTGCTGGTGCCGCGGAGCCGCAGTCGCTGCTGTGCCATCCGAGCAGCCGTGTTGCCGTGTTACTGCACTGCTGAGCTACCCGACCCACCCTGTGCGGTGAGAGCGGCGCTTCTGTCACTGCACTGCCTCTGTCCTACAGTTGGTCCTGCTAGTCTACTGCTGTCATGGCTACCCCTAGTGTTCTCGCTTTTGACGCTAAGGGTCGAGCCATTGAATTTGAGGTTTGGGTAGATGACCTGCAGCTCTTCCTACAGTGCGATAGGGCAGACGATCTCTCCCTCTTTGACCTCACCTCTGGCGCCTCTCCTGCCCCTGCTGCTGATGCTGATCCCACTGTTCGCTCCCAGTGGGCCACACGCGATGCTGCTGCACGTCTTGCTATGCGTCGCCACCTGCCTACCACTGAGCGCGCGCACTTTAGTCAGTACAAGAGTGCTCAGACCTTGTACGATGCTGTAGTTGCGCGCTACTCTTCCCCTGCCACTGCTGCACTGAGCCGCCTCATGCTACCGTACCTCTTCCCTGACCTTGCTGCCTTTCCCACAGTCGCTGACCTCATTACGCACCTCCGCACTAGTGACACTCGCTACCGCGCCGCGCTTCCTGCTGAGTTCTACACCAAGAACCCCCCCCCCATGTACATCACTCTCTATTATATAGTCACCAGCCTCCCTGACTCCCTTCGCGTATTCAGGGACCACTTTCTTTCAGTCTGTCCCACCACTCTCACTGTTGACCTCCTCGAGAAGGCCCTCCTAGCAGCGGAGAAGAGCATAGTCGCTGTAGGGGCCTCTCGTGGTGACCCTCGCACCCCCATCTTTGAGGGGTGTTCCCCTTCCCCCCTGTTGCCCTCTGTCGCCTCTGCTGCTGCGGCCGACCTCGTTGGTCTTGAGCCGGTCGGTGCGGCGTCTGCCCCTAGCGGGAGACGTCGCTCTAGCAAGGGCAAGGGGGGCAAGGGCGCGGGTGGAGCTAGTGGGGGTGGTGGAGGTGGCGGTGGAGGCGGCGGAGGGAGTGGGGGTGGCGGTGGGAGTGGCGGCGGCGGCGGAGGTGGCGGTGGCAACAGCGGAGGCGGAGGCGGCGGAGGCGGTAGTGGTGGGAGCGGAGGCAGCGGTGGTGGCGGAGGTGGAGGCGGCAGTGGTGGAGGAGGTGGAGCTGGTCGGGGTGGTGCTTTGCAGCGGAGCGGCTCCGGTGGTGGTCAGTGCCAGCAGCAGCAGCAGCAGCAGCAGCAGCAGCAGCGTTCTCGGGACATCCCCCCTCCTCAGCAGCTCCGTGAGTGGTACACGCAGCGTCAGCGTGGTGGGGGTTTCGGTCCGTGCACCTACGTCCTTCGCTCCGGCCACCGCGCTGGTGAGCAGTGTGGGGGTGCCCACCCCACCCAGCGCTGCTTTGGCTGCCTGACGGACGCTTGGCGTCAGCAGTTCCCGGAGGCTAGTGAAATCCCCCGCTGGGGAGAGCTGTCTAGGGCAGGTGTTGCTATCTATGATCTTGACTTTGATGCTATCCTTGCTGCCATGTATGCTATGACTATGAGTGATGAGGGTGACTGTTACCGGTGTTTCCCGCCCGACCCGGGCATTGGTACTGTTGCGCTAGGTGCTAATGAGGCTGCTGCTCTAGGTGCCAGCGCGTCTGCGCCCTCAGGTACTGGTGAGGCTGCGCTCTCAGGTACCGCGTCGGCTTCGGCCTCCCTCACCTTCACACTTGACTCAGGGGCTTCTCGCTCCTTCTTTCGAGACCGCACCACACTCACGCCGCTTGGTCGGCCAGTTGCAGTCTCCCTGGCAGACCCCTCTGGGGGTTCTGTCCTCTCTGTCCGGCTGCCCCCTCTGGCACCTTGTCTGGTCTGTACCTCCCCTCGTTCTCGACGAACTTGGTGAATGGTGCTGACCTGCAGGATGCAGGGGTTCACCAGTTTACTCCTGCGAGTCAGCGGGTGACCCACTGCTCGGACGCACGCACGTGCCGGCACCTGGCCACGTTTTCGCGTCGGCCGGGGTCAAGCCTCTACACCATGACCACTGGGTCCCCTCCTGTCCCTACGTCGGGCCAAGTAGCTGCGTCGGGTCAGGTGTTTACTGCAACGTCCAGGTCTGGTCCTGAGTCTGCCCCCTGCTCGTGTCGCCTCCTGTCTCACGAGACTCTCCTGTGGCACCACCGTCTTGGTCACCCCTCCCTGCCTCATCTCCGAGGCATGGCTTCCCATGTCCTTGTCTCTGGTCTCCCCCGGTCCCTCCCTCCCCTTTCTCCAGGTCCTGGTCCTTCCTGTGTCCCTTGTGTCGAGGGGCGGCTCCGGGCTGCCCCTCACTCCTCTCAGTTTCCCCCGACAGAGGCCCCGCTGCAGACGCTTCACATGGACGTGTGGGGCCCGGCCCGCGTCCGTGGACAGGGTCACGAGCGCTACTTCCTGCTGGTGGTTGACGACTACTCGCGTTACACCACAGTCTTCCCCTTGCGCAGCAAGGGTGATGTCGCTGAGGTGTTGATCGACTGGATCCGCGCAGCTTGTCTCCAGCTCAGGAGGAGCTTCGGCTCGGACTTTCCTGTTCTGCGTCTGCACTCTGACCAAGGCGGAGAGTTCTCCTCTGGCCTTCTGCGAGCCTACTGTCGTGCGCGAGGCATCCGCCAGACCTTTACGCTTCCGGACTCTCCACAGCAAAATGGGATTGCTGAGCGCCGCATTGGCATGGTCATGGACGTCGCTCGTACGTCCATGATGCATGCGGCTGCCCCCCATTTTCTGTGGCCGTTTGCGGTTCGGTACGCGGCGCATCAGATCAACCTTCACCCCAGGGTCTCCAGGCCGGAGACCTCCCCAGCCTTGCTGTGGACGGGGAAGGTCGGCGATGCGTCTGCGTTCCGTGTCTGGGGATCTCGGGCGTTTGTCCGCGACTTGTCTGCGGACAAGCTGTCCCCTTGTGCTGCTCCCTGTGTCTTCCTTGGCTTCCCCCCTGACGCCCCTGGGTGGCAGTTCTACCACCCCACCTCTCGTCGTATTCTGTCCTCCCAGGACGTCACGTTCGACGAGTCAGTCCCCTACCGCACTCCTTCCCTCCCCCCGCCGCCGCACTTCCTTGTGCCAGGTCCCCCCCCGGTAGACCCCCTCCCCCCTCAAGGTCCTGCCCCTTCAGGTGTGTCCCAGGTAGATGCAGTCGAGCCGGTCGAGGTTGCTGGTGACTCTGGTACTGCTGCGGGTGTTGAGCCTGGGGGTGCTGACTCTCGGGGTGCAGCGCGCGTGGGTGCTGAGCCTGGGGGTGCTGAGTCTGGGGGTGCTGCAACTGGGGGTGCTAGGCCTAGGGGTGCTGAGCCTGGGGGTGCTACGACTGGGGGTGCTGAGCCTGGGGGTGCTACGACTGGGGGTGCTGAGCCTGGGGATCCTTCGCCTGGGGGTGCTGCGTCTGGAGCTGCTGAGCCTGGGGGTGCTGCGTCTGGAGCTGTTAAGCCTGGGGGTGCTTAGTCTGGAGCTACTGAGCCTGGGGGTGCGGAGCCCGCGGCCACTGGACCTGCTCGTGTGGCGTCTGGCGGTGCTGGGCCTGGTGGTTCTTCGGGTGCATCGTCTCGGCGGGAGCCACTCTCTCCACAGGAGCTGCGCGAGTGGTTTGCCCGGCGCTGGAGGCGTACTACTGGAGCTGGTGCTTCTTTGGCTGCTGAGGGTGCTGGTGCCGCCGGTCTCGGAGGTGCTACTCCTGCGAGTGCTACTGGAGCCGGAGCTGCTGAGGGTGTTGGCGCTAAGGCTACTGATGTCAGTCCTGGCGGCGGTCCTGCTGCGGGTGCTGCTGGTGCTGCTGGAGGTCCTGCAGCTGGAGGTGCTGTTGACGCTGGTGCTGCCGCTGGGGGTGTTGGTGTTGTCCTTGCTGTGTCTGGAGTCGCCGCGCGGCCTCGGCCGTACTACGTTCCGCTCCTTCAGCAGGTTCTTGGTCTTCCTCCTCCCTTAGAGTGTCCACCGCCTGTCCAGTCACAGTCACAGTTACCGCCGGCCTCCCCACTACCTTCTCCTTCTCCGTACACTGGTCCTACTGGAGGTCTTGCTGAGCATTGTGAGCCTCCGTCTCGTCCTGCGTCGCCTGTTCGTGCTGCTCGCACTAGTGGTCACGGTTCGCGGCAGCGTCCTCCTCCTGTCCCTGGCACGCACCGGATGTCTCTGCGTCCGTCCACTGCTCCTCTGCGTGCCCCTTTGCCCTCTCGTCCTGAGTCCTCTCTTCCTGCGCTTGCCGACCCTGAGTCGGACTCTCTTCGTGCTGCCAGTCCTACTGTCACGCGTCTCCTTGCTACTGTCGTCACTGACCCCTCCTTTGAGTCCACTGCTGCGTCTGCTCTTGTTGCTGAGCTCGTCGACTTTGCTGCTCGCTATCGTCTAGACTACGCTGCTAATCTTGTTGCTGAGTCTGCGTCTGTCTGTCCTCCGTCCGTCGGGGGTGAGTGTTCTCTTGGCACGGACGTCCTTGAGGACAGGCAGGAGGAGTTCCAGTGTCTGGCTGCTGCTTCACCTCATCTCGCGTCCGTACTGCTTAGCCCTGAGGGAGACCCGGATGCACTAGACATCCCGACTCCGCGCTCTTACGCGGAGGCCGTAGAGGGTCCCTACTCCTCTCAGTGGCAGGCAGCTATGGATGCAGAGATGGCTTCCTGGAAGTCCACAGGCACCTACGTTGACGCGGTTCCCCCTCCTGAGGCGAACATCGTCAGTGGCATGTGGATCTTCAGGGTGAAGCGGCCGCCGGGCTCTCCACCTGTCTTCAAGGTGCGGTACGTGGCTCGTGGCTTCAGTCAGCGGCAGGGAGTTGACAACTTTCAGACCTTCTCTCCCACCCCGAAGATGACCACTCTTCGGGTGCTGCTACACATAGCTGCTCAGCGTGACTACGAGCTTCACTCCCTTGACTTCAGCACTTCTTTCCTGCAGGGTAGCCTGCACGAGGAGATCTGGCTGCGCCGTCCACCTGGCTTCACTGGGACTTTCCCTCCTGGCACCCAGTGCAGCCTCCGACGGCCAGTCTACGGTCTCCGCCAGGCACCTCGCGAGTGGCACGACACACTGAGGACTACACTTGCGGCTCTTGGGTTTGCTCCCTCTACTGCTGACCCGTCGCTGTTTCTACGCACCGACACCTCTCTGCCGCCGTTCTACATCCTTGTGTATGTCGACGACTTGGTCTTTGCCACAGCTGACACTGCTGGACTCGCCCACGTCAAGTTCGAGCTGCAGAAGAGACACACGTGCACATACCTGGGTGAACTGCGCAGCTACCTTGGCTTGCATATCACCCGGGTCAGAGCACGCCGCACCATTATCCTGACTCAGTCACACATGGTGCAGTAGGTCCTTCAGCACTTCGGCTTCACGTACTCCTCGCCTCAGGCCACTCCTCTATCTACTCGCCACTCGCTCTCAGCTCTGCCTTCGGATGAGTCCGTAGAGTCGAGTGGCCCGTACCTAGAGCTTGTTGGCTGCCTCATGTACCTGATGACCTGCACACGACCTGACCTTGCATACCCTCTTAGCATTCTTGCACGCTATGTTGCTCCTGGGAGACACAGACCAGAGCACATGGTTGCAGCAAAGAGGGTGTTGCGCTACTTGTGCAGTACATCGGGCATGGGGCTAATGCTTGGAGGGCGGAGTCCAGTGGTCCTCACTGGGCATGCGGACGCTTCTTGGGCAGACGACCAGGCTACGCAGCGGTCGTCACAGGGTTACACCTTCAGCCTTGGTTCCGGCTCTGTTTCGTGGCGGGCTACTCCCTCGTCTTCTGTTCTCGGCTCCAGTTGTGAGGCTGAGATCTACGCCGGGGCCATGGCTGCACAGGAGCTTCGCTGGCTTACCTACTTGCTGACTGACCTCGGAGAGCCGCCTCGTTCTCCTCCGGTGCTGTACGTAGACAACAAGGCCATGCTAGCCTTGTGTCGGGAGCAGCGCTTGGAGCACAGAACGAAGCACATTGCTCTCCGCTACTTTCTTGCTCGTGAGTTGCAGCAGCGTGGTCAGTTGCGACTTGCGTACGTGGCCTCTGAGGCCAACACTGCTGATGTTTTCAACAAGGCACTTGCGCCTTGTGATCATCAGCGCTTCTGCACTCAGCTGGGTCTTGTGCCTGTCTTGCCTCACTTGCTCACCCCTTGACCTTGCTTGTACTCTTACATATATATATACCTGCTCTTGCTTGTTTAGCCTTATATATATGTGTGTACTCTTGCATGTGAACTGGCCTTGTGGCCTTGACCTTGTGCTCGGACTGTGTGGTGACATTGTGATCCACCCTGAGCTTTGTCTGCTTTACTTGACTGGTCTTGTGACCCCTTGTTCTCCCCCACTTTGCCTATGGGGGTGTGTCAAATTATAATATTGTGTAGGCTATAGTGGGGTAGCCTATATGGGGTACACATTTCAAGGAGTGCATATTTGTATCACTTCCATTCCTTAGTCACTTCATCCTCGTTCTACTTTCCTTATGATCTGCAAGCCAAGGTAGCTACGCAGCTCACCCAAGTCTGTGCACGTGTGTCTCTTCTGCAGCTCTGACTTTACGTGGGCCAGTCCAGCAGTGTCAGCAGTGGTAAAGACCAAGTCGTCGACGTATACGAGGATGTAGAACGGCGGCAGCGAAGTGTCGGTGCATAGAAACAGCCACGGGTTAGTAGTAGAAGGAGCAAACCCAAGAGCCGCAAGAGTCGTCCTCAATGTGTCGTGCCACTCGCGGGGCGCCTGGCGGAGACCGTAGATTGGCCACTAGAGGCTCCACTGGGTACCTGTAGGAAACGACCCAGTGAAGCCAGATGGGCGGCGCAGCCAGATCTCCTCGTGCAAACTACCTTATAGGAAAGCAGTGCTGAATTCAAGAGAGTGAAGCTCGTAGTCACGCTGAGCGGCTATGTGCAGCAGCACCCAAAGAGTGGTCATCTTCGGGGTAGGGGAGAAGGTCTGGAAGAAGTCAACTCCCTGTCGCTGACTAAAGCCTCATGCAATGTAACGTGCCTTGAAGACAGGCGGAGAACCCGGTGGCCGCTTCACCCTGAAATTCCACATGCCATCGACGATGTTTGCTCCAGGGGGGGAACCTCGTCGACGTAAGTGCTTGTGGACTTCCATGATGCCATCTCTGCGTCCATGGCAAGAGTAGGGACCCTCTATGGCCTCTGCGTAAGAGCGCGGGGTTGGGATGTCTGGTGCATCCGAGTCTCCCTCAGGTGCAATTAGCATGGACACGAGATGAAGTACAGCAGCTGCAAAGCACTCAAAGTCCTCCTGCCTGTCCTCAAGTGGTTTAGTCTACAGTCCACTTAGGGGTCGCGGATACCCATGAAACCGCCTAAGTAGAAACTGACGACTTCGAACCGCCTCTGTTCAAAATGCCGTCACTATCAGCTCCGATAGCTGTTAGCCTAAGATGTCTGCTTTCCAACGGTGTATTGCTTGCTTTCACAGAGGTGTATGCGCTACGCTGTGAACAAAAACGTAAGCTCAGCTGAAAAACGTGTATTTTTATTGATGCAAGGAAGAGGTGAGTACAACATGTCCTAGGGAACTCTTAAGGGGTTGGGATCATCTTGGGAACTCAGAGAAGGTTGAGTCCTAGGGGAGAAAGGCTAGAGAAGGATGAAAACATCCTAGCTAGGTTAGCAAAGCCAACCACACTTGGATGATCAGAGCTGTACCCAAGGCTTCCAATGGTGAGTCAAGCCAACATGAGTCAGCTTGTCTTCCCAATTGCACCCTCTTGCAAGCTGCTTCCAGGAAGACCACACTTCTCAAAAGGAGGGTGGTAGAGACCCACTTGCTAAAAAATTTGTAGAAGCCGGTTTAACAAAAGTTATTGTTCCGAGTAGCACTTTGCTTGACCACCTGTACTTCTTGTCTCATTCTCTGTCCCTGCACCATTGTCATGACAACAATGAAAGGGTGGCAAGGGAAATGCTGCCAACAGTGCACCATGACTACGGAACAGTGACTTTCGACATCTGTCACGCAATGCTTCGATGTTGGATCATTCTAAAACTTGGTGACCACCTGCACAACAGGGCAAGGACTGGAGACTCAAACTCAGCAACAAGGCTAGCGGCATAGTCTAGACGGCAGCGAGCAGCAAAGTCAATAAGCTTAGCAACTAACGCAGCAGTGGACTCAAAGGAAGGGTCAGTGACCACAGAGGCCAGGAGATGCGTGACAGTAGGACTAGCAGCACGAAGGGAGTCAGACTCCGGGTCCTGACCGTCAGTAAGGGAGGACGCAGGAGGAGACGGCAGAGGGACACGCAGTGGAACAGAGGAAGGACGAAGTGCCATCTGGTGCGTGCCGGGGACAGGAGGAGGACGCAGACGCTAAACACGATGACTAGTGCGAGCAGCGCGAACAGGCGACGCGGGACGAGACGCAGGCTCACGACGCTCAGCAAGACCTCCGGGCTGCTCAGTGTAAGGAGAAGGACCAGGCTGTGGGGAGGCTCGCTGTAACTGCGACTGCGGCGGACACGGTAAGGGAGGAGTAGGACCAGTAGAAGGCGGTAGACCAAGAACCTGCTGAAGGAGTGGAACGAAGTACGGCCGCGGCCGTGAAGCACCACCAGAACCAGCAGAGACAGCTCCAGCACCCCCAGCTCCAGGGTCTCCAACTCCAACTCCTGCAGCACCACTAGCTCTAGCACCAGCAGCAGGACCAGCTACAGTGCCTCCAGCTCCAACTCTTGCAGCACCACTAGCTCCAGCACCAGCAGCACCTCCAAAAGCTCTAGCTCCAGCAGCACCAGCACCTCCGGCAGCTCCAGTAGTACCTCTAGCCCTAGCATCTCCAGTACCTCCAGTATGAGCACCTCCGGGACTAGCGGCTCCAGCACCTCCAGTAGCTCGAGCTCCAGCAGCACCACTCCGGAGGCTCCAGCGCCGAGCAAACCACTCGCGCAGCTGCAGTGGAGAGAGAGACTCCGGCCATGACAAGACACCCGAAGGGCCTCCAGGCTCAGCACACTCGGGCTCATCACCCCAGGCTCAGCATCTCCAGGCTCCGCACGCTCAAGCTCAGCACCCCCAGGCCCCGCACCCTCCGACTCAGTACCCCCAGGCTCAGCACCCCCAGGCTCCGCACCCGCAGACTCAGCACCCCCAAGCTCAGCACCCCCCTGGCTCCGCACGCCCAAGCTCAGCACCCCTTGGCCCCGCACTCGCAGGCTCAGCACCACCCGACGCACCACCTCTAGCTGTACCAGAGTCGACAGCTACCTCGACAGGCTTGACATGGTCTACCTAGGACACACGTGAGAGAGCAGGACCCTGAGGGGGGAGGGGGTCTACCGGAGGAGGACCTCGTGCTAGGAAGAGCGGCGGAGGAGGGAGAGGGGCAGTGCGGTAGGGAAAGAGACGGTAAAGGGGAACCGACTCGTCAAACGTGACGTCTTGAGAGGGCAGGACACGGCGCGAGGTGAGGTGGTAAAACTGCCAGCCAGGCGCGTCAGGGACAAAGCCAAGGAAGACACAGGGAACGACGAGGGAGGAGAGCTTGTCCGCGGGCGTATCGCAGACAAAGGCTTGACATCCCCAGACCCGGAACACCAACGCATCGCCAACCTCCCCCGTCCAACGCAGTGTGGGCGAGGTCTACTACAAGGAGACACAGGGCCAGAGGTTGAGCTGATGCGCTGCGTACTGGAATGCAAACGGCCACAGAAAATAGGGGGCAGCCGCATGGATCATGGAGGCACGAGCAACCTCCATGACTAAGCCAATGCGGCGCTCAGCAACCCCATTCTACTGCGGAGACGCCGGAAGCGTGAACGTCTGGCGAATGCCCTCCGCCTGACAGAAGGCCCGCAAGAGGTCGGAGGAAAACTCACCACCTCTGTCAGAGTGCAGACGCAAGACTGGAAGGTCCTTCTCGAACCGCTCGCGGAGCTGGAGACGAACAGCGCGGATCCAAGGGATCAGAACATCAGGGACCTCCCCCTTGCGGCGCAAGGGGAAGACTGTGGTGTAATGCGAGTAGTTGTCGACAACCAGCAGAAAGTACCACTCGTGGCCCTGTCCACGAACGCGGGCTGGGCCCCACATGTCCATCTGGAGTGTCTGCACGGGTGCCTCTGTCGGGGGGAACGAGGAGGAGTGAGGAGCGGCGCGCTGTCGCCCCTCGACACAGGGAAGGCAGGGAGGGGCAGGCGAGGGTGGGAGGGGAGGCAGAGTCCTGGGAAGGCCGGAGACAAGGAGACTGGAATGCATGCCACGGAAGCGTCACACAGAGGGGTGACCAAGACGGTGGTGCCAAAGGAGCGTCTGGTGCGACATGGCGCGACACGAGCAGGGGGCAGCAAGCTGACCTGACACAGACGCAGACGCAGCTACTTGAGGAGGCGCACTAGTTAGTGTGTACAGACTCGACCCAGGCTGATGGGTGAACGTGGCCAGGTGGCGACCGGTGCGGGAGCACGTACAGATCGCCACACGCTACCGTCCAGGGGTGAAGGTGTTAACCCCCACATCCTGGAGGACATCAGTGCTCACCAAGTTCGTAGAGAACGAGCGGAGGTGGAGGCCTGACAGTGACCCAGGCGGAACCGCCGGACAGGGCAGAATAGTGGAGGAACGTGCAAGGACTGGGCCCCCAGACGGGTCAGCCAAAGACAGAGCCACAGGTGCAATATGCGGTGTGACTGTGGTACTGTCGTGAAAGAGACAGCGGGAGGCACCTAAGTCAAGAGTGAAGGTGTGCAAGGCCGTAGCAGACGCAGTACCAGAGAGAGCTGACTCACCAGCACCTAGGGCAGCAGACTCACTAGCACCTAGAGCAGCAGCCTCTAAACCTAGGTCTGGTGGCATACACAGGTAACAGTCACTCTCAGCAATAACAGACAATGCATACATGGCAGATAGGAGAGCATCAAAGTCTAGAGCAAAGATATCAACATTCTGCCTAAGTAGCGCCGCCCAGTTGGGGAGCTCAGCCGCGTCGGGGAACTCTGCAAGGAAGGCGTCGGTAAGGCGGTAGAATCAGCGGTGCTGAGACCACTACCCCCAGCCACCCCACGTTGAGCAAACCACTCACGGAGCTCCTAAGACGAAAGGGGCTGACGCTGCTGCTGCCGCTGGCCACCTCCAAGGCCTCCCATCTGGCTGGTGCCACCCCCGCTGCCCCCACTGCCGCCGCCTCCACCCCCACTGCCGCCACCACCGCCGCCACCACTGCTGCCGCCACCACTCCCACTGCCGCCACCACCGCCGCCACCTGCCGCGCCGCCCCCACCACCACTACCTCCTCCACTGCCGCCCCCACCACCGCCTCCACCGGCCCCACCACCGCCTCCACCTCTGCCACCCCCACCGCCCCTGCCTCCCCTGCCCCTACCACTACGGCGCCTCCCACTAGGGGCAGACGCAGCTCCTACATCCTTAGCACGAAGGTAGTCAACAGCTGCAGCAGAGGCGACTGAGGGGAGAAGGGGGGAGGGCGAACACCCCTCAAAGAAGGGGGTGCGAGGAGTGCCACGAGAAGCGCCTACAGCGACTATGCTAGTCTTAGTTGCTAGGAGGTGCTTCTTGAGCAGGTCAACAGTGAGGGCGGTGGGGTCAATTGCTAGGAGGAGGTCCCTGACTGCAGTAAGAGAGTCAGAGAGGCGGGTGAGTATGAAGTAGAGCGTGATGTACATGGGGGGGGGGGGTTCTTAGCAAGAAACTCAGCGGGGAGCGCAGCACGGTAGCTAGTGTCACTAGTGCGGAGGTGAGTGACTAGTTCGGTTACTGTGGCAAAGGCGGACAGGTCTGGGTGCAGGTAGGGCAGGAGAAGGCGGCCTAGAGCAGCAGTGGCCGGGGAGGAGTAGCGAGCGACTACAGCGTCGTACAGTGCTTTTGCTGTCATATGCTGGCCAAAGTGGGCGCGTTCGGCTAATGGCAGGTGGTTGCAAACGGCTGGGCGAGCAGCAGCGTCACGAGTAAGCCACTGTGAGCGGGTCGCGCTGTCAGCTGTGGCGTCAAGGGCGGGCGAGGCACCAGTAGTGAGGTCAAATAGTGAAGTACCGTCCTTAGAGTCTGCCACCTGGAACAGCTGTAAGTCGTCTAGCCATGCATTGAACTCTATCGGGCGGCCCTCTGAATCAAAGGTGAGAACGTTGAGAGTGGCCATAGCAGGTAGAGCAGTCGGGCACGCTAGGAGGGGAGTAGCACGCTAGCAGCAGTGCAGCAAGGAGCGCGCTAGCAGCAGTACAGCAGTAGGGCAGGGTGCGCACGACAGGGCAGGGCGCACGGCAGGGCAAGGCGTGGCGCTCAGGTAGGGCGCACGGGCAAAGCAGGGCGCGCGGCGCGACGCGCGGGCAGGGCGACGCGGCGAGCAGGGCGACGCGGCAACGCGACGCGCAAGCAGGGCACGACGCACTGCAGCAGGCGGCGTGCGACTCAGCAGGGCGCGCTGCAGCAGTCGGCGCGCACGCAAAGGAGTGCGCGTTGCAGCAGGCAGCGAAGGGCAGGGCAGGGCAGGGCAGTACGACGTGACCACACTAGCGCGACGGATGGGGTAGCGCTACTCGGTGGGCCCTAAGCGATCGGTCCTAGGATAGGACCTGCTCTGAAACCATGGCAGAATAATGAACAGGAATGAATGAACTAGCAGCAGGATGGGTACAAGTGGCAAACCCTAAATTGGGTTGTACCCCATATGGGCCACCCCACTACAGCCTACACAACAAGCAGCACACAGCTTGACAGAACATTCCAAGGAGTTAATATTCTCTCCTGCAGCACCGTGTAAAGGTTCCCCATTGCCCACCAGTGAAGCCTACGTAGCTGCAAAGCTTAGGGGAAGGTTCAAGGAATAGGAGAAGTTGTTCAAGCCTCGGAAAAGTCTTTGTACCCCCTAGGAGACTTTCTTTGGCTACTCAGCGCAGCAAAAACAATTCCTGCTCGAGGTGCTCTACAAAGGGCGATGCCTCAAAACATTGGTGGCCAGTGGTGCGTCCCACTCGGTGTGCGACCACGGGACGTTGGAGAAAATTAAAGAGTCATCGGAGGAGACTCAACTTGAAGTAATGATGGTGGACGATACGAAGCTTCCCATCCACGGCGAGTCAACGCTGCAGCTGCATATATGTGCGTTGGGTTGGAAGCCGACGTTACTGATCACAAACATCAAGGGATTAGATTTTATCTTGGGACATGATTTTCTGAAGCAATTCAACCCCGAGATAGACTAGTTCAACCGGAAGGCGTGCATCTACAACAATGGGAAACGCGTGGAGCTACGAAGCTGGATGGATACAGGGGATGTACCTGAATTGATACTTGCACTGTTTGAATAGCTGGTGAACAATAGTAACACGGATTACTTAGCACTGGTGATGGCAGTAGTAGAGGAGGAGAAGCCGAATTTGGAGCTACCTACTGCTATACATGAATTTTGAAAGAGTACAAGGACATCATGCCAGATGACCTGCCTGTAGGAGTGCCTCTAGCCCGAACTCACGAACACGAGATCGTGGAGGAACCAGGTGCAAAACACGTCTCCTGTACACCATACCGCCTTAGTCTGGCTGAGCTGATCGAGATGAAGAAACGGAGAGAATACATCCTGGACAGAAACTGAGAACCATTTCTCAGCTGGCGAACCGTTTCTCTTCGCTCTTAAGCCGGACGGTAGCTTACGAATGCGTATTAAGTACCAAGCACTTAACAAACAGTCAGTAAAGAACAAATACCCTATACTGAATACAGACAATCTTCTAGACAAACTGTGTGGTGGAAGAGTCTTTTCGAAGCTGGACCTACGGTCGGGTTACTGACAGGTCAAGATGGCAGACAACTCGATCCACAAGACGGCGTTCCATTCTAGACACGGCTCCTACGATTACTTAGTGATGCCGTTCGAACTCTGCAACGCACTGGCCATGTTCCAGGCGGAGATGAATCACATCCTACAGCCCCTGCTGGACGAGTACATGGTTGTATACCTGGAGAATATCCTGATCTACTCCAAAAACATGAAGGAGCACGCAGAGCATCTACAGAAAGTCTTCGAGATCCTGCGGGAGAACAAGTTCTACGTGAAGCTATCAAAAAGCGACTTCTCACTGAAGAAGGTGCAGTTTCTCGGGCACATGGTGAGTGCCGAGGGCGTACACGTGAACCAGCGGAAGATCGAAGCCGTAAAAAAATGGAAAGTACCAGAGAACGTGAAGGAGTTGCAGCAGTTCCTAGGCTTCGCCAACTACTACAACAGGTTTGTACCACAGTACGCAAAGATTGCAACGTCACTAACGAACCTACTGGAAAAGGATACGCCCTATAAATGGGATACTCCTCAACAGCAAGCCATGGAGCAGCTACAAACAGCACTGGCTACTGCCCTAGTACTCATCCTACCGGATCCTAATAGAGATTACATGTTAGAAGCAGACGTTAGTGACCAGGTAGCCCTGCTCTGCCCTGCACCGCGCCGCTCTGCGCGCGCCTTGCTCTGAGTCGCGCCGCCCGTGTGCCGCTCGCCGCCGTGCGCCGCTAGCCGCCGCACGCCCTGCCCTGCCCACGCGCCTTGCTCTGCCCGCGCATCGCTCGCCGCCGCGCGCCCTGCCCTGCCCGCGCGCCACTCGCCGCCGTGCGCCACTCGCCACCGCGCACCTTGCCATGCCTACGCGCCGCTCGCCGCCGTGCGCCCTGCCCTGCCCGCGCGCTGCTCGCCGCCGCGCGCCCTGCCCTACCTGCACGCCGCTTGCCGCCGCGTGCCCTGCCTTGCTCGTGCGCCTCTCGCTGCCGCGCTCTGCCCTGCCCGCGTGCCGCCCGCCGCCGCGTCGCCTGTCCTGCCTGCGCGTCGCTTGCCACCGTGCCACCTGCCCTGCTTGCTCGCCACTCGCCGCAGCGCCACCCTTCCCTACCTGCACTCTGCCGGGCTGGCCGCCGCCCTGCCTTGCCGTGACTACGTGCTGCCCTGCTGCTAGTTCGCCCTACTGCTCTGCCCGCTATGGCCACTCTCAGTGTCCTTTCGTTTGATGTAAAAGGCCGTCCGATACAGTTTGACGCGTGGCTAGATGACCTGCAGCAGTACTTACTTGGCGATTCTAGGGACGGTGTCTCGCTGTTTGAACTCACGTCTGGCGCCTCTCTCGCCCCTCCCGACACAACTGACAGTGTGATTCGCTCACAGTGGCTTACCCGTGACGCTGCTGCCCGCCTAGCCGTTTGCAACCACATGCCGTGAGTCGAACGCGCTCACTTTGGCCAGCACAAGACTGCTAGAGACCTGTACGACGATGTAGTCGCTCGCTACTCCTCCCCGGCCACAGCTGCTCTAGGCCGCCTCATATCGCCCTACTTGTTTCCCGAGCTGTCCACCTTTGCAACAGTCGCCGACCTCGTCACTCACCTTTGCACTAGTGACACTCGCTACCGTGCCGAGCTTCCTGACGAGTTTCTAGTAAAGAACCCTCCTCCCATGTACATCACACTCTACTTCATCGTCACCCGCCTCCCTAACTCTCTTAGCGTAGCCAGGGACCTCCTTCTCGCCCTTGACCCCACGGCCCTCACTGTCGACCTGCTCGAGAAGCACCTCCTTGCAGCACAAACTAGCATAGTCACTGTAGGCGCTTCTTGTGGCACTCCTCGCACTCCTTTCTTTGAGGGGTGTTTGTCAGAATATTATCTTATGTTCTAGCCTATAGTGGGGTGCTCTATAGCGAGTACAACCCTTCTAGGGTTTGCTATTTGTATCCTCATTCTTGCTAGTTCAATTCTTTTTCTTTCTTCAAACTTTGTCATGCTATCAGAGCAGGTCGATCCCCTTGGATCGATCCTGTGGGTGGGTTACCACCTCGCTTCCGCTGCTCCTTTTCCTTCCCGCCGTGCGCCCCGAGGCGCGCGGCGGTTTTCTGCCCGCCGTGCGCCCCGAGGCGCGCGGCGGTTCTCTGCCCGCTGTGCGCCCCGAGGCGCGCGGCGGGCGTCTGCCCCGTCGTTCGTCGCGTCGCCTTCTGGAGGCGCCGCGACGGGCGACGGGGACCCGTCGCGGCCGCCCGCCGCCCTACCTTCGCGGCCCACCCGCCGCCCTACCTTCGCGGCCACCCGCCGCCCTACCTTCGCGGCCCACCCGCCGCCCTACCTTCGCGGCCACCCGCCGCCCTACCTTCGCGGCCCACCCGCCGCCCTACCTTCGCGGCCACCCGCTGCCCTACCTTCGCGGCCCACCCGCCGCCCTACCTGCGGCCACCCATCGCCCTACCTTCGCGGCCCACCCGCCACCCTACCTGCGGCCCGCGAGCCGCCCTACCTGCGGCCACTCGCCGCCCTACCTGCGGCCCACCAGCCGCCCTACCTGCGGCCCTACCGCCGCACTATATGCGGCCCGTCGCCCTACCCGTCGCGGCCCCGGCCCCGTCCCCGCCTTCCCCCCCCCCCTTTTCCCGTCGCCTGTCGAGGCGACCTGAGGGGGCCGCAAGCGGTGGGGTGTCGGGTATGGGGGTGGCCGGTGTGCCTTCCTCCCTTTGCTCCTCCTCCTCCTTCGTCTCCCACTGCTGCAGCTGTCGCTGAGGGGGGGTGGTTGTGTGGGAGACTGGGGTTTAGGGTTTAAGGGGGGTGCGTGGGAGTGGAGCTAGCGGTGTAGCAGCGGGTGCGTGTAGGGGGGGTGGGACTGTTTGGGGAAGCTGCATGGAGGTTGCCGTACTATTGTCCGCAGCACCTGTAGTCCGGGGCGCTGTCCCGGTAGCCCAGTGAGCTAGACTTCTACACGAGCCGCCCGTGGGTCCGTTGCTCGTCTGCCGCTACTTTAGCCGCGGGGCCTGTTACTCCTGTAGTCCGGGCGCTTAGTCCGGTAGCCGCTGTGCCAGTCTGCCTCCTGTTGCCCGTGTGTCTGCAGCTTTAGCCGTCGCCTCCTATCTCCTCTCCCCTCACTCTCTCTCCTCCTCCTCACTTGCCCGTTGTGACTACCACTAGCTTTGCTCATAATTGTGAACTCTAAACTATTTCTTCTTGAACTTGTGCTCAGATTGTGTGGTGACATTGTGATCCACCCTGAGCTTGTACTGCTTTGCCTGCTCTGCTGATTACACCCCACTTTGGCTATGGGGGTGTGTCAGAATATTATCTTATGTTCTAGCCTGTAGTGGGGTGCTCTATAGCGAGTACAACCCTTCTAGGGTTTGCTATTTGTATCCTCATTCTTGCTAGTTCAATTCTTTTTCTTTCTTCAAACTTTGTCAGTGTTCTCCCTCCCTCGCTTGTCCCCTCAGTCGTTTCTCTTTCTGCTGTTGACTTCCTGCGTGTTGAGGAGGTCGGAGCTACGTCTGCTCCTAGTGGGAGGCGCCGCAGCGGTAGGGGCAAGGGAGGTCAAGGTGGTGGGGGTGGCAGCGGTGGAGGCGGTGGTGGGGGCGGTGGAGGCGGTGGAGCTGGCTGTGGTGGCGGTGGGAGTGGTGGTGGGAGTGGAGGCGTTGGTGGCAGTGGTGGTGGCGGCGGTGGAGGCGGCAGTGGGGGTAGCGGCGGCGGCAGTGGTGGCGGCAGTGGGAGTGGTGGCGGGAGCAGTGGTGGCGGCCAAGGAGGAGATGTTCAGAGGGGCGGTTCTGGCGGGGGTCAGCGGAAGCAGCAGCAGCAGCGTCCAAGCAAGACCCCTTCGCCCCAACAGCTTCGTGAGTGGTTTGCTCAGCGTGGGACGTCTGGGGGTAGTGGTCGCTGCCCGTATGTCATTACACAGTCATGCGAGCAGTGGTCAAACATGCGGGCAGCTTCACACCTAGTACTGCTGCTTCTCTCATCTTGACGACGCCTTCCGCGCAGAGTTTCCCGGCGCGGCTGAGCCCCCCGCTGGGCAGAGCTCCTAAGGCAGGGTGTGGATATCTTTGCTATTGATTATGATGTTATCCTTGCTGCCATGTATACATTGACTGTTAATGTTGAGGGTGACTGTTACCTGTGTGTCCGGCCCGACCCAGGTATAGAGGCTGCTGCTCTAGGTGCTAGTGAGTCTGCTCTCCATGTTACTGCGCCTGCTAAGGCCTTGCACACCTTCACTCTTGTCTCAGGTGCTTCCCGCTGTTTCTTTTGCGACAGCACCACAATCACACCACTCCCAGCACCGGTTGCAGTCTCTCTGGCTGACACCTCTGGGGGCCCGGTTCTTGCACGTTCCTCCACTGTTCTCCCGTGCCTGGCAATTCCGTCTGGCTCATTGTCTGGTCTTCACCTCCCCTCGTTCTCTACGAACTTGGTGAGAAACGCAGTCCTTCAGGATGCGTGGGTTGATACCTTCACCCCTGGAGGACAGCGTCTGGTGATCTGTACGTGCTCCCGGACTGGCAGGCACCTGGCCACGTTCACCCGTCAGCCTGGGTCAAGTCTGTACACACTGTCTACTGCGCCTCAGGTAGCTGCGTCTGCATCCGCGTCATGTCAGCTTTCAGCCCCCTGCTCGTGTCGCCACCTGTTGCACCAGACTCTCCTTTTGCACCACCGTCTTGGTCACCCCTTTGTGGCACGCCTCCGTGGCATGCACTCCCGTCTCCTTGTCTCTGGTCTTCCTAGGTCTCTACCTGCCCTCCCGCGCTCGCCTGCTCTGCTCTGCCTTCCTTGCATCGAGGGGCGGCAGCGCGCCGCTCCTCACTCCTCCTCGTTTCCCCCGACAAAGGCTCCCCTGCAGACCCTTCACATGGACGTGTGGGTCCCAGCCCGCGTCCGTGGACAGGGCCGCGAGCGATACTTTCTGCTGGTTGTTGCCGACTACTCGTGTTACACCACAGTCTTCCCCTTGCAAAGCAAGGGGGAGGTCCCTGATGTTTTGATCCCTTGGATCCATGCTGTCCATCTCCAGCTCTGCAAGCGGTTCAACACGAACCTTCTGGTCCTATGTCTGCACTCTGGTCCTTCACGTTTGACGAGACGGTTCCCTTTTACCGTCTCTCCCCCTACCGCACTGTCAGATGATTATATTACTGATGCATATATTTAGGCTGTAGTGGGGTAGCCCATAGGGGGTACAACCCAATTAGGGTTGGTACTTGTACTTGTTTCATTTCATAGTGCACTCATTCCTCGCCTCTATCTCAACATGGTATCGAGCAGGTTCCCTAGTGGGAACTGTTCCTAGGGCCCACCTACTATTCCGTCCTGCCCGGAGCGCGCTCTGCCCTAGCCCGAGTCGCGCTGGGCCTTTTTTTTTCCTTTGGCGGCCCGATCGCGTCGATCTTCCCGCGATTTTTTTTTTTTGGCCCGCCACCTACGCGGCCTCGTCGCGCCGCCCCTAGACGGCCGCGCCGCGTCGCGCGTGCCGCCCTCCAGTCGCGCGCCGCCCCCTCTGACCCTCGCGACGCCGGCGCCGTCTCTGACGGCCCCGCGATCGCCTGCGACAGCCCCGCCGTCCCCTCTACCGGCCCCTCCACTGCACTTGACGGCCCCGCCGTCCCCTCTACCGGCCCCGCCGCTGCACTTGACGGCCCCGCCGTCCCCTCTGCCGGCCCCGCCGCTGCACCTGACGGCCCCACTGTCCCCTCAGCCGGCCCCGCCGCTGCTTCAGACGGCCCCGCCGCTGCACCTGACGGCCCCGCCGTCCCCTCTGACGGCCCCGCCGCTGCACCTAACGGCCCCGCCGTCCCCTCTGACGGCCCCGCCACTGCACCTACCAGCCCCGCCGCTACCCCTGACGGCCCCGCTGCTGCACCTGCAGGCCCAGCCGTCTCACCTGCCGGCCCCGCTGCTGTACCTGACGACCCCGCCACTTCACCTACCTGCCCCGCCACTACCCCTAACGGCCCCGCAGCTGCATCTCCCGCCCCAGCAGCCGAGCCGCCCCAGCAGCCGAGCCGCCCCAGCAGCCGAGCCGCCCCGGCAGCCGAGCCGCCCCAGCAACCGAGCCGCCCCAGCAGCCGAGCCGCCCCAGCAGCCGAGCCGCCCGAGCCGCCCGAGCCACCGAGCCGCCCGAGCCGCCCAGCAGCCGAGCCGCCGAGCCGCCCGAGCCGCCCGAGCCGCCCGAGCCATCTCCACTGCCCTGTCTGGTGAGCAGTGAGCTTTGCTCTGCGCACTGCCCTCACCCTACTGCTGTCATGGCTACCCCCAGTGTCCTCACCTTCGACGCTGAGGGCAGAGCCATAGACTTTGACGTGTGGGTAGACGACGTGCTGCTTTTCCTACAGTGCGACAGAGCTGACGGCCTCTCTCTCTTTGATCTCACTTCTGGTGCCTCTCCCGCCCCTGCTGCTACTGAGGATGCCACTGTTCGCTCAGTGTGGGCCACACGCGATGCTGCTGCACGTCTTGCTGTGCGTCGCCACCTCCCTCCCTCTGAGCGTGCACACTTTGGGTCGTACAAGAGTGCTCAGACCTTGTACGACGCCGTTATTGCACGCTACTCCACCCCTGCCACTGCTGCGCTGAGCCGCCTCATGCTACCGTACCTCTTTCCCGACCTTGCTTCCTTTGCCACAGTCGCCGACCTCATTACCCACCTGCGCACTAGTGACGCTCGCTTCCGCGCTGCGCATCCTGCTGAGTTCTGCGCCAAGAACCCCCCCCCCCAGTACTTCACTCTCTACTACATTGTCGCCCGCCTCCCTGACTCCCTTCGCGGAGTCAGGGACGACTTACTCTCAGTCTGCCCCACCACTCTCACTGTTGACCTCCTCGAGAAGTCCCTCCTAGCAGCCGAGAAGAGCATTCTGTGGAGAGAGTGGCTCGGGCGGCTCGGGCGGCTCGGCGGAGTCAGGGACGACTTACTCTCAGTTTGCCCCACCACTCTCACTGTTGACCTCCTCGAGAAGTCCCTCCTAGCAGCCGAGAAGAGCATTCTGAGGCTCCGGCTGTTTTCACTTCACCTTGGTCACAGTCGCCTCTTCCTGTTCTCCTGCACGACTGTATCACTCATTGTCCTCCACGTGCTCATCCCTCGTCTTCTTGTGACGACTTCCCACTGTCTTGTTTCGTTCTAGTCCTCGTCGTGCTCCGTCTGTGTCTGTTCTCCCGCCACTTCCTGCGTCGTCTCTCAGTCTCCTCTTACCCTAATACTGACTACTACCGTGCTGCTCGTCCTCTTGTCTTGAGTTTTCTCGCCTCTCTTGTCACCAATCCTCGTGCCACTTTGTCGTGTGTCTCGGCTCTTACTGCCACTGTCGCTGACTTTGCTACGACCCGCCACCTTGACTTCGCCACGCATGTAGTGGCTGCTCCGCCTACCAGTCCTCTGTCCGCCGAGGTTGAGTTTACCCTTGGCTGTGACGTCCTAGAGGACACGCAGTTTGAGCTGGACTTCTTCGCACCCGTTTCTCCCTTTCTCCGTGCCATGCTGGTTCCCTTGAGGGTGACGCCCTTGACATTCCGACTCCTCGCACTTACTGTGAGGCAGTGACAGGGCAGTTGGCCTCTCAGTGGAAAGTGGTTATGGACGCAAAGATGGCGTCTTGGAGATCCACATGCACCTACGTCGACGCAGTTCCCCCTCGTAGGGCGAACGTAGTCGACGGCATGTGGAGCGGCCGCCTGGATCGCCGCCTTTCTTCAAGGCGCGCTACGTGGCTAGAGGTTCCAGTCAGCGTGAGAGAGTTGACTTCTTCCAGACCTTCGCCCCGACCCCGAAGATGACTACTCTTCGGGTGTTGCTGCACGTTGCAGCACAGCAGGACAACAAGCTGCACTCCCTCGACTTCTCCACCGCATTTCTCCAGGGCAGCCTGCTCGAGGATCTGGTTGTGTCGTCCTCCTGGATTCACTGGCACTTTCCCAACAAGGACCCAGTGAAGCCTAAGACGACTACTCTACGGTCTCGACCAAGCGCCCCGTGAGTGGCACGACACTGACCTTGGTGGGCTGCACCGCTACCTTGGCTAGCATGCGCCGCTACCTTCGCTAGCAGTTCACCAGGGACAGAGCCCCTCGCACCATTACACTCTCATAGTCACACATGGTGCAGCAGGTCCTTCAGCGGTTCGGGCTTCAGCACTCCACCACACAGCCCACTCCTCTTGCCGTTGACCATAGACTCACCGGCCGTTTTCTCGACGAGCCCTTTGAGTCTAGTGGTCCTTACACAGAATGTTTGGGCTGCCTCATTTACCTCATGACCTGTACCCGTCCGGACTTCGGCTTTCCTCTCAGCGTCCTCTCTCACTTTGTTGCAACTAGGAGACACCGTCCTGTTAACTGAACAGCGGTTGTGAGGGTGGCAAAGTACCTGGCGACTACATCAAGCATGGGGCTTGTGCTTGGGGGGAGACAACCAGTTGTTCTGACAACTCACTGCGACTCTTCCTATTCCGACGACGTGGAGACACAGAGATCCACTCAGGATTACTGCTTCCGCTTGGGTGCTGGAGCTGTGTTGTGGAGGTCTACGCGGTCGTCATTTGTGGCTTCGTCTAGTGCAGAGGCTGAGATCTATGCTGGTGCCATGGCTGCGCAAGAGCTTCGCCGGTTGACCTTCTTGCTCACCGACCTTGGTGAGCGGCCGATCTCTGCACCGACCTTGTTTCCTGACAACTAGGCCATTATCCTCCTGTGGCGAGAGCCTCGACTGAAGAACAGAGTGAAGCACATTGACATGAGGTACTTTTTCTTGCGAGAGTTGCAGCGACGCGACGAGGCACGCTTGGACTTCATCGCCTCATAAACCAACACTGCTAACATTTTGACTAAGGTCTTAGCGCCTACTGACCACCACAGTTTCTGTCAGCAATTAAGCCTTGTCGACATGGTGGTAGGTTGTCGTAGCATTGTTTCTTGTTGCTTGCTCTGCTTGTCCTTGCATCTATATATGTTCGTAAACTCTTGAATTGGCCTTGTGACCATTTGTTTGTGCTCGAAATGTGTTTCATCTTGAGATCCAACTTGAGCATTGTCTTTTTGTTTCTCTTGACTGGTCTTATGACCCTCTGTTTCCCTTGCGAGTTCATGGATGCACCTCACTTAACCTATGGGGGTGTGTCAAATAATGTATATGTATGCATTGTTAGGCTTCTAGGCTATAATGAGTTGCCCTTAGAGGGTACAACACTTTCTAGGTTACTCTTTGTATCTCCCTCACCTTTCATCATCAAACAATTCTCTCGACATTGGCTCCTAAGCTACTTTAACATAATATTCTGTGAGAACATGGACTACGACCAAGCGTTGTCCCAAGATTGTCCTAAGAGTTGTCTCAAACTAATTTATCGTAACAATGCCATTGCCACCATTGGTGTAGGTTTTGGAGTTGCAGATATGCATTAGAGGTGCAATCTTGGTTGACGTCTTTCATAGTGATGTAGTTTTTAACTCATGAAGGTGCGAACTAGGCGATGAAAGAGACCAACATCACTCATTTTGCCATGATGATACTGTTGGTGCATGTGATTATAGCGTGGAGTATAAGGATAGCAATACTAGAAGACCGGAAAAGGTCCCATTTTCACCTCCCTCTTCCCCCACCCCCAACCCTCCCCTCTTACTCCCAAAAAAAAAAAAAAAAAAATCAAATTTGAGATCAAATAAGAAAGTGATCATTGTTACGAATAGTAATTACTGAAACATCACTGTGCACTCCTCACCATAGCAAGCGAAGCACACGCTACCGAGATTGAAGTCAAACAGGCGGAAGTAACACGAAGGGTCGTACGGTTACAAAACCATCTGGACCGTCGGACAGACAACATCAGGTAGCAGCAGTGGAGAGGATTCTGCTCGAACAGTTTCATAACCACCAGGAGTCGCACGGTTGGATTTCGTTGTAATAAGGGAATGTACCCCTTAGAGTACATGGCTAGCTAGGACGATTCAAATTCCTCTGTTCTCTTATTTATATTCCTTGTACTTGCATGTTTTAATTATCTCAAGCATTTACATTCACTCTGCTATTGAGGTCAAGGGCCTACCACCACTAGATCAGTAGTGTGCGAACCTTCTTGAGGTGATCCTGAGTTTGATCAACTTCTGATCGCAGCATGGAATCAAAGAGACTCGGGAATCCTTCGCACTGCCACTTCCGAATCTAATAGCGAACGGAAAGTGGCGTCCGGCACACGCTTACGTGTGTGAATGGCTGGAGGATCTGGAGGTTAGACGAATCTGATGGCTGAAGCGTAGCCCAACCCGGCTACGACAAGCGAGGAAACGATGACCCAGCGCAATGGGGTCATCTTGGAGGCCGCCCTTTGCGCCGCCCTCCTCGTCGAACAAAGGGATATGGACCAGCAGCGACCAGCGCCGCGACGAGACAGGGAACGCCTCCCCTTCTACGCCGACAACACAGAGGAGCAACGCCCGCGACGCCTTTACTGCAAGATTTGCAAAAACTTTGGGCACTTGGCAGATCGATGCAAGTCCCGATCTCGCCCTCGCCAGACCAATCCGAGCAACTGGTCCGGCCGACAAGACGCACGGAACGATACGCGTCCCGCCCAAGGGTATCAACCCCCCTCGCGCAACCTGAACCCGACTGTTCAGCAGCAGCAGCAGCAGCAGCAGCAGCCATCACAGACTGCCCCCGTCTGCAATGTCATGGGAAACATGACAATGACAAGCGGATCCGCCGCCCGCGCGCGCGCTTACCATCACCTGAGCCGGCACCTCACCCAATCGGAGCATTCTCGAACAACAACCCATTCAACACGCGTCACGACTTCAGCGACGACGACAAACAAGACTGGAATCTTCTAGTTCCGCTGCTTGAAAGCCCCCCGCACGTACCGGATATGCGGCCGGCACCAAACGACTGGATCGCGCGCGAACAATTTCTCAAAGTTGACACACCACACATCGTTACCCCGCAACTGGCACTGCTCGCGCATAACGACAACAGGCGCTACAACACATGGTGCCTAGATAGCTGCTGTGGGCAGCACATGGTGGGCTCTGAGCGTTTCATATCCAACGTAGTCGCCACCCCCGCCGTCACCTATGTCACCGTGGCGATTAACGCGCGGCTGCGCGCAAGGCATCGTCGTGCTCAAGGCACATGGAAGCAGAACGCACATCACCTTAAATGACGTGTTGATTGTGCAGAACCTGCGCTTCAACTTGCTCTCGGCGGCGCAACTCATGGATTGCGGAGTTGTCCTCAGCACCGGCCCTGAGACGCGCGACATCCCACTCCACTTCACGATGCCGAACAAAATGCGGAAGCAGATCGGACGAGGACACGATGAGAACGGAGTGTACGTTCTCGACTTCGATATTCCCAACTACAGCGGCGACCCGTAGGAGCTGATTGACCTTGTTCCCCTACGCTTCGAGCACATTCATCGCCGGGATTGGAAGCACCCTGATGGGCGCCCATGGGTGCCGCATCACCCACATCTGCGCGAGCTAGCACTACACGACCCTGATCCAGACGGTGTCTACAGGGACTGCCACACGCCCACTTCCTCGACGAGTGCGATTGCCGGCCGTGGCCTTGCCGCCATCATCGAAGCAGACTGTGACGCACCGCATGAGGAATGACTATCCAACTTGGAGCTGGAAGCCGCGACCCGCGTCGTCTTTGGGACGCCGGAACACCCACTCCCCGGACCCGCATCCCAACACCTCCAAGGGATGCTTCTCGGCGTTGGCGTTGGCACCTTTGACTCGCACGGCACGCCACGACCCTACACTAAGGAAAAGGCAGCAGATATATATTCTCACCGGCGTGACTCAAAGAAGAAATTCTCGGTGGCGCAAAAAGAGGCATTGGTGCGACGCGAAGCTGAGGACCTTCGCCAGAAAAGTCTCGCTAAGGCACTCGGAATGCTCGCCTGGGAGAACGAAGAAGGGAGCGCCTCCAATGAAGGGGGGTAGGGAAGCGCTGGCGGATGGGGAACAAGCGACACTGGCGTCTGGGGCGCAGCAACTGGCGAGAACACCAGCGGATGGGGCGCCGCACATGGCGGTGTTGAGGTACTAGGAAGGCTTAGGAGCCATAGCTAGAAGGTCGAGTAGTTGAGTTCGAGTGAGTTTGGGTGAGTCGAGAAGATTGCAACAAAAGTGTGAGAGTACAACGGCTTATGCCAGCTATGCTTGCTTGCCTTTACTTTATTATGCTATTTCTAGCATGGGATGATTATATGCATGCATGAATTGCTTGATTTCCTAGGCTAGGTGCTTTCCTATATTTTATTATAGTTATAGCACCGAGCTAGGTTGCGTGCACCCAATTCTGGCTTTTCGGTTGCAACCGAATTGCCTTCTACCGAATTCGGTAAGGATCCGTTCGGGACGCTACACGGCCCGCGGAACCTTCGCGTAACACCTGGTTACGGGGCCTTGTGTCGAGCCTATATATAGCCTCGTGTTGTACCCAGATGATCATTCAATTCAATTCAATTCTCATTCTCTTTTCTGAACTCGATCCTAGATCCTCACACTTGGTAATCAGAGCGGGTTTACACGCGAGGTCTTCAACCGCTTAGTTCCGGCCTTTAAAAACCGCGGGGGCGACGACGAAAGCGCCGATACGGGTATGTCAAACCAGTTCCGCGCAATTTTTCCAAGTCCCCCTTGATTCGGTTTTCGAACACCCCTCAGATTTACTGGTGGAAAGGTTGGAGTTTCGACCGTTCGATCGAGTTTCATCTCAACGGCCCAGAGAATTTCGCCCAAAACAGTTGGAATTTGGAGCGTCGGATCGATTTTCTCCTCAACGGCCGAGATCGGACGCGAATTTCGCCTAAGGGAGATTTACGCAACCTACAGAATTCGCGCTCGTCGATTCTACAATCAACTTGACTCGCAGTAAGTCGACCAGCACCTAGAATTCAATTATTTTCGTCGCGCATCTTCCTGTACATCACCAAATGGAGGGCCAAGGCGACAACTACGCGACTACGAGCGACATCGCAAGCCTCCGCACCGACATGGAGCAGACGCAGGCGACGCTTCGTCGACTCGAGGCTTTTCTGACAAGCCAACCAGGGTTCGCCACCGCAGCAGCAGCGACCACAGCGACTGCAGCACCGACAACTCCAGCAGCAGTGGCGACACCGACATTTCACGGACCAATGGCACCACTGTCGCCGAACCTCGAAGCAGCGCGACCGAGGCTCCCGGAGGCGTTCGATCCAAGCGCGAAGGGATCCGACGTCCGGCGATTCGTGGCCACCCTCGAAATTTACTTCGGGGCCATTGGTTGTTCGACCCCGCAACACGACGCAGCAAGGATTCGGCTCACAGCGACACTGTTACGTGGACCGGCTCTCGAATGGATTTACTACACCGACGTAGCCCGCGGGGAGAAAACGTGGCAGCAGTTTTGGGCAGACTTAATCGAGCGTTTCGAACCAATTATTACAACCTACATGGCGCGGCAGCAGATACACCGACACAAGCAATACAGTAGAGTAACACAGTACACGCAGCAGATGGAGTTACTGTTCAACTGCATCACCGACCTGACCGAAGGCGAAAAAATCCAGGCGTACACCGAAGGATTAAAACTGGAGATTCAGCGGCAGGTGATTGCAGCGAATTACAACAGCTACAGAGACATCGTGCGTGCTGCCGAGCGATACGACGCGCTGACTCCAAGTCAACCCGAAACACGACGCTTCATGCCGAACCGTATATTCGGCACGGAGCGATCGGCACCCCCCACGTTCACCGAACCGATGGATATCGACAAATACGACGCGAAGCAGCAGCCAACAAAATGCGAATTTTGCAGCGCAGCAGGACATCAGTTTTTGTCGTGCTGCAAAATGAAGAAAGCACGTGCGGCACTCCAGGACGGAAACAGTGGAGCACCCTCGAAGTCAAAAAATGGGAATCGCCAGTAGCCGCGGATCGACCTGGCGATCGCGTAAAGATCCGAAAAGCAGGAAAAGGCGACGACGTGGCGACTTCGGAGCGGGTGAAAAAAGGAGAAAATGTAGCGCGAATTTAAAACGTCACGACCGGCCGGCATCAGAGGAAATCGCCAAGGCGAATGGAGGCTCCGCGAAAAAGGACTCTGCACCGACCGGGAAACTCCAGCCGAACACCCACGAAAGTAAGAATTCGTTAAAAGTATCCTATAAAGATGCTCTAGCGAAGAATATTGCTTCTCGTGGTTTACAAGCCTTCAAAGAATTCAGGGGAGGTCTAGAGGCCAAGAAAAAGCCTTTAGAAATTATTCAGGTACCTGAGAAGTTGGGCAAAGTACTACGGAGCGTAGAAAAGGGTCGTGCGTTCCGTGGAGTTAATATTCTCTCCCCGCAGCACAGTGTTAAGGCTCCCCGTCGCCCACACGTGAAGCCTACACAGCTGCCAAGGCTTAGAGGAGACATCCAGGCTCACGAAAAATTATACAAGCCTCGGAAAAATCCTCCTACCCCCCAGGTGAAGTTGGAAAGCGCTGAGTCAGGTATAGGAAAAAGGGAAGGTATTAAGTTTGATGTACCCTATGATCCTGTTCACGAGACCCTCTTTGGCTACTCAGCACAGCGGAAACCACTACTCCTCGAGGTGTTATGCAATGGGCGACGCCTCCAGGCACTGGTGGACAGCGGTGCATCTCACTCGGTGTGTGACCGCGGAGCATTGGAGAAAATTGGAGAGAAGGCGGAAGAGACCCAGTTTTCAGCAACCATGGTGGACGGTACGAAGCTTCCTATCCACGGCGAAGCATCACTGCAACTGCATATAGGTGCGTTGAGGTGGAAGCCGAAGCTACCAGTCACCAACATCAAAGGATTAGATTTTATCTTGGGGCGAGATTTCCTGAAGCGGCTCAACCCCGAGATCGATTGGGTCAACAGCAAGGTGTGCATCTACAACAATGGGAAGCGGATAGCACGGCGAGCCTGGACGGATACAGGGGACGTACCTGAAACGACACTGGCACGGTTCGAACAGACGGTGAACAAGAGTAACACGGGTTACCTAGCACTTGTTATGGCAGCAGCAGAGGAGGAGAAGCCGAGTTCCGAGCTACCTCCAGCAGTGAAAGAGGTCTTGGAGAAGTACAAGGATATAATGCCCGACGACCTACCTGCAAGCGTACCTCTAGCACGCACCCACAAGCACGAGATCGTGGAGGAACCAGGTGCGAAACCCGTCTCACGTGCACCATACCGACTGAGTCCGACTGAACTGACAGACATGAAAAAACAGATAGAGTATCTACTGGACAGACAACTGATCCGCCCATCCACCTCTCCCTACGGCGCATCAGTTCTCTTCACTCCAAAACCAGACGGCAGTCTACGGATGTGCATCGACTACCGCGCACTGAACAAACGGACAGTCAAAAACAAATATCCCATACCGCGCATAGACGACCTACTCGATCAACTGCGTGGAGCAACAGTATTTTCGAAGCTGGACCTACGATCGGGCTACTTGCAGATCAAGATGGCGGACAACTCGATCCACAAGACGGCATTCCGTACCAGATACGGCTCCTACGAATACCTGGTGATGCCGTTCGGACTCTGCAATGCACCAGCAACGTTTCAGGCGGAGATGAATCACATCTTACGACCCCTGCTGGACGAGTGCGTGGTGGTGTACCTGGACGACATTCTCATCTACTCCAAGAACATGAAGGAGCACGTGGAGCATCTACCGAAGGTGTTCGGATCCTGCGGAAAAACAAGTTCTACGTGAAGCTGTCGAAGAGCGACTTCGCCCTGAAGAAGGTGCACTTTCTCGGGCACATGGTGAGTGCCGAGGGCGTACACGTGGACCCACGGAAGATCGAAGCCGTCAAGAAGTGGAAAATACCAAAGAACGTGAAGGAGTTACAGCAGTTCCTAGGCTTCGCCAACTACTACAACAGGTTCGTGCCGCAGTACGCTAAGATAGTAGCGCCACTAACCGACCTACTGAAAAAGGATACGCCCTACAAATGGGATACCCTTCATCAGCAAGCCATGGAGCAGCTACAGACTGCACTGACTACAGCGCCAGTACTCATCTTGCCGGATCCAGACAAGGACTACGTGGTGGAAGTAGAGGCTAGTGACCAAGCAGTCGGAGCAGTACTGATGCAGGATCACGGACGCGGTTTGCAGCCCATCGCCTACCTCAGTAAGAAGCTACACGGAGCAGAACTAAACTACCCCATTCACGACAAGGAAGCCTTAGCGATAGTCATAGCCTTCAAAGCGTGGAGGTGTTACCTAGAGGGAGCCAAGACTACAGTCTATACTGACCACTGCAGTCTCAAATACCTGAAGTCACAGCCGACACTCTCACGACGACAGGTGCGGTGGGTGGACTTCCTGGAAACTCACTTCCACTACGACATCGTCTACAAGCTCGGGCTACACAACAAGGCAGACGCGTTGAGCCGCCCCGGACATGTAGCAGGCATCCAGCTCGACGGGATGAACCCTCTGCTCAAGGGTCTATTCCAGCATGGGTACTCCGTGGACACAGAGATTGCTACAGCACAGACCAAGAAGCTATTACAGTGGGAGAATGACTTAGCTGTAAGGAAGGGTTCAGGAAAGATTTGGGTACCGAATTACGCCCCGCTACGGCAGATCCTATTGGAGGAGTTTCACGACGTACCTTACGCGGGACATTTCGGGAGCAACAAGACGTTAGCAGGGATAGCGAAGTATTAGTACTGGCCCGGGATGGCAGCAGACGTGCAGCAGTTCGTCACCTCTTGCGACACGTGCCAGCGGATGAAGAGCAGCAAGCAGAAAAAAGCAGGGTTACTTCAGCCTCTACCCGTACCGGAGCAGCCATGGCAGGTCGTTAGCCTCGACTTCATCATAGGGCTTCCTTCGACCTCACGGGGACATGATTCCATCCTCGTGGTGATCGATAAGTTCTCCAAAATGGGTCACTTCATACCGACCAACGCCACAGCTACAGCTGAAGCAACTGCTCGACTCTTCTTCGACTGCATCATCACCATCCATGGCATCCCCGCTACACTCATCTCAGACAGAGACCCAAAATTCACCAGTAAGTTCTGGAAGGAGCTCATGGGACTGTTGGGGACAAAGCTTGCAATGTCTTCAGCATACCACCCCCAGACTGATGGACAGACAGAGCGACTCACTCAAGTGGTTGAACAGTTACTACGCACAGCTTGCAAGGAAGACGTCAGCCACTGGGACACACAGTTACCAACCCTAGAGTTTGCTTACAACAACGCATCACATGCGGCCACAGGGAAAACTCCTTTCTTCCTGTGTTACGGATGGGAACCACTCACACCACAGCAGCCAACTACACCGGCACACGTCCAAGCCGCACATGACTTCGTCACCACCATGCAGCAGCTATGGGAGAAGACTCAGCGACGACTCACCATGATGCAGACCTCCGAGAAGCAGTATGCCGATCGTCAGCGACGTGATCACTCAATAGCAGTCGGAGATCAGGTGCTTCTTGACACGCGCAACTTGAACCTGTCTCACCTCCCATCCAAACTCCGGCCTCGCTTCTGTGGTCCTTTTCTCGTTGAGGCACAGGTGACACCAATTACATTCCGCTTGCGCTTACCAGATACGTGGAAGCTTCACAATGCTTTCCATGTGCAGCTACTGAAACCCTACAAGGACCCCAACCAACAGTTCAAGGGACGGCAGCTACCGCCACCTCCACCTGTTCTTGTACAGGATGAACCCGAGTACGAGATCGAGCGCGTCCTCTCTCATCGGCGCCGCGGCGGCAAGACCCTCGAGTTCCTGATACGCTGGAAGGGATACGACCCCACTGAGGACAGTTGGGTTGCAGAAGCTGACATGGGCAACACACGCCGTGCTCTCAACGACTATCTTGTCAAGCAGGGTGTATCTCACGCCACCCAGCTTTGAGGGGGGGACGTGTGAGAGTACGATGGCTTATGCCAGCTATGCTTGCTTGCCTTTACTTTATTATTCTTTTTCTAGCATGGGATGATTATATGCATGCATGAATTGCTTGATTTCCTAGGCTAGGTGCTTTCCTATATTTTATTATAGTTATAGCACCGAGCTAGGTTGCGTGCACCGAATTCTGGCTTTTCGGTTGCCACCGAATTGCCTTCTACCGAATTCGGTAAGGATCCGTTCGGGACGCTACGCGGCCCGCGGAACCTTCGCGTAACACCTGGTTACGCGGCCTTGTGTCGAGGCTATATATAGCCTCGTGTTGTACCTAGGTGAAGACATTCAATTCAATTCAATTCTCATTCTCTTTTCTGAACTCGATCCTAGATCCTCACAAAAAGAGTGGTTTCACTATAGAGCGAGCAGTACAAATAGGCAAGAATGAAGAAAGGTGCACCACCAAACAGAAAGTTGGATGACTACAGTAGTCTACACTACAGGCAGTTACAAAACAATATATAGAATTATATATTATTCTGACACGCCCCCATAAGTGCCTGTAGGGAAGAATGTGCAGTCAACGCCCCCATAATGGGGTACACGAGGCAGAGTGCGCAGCAGAACGGGAGAGGGCAGGCAAGGAGGAGGAGAGAGAGAGGGAGAGAGAGGAGAGGAGGTGGTAGGTTCTGGTTGGTCACCCCCTACATCCCCTCACCCTCCCCCTCCCCCTCTCCCCCACACTGCTGCAGGAGCAGCAGAGGGGGGCAAACGGACGAGGATGGGAAGGGGAGACCACACATCACCCATCACCCCCACACCCGCCACCCCCACACCCGCCACCCCCAGTCCCTCCCCGGGCTCCCCCACACCCTCACACCCTCACACCCTCCCCCCCAGCGGCAGCTGCAGCAGAGGGAACAAAAGGAGAAGGAGAAGGGGGGGGGGGGGGGGGGGGGGGGGGGGGGGCGACGCACGGCCTCCCCGGGCGCCAAAGCAAGCGGCAGAGGGGGCGACGCCTGCCCCCCCCCTTTCAGGTCGCCTCGACAGGTGACGGGAAGAAGGGGGGGGGGCGGTGCACGTGCCCCCGGTGTGCCTCAGCTGGTGACGAGGCATGGCCGGGGCGGGGTCGGGACCGCAAGTGGGCGGGGCCGAAGTGGGCGACGGGGCCGCAAGGGTGGGCGGGGCCGCAGGTGGCGACGGGGCCTCAGGTGGCGAGGCCGCAGGTGACATCGGGGCCTCAGGTGGCGGGGCCGCAGGTATAGGAGACGGGGCCGGGGCCGCAAGGTAGTCGACAGGGCCGCAACGGAGGGCGGCGGAGCCGCAAATGTGGGCGGCGAGGCCGCAGGTGAGGGCGGCGACGGGGCCGCAGCTGAGGGCGGCGACGGGCCGTAGGTGAGAGCGGCGACGGGGCCGCAGCTGAGGGCGGCGACGGGGCCGCAACAGAGGGCGGCGGGGCCGCAAGTGAGGGCGGCGGGGCCGCAATTAAGGGCGGCAACGGGCCGCAGGTGAGGGCGGCGACGGGGCCGCAGGTGAGGGCGGCGACGGGGCCGCAACCGAGGGCGGCGACGGGCCGGGGCCGCAGGTAGGTGCCGGGGCCGGGCCACAAGTAGGCGACGGGGCCGTAGGGCCGCAGGTAGGCGACGGGGCCGGGGCCGCAGGTAGGCGACGGGGCCGTAGGGCCGCAGGTAGGCGACGAGGCCGTAGGTAGGCGACGGGGCCGTAGGGCCGTAGGTAGGCGACAGGGCCGTAGGGCCAGGGGCACGTCACGGGGCGTGCCGAACACAGATTAGCAGTGGAAGCTTTAGGGTAGGCACACAGGTGAGGACCTTGGTCACTCTTATAACATGTTGAGGTACTAGGAAGGCTTAGGAGCCATAGCTAGTAGGTCGAGTAGTTGAGTTCGAGTGAGTTTGGGTGAGTCGAGAAGATTGCAACAAAAGAATGGTTTCACTATAGAGCGAGCAGTACAAATAGGCAAGAATGAAGAAAGGTGCACCACCAAACAGAAAGTTAGATGACTACAGTAGTCTACACTACAGGCAGTTACAAAACAATATATAGAATTATATATTATTCTGACAGGCGGCGAGACAAGCGACTGGGGCACTTCAGGTGAAGGCTGGGGAGCTTCTCGCAAGGAACAAAGGGGGGAAGAAGAAGAAGCAGAAGAAGCAGCAGTACCTACGATTGTCCCTCTTGGTTGACCACCGCGCCACTCTTCACCTGCCTTACCTCCACCTGGTATCCAGCCAGAGCGCGACCCTTGGTACACCATCGATTGGGGCAACAAACCATCCACTCCGTGGCGCACTGTCTACGGACCTGCCCTCGAGTCGCGCGAGCCGATATTAGTCCTCGGAACGATCCCAGGGAGCAACATCCCCTATTCCATCATCTGCGATAAGGAATTCCTTGCCTTGATGCTGACGACTTCGAACAAAGAAGGCGAAGAAGATGAGGAAGCAGCGAGGACACCTGCTCAAGCACCTGAAGAAGATCCCGCAGAAGCACTCGTGTGCTACATGCGCACCTCCAGATTCCGCGCTGACGACACCATCTGGCACCAGCGCCTAGGTCACCCCTCACGCGTGACTCTGAAGAACTACATCAAAACAGGCATATTGGCGCCTCGCGCACTCCTGCGCCCTGATGGCACCGAAGTTCGAGGCAAAACACAGCCGCGCAACTGCACCGTCTGCCCCAAAGCCGCGCTAAGCCACCGACCCTTCCCCCTGCTCGACCCAGGCACCAATCGCTACGCCAAACTGGAGAAAGTCTACAACGACTTTCTCAACGTGGGACACTGCGGCATCCACGATGAGTTATACTCGCTCACCTTCATCGACACCGGAACACGCTACGTATGGGTCGTAAGCGTGGAAGCACGTAGCAGAGCATACGAAGCGTTTTGCCTGTGGCTGGCGCACGCGCAGCGGCAATCTGGGGAGGTTGACAATCTGGTAGTCTGATGGCGCGGCGGAGTTCAGGAGAAAAGAGCTGCAGGAATACCTTGCGCAAAATGGGATTGGGCACCACATCTCTCTCCCCTATGCGCACCAACAGCAGGGAGTAGCCGAGCGCACCAACCGCACACTCATGACGAAGGTGCGCGCGCTGATGAAGCAATCGAAGCTTCCGCTGATCTACCCGACCTATGCGATGCACCACGCCGTGCGGGTGCACAACCTGCTGTCAACAACCGCAATTAACGGCAACCTCTCCCCGCACGTGAAGTGGACGGGGACCAAGGGCGACACCTCCATGCTTCACGTGTGGGGGTGTATGGTTCAGTATCGCCCGCCAAGCATCAACAAAAGTTCAAGAGTCGCGCGCACTGGGGGATTCACCTCGGCATTATGTCAAACAATATATGTGTTGTATTTGTGTAGGCTACATTGGGTTAGCCTCTAGGGGGTACATCATTCTAGGGTTAGGTACTTGTACTCCCATTCCTTTCTAGTTCCATCACTTCTTCTTCGTAACACATCAGCCACGAATACAAGGCGTGGATCATTCTGGACCTCCTAAGCCCGAAAAATAAGAACGCGCGCGACGTCATGTTCTACGAGCGCCTCTTCCTCCAGCAGTTTCGCGAAGATGAGCAGACGAACGCAAACCGCGTTTACGCCAATGACGAGCATAGCTACGCCACGCCAGAAGACGAAGCTGCCGCGGCTATCCTGGAGCAAGACCCCAGAGGGGAGTTCACGAGAGGTGATCGTCACGACGACAACGACGACGACGATGATTCAGTACCGTCACTGGTCTTCAGCTTCTTGGACTTCACACCGCCACTACAACGACGCCACGAGTCATCAAACCAAAGAATCTGCGCCAACCTCTCACAGATCCACACACCAAGGAGTGGCGCAAAGCAATGGATGCGGAGATTTAAGCACTCGAGTCACGCGACACCTGGGTACTTGTTGATCGAGCTGCCGTTAAGGGGAGGAGGATCCTCTCTGGGAAATGGGTCTTCCGCGTGAAGACCGCAACTGACGGCACGATTGAGAGATTCAAGGCGCGATGGGTCATGCGCGGCTATGATCAGCGGCACGGCATTGATTTCGACCACACATTCACACCAGTCAGCTGCCATACCTCCGTCAGGATCCTGCTCACCATCGTTGCAGCACGACACCTCCCACTCCGACAAATCGTGTGATAATAAGAACAATGAATGGATGAACTAGCAGCAGGATGGGTACAAGTATGAAACCCTAATTCTACTGTACCCCATAAAGAGTGCCCTATTACAGCCTAAAATATGGTTCTAACACACCCCCATAGGCAAAGTGGGGGACAAGCAAGAGAACAAGGCAAGGTCAAGCTCAAGGTGGATCACAACGTCACCATACATTCTTAGCACAAGTTTAAGGCCACAAGGCCAGTTCACATGCAGGATTATAAATCTTGGTGAGCAAGCAAGACAGTGATCTCAACCTAACAAGGGTAAGCATGCAAGTGCAGGTATATATAGATCACAATACAAGCAAAGTCAAGAGGTAAGCAAGTGAGGCCCGGTAGGCACAAGACCTAACATAGTACAAAAACGCTGATGATCACAAGACTGAAGTTTAGATTTCTGTGATTATTTCTTACCTAAGTTCAATGTTGGCCCGAGAGGCCACGTAAGCAAGACGAAGGTGACCATGCTTCTGCAACTCTCGAGAAAGGAAGTAGCGCAGAGCAATGTGCTTCATTCTGTGCTCCAATATGTGCTCCTGACACAAGGCCAGCATGGCCTTGTTGTCTACGTAGAGAAATGGAGGAGAACGAGGCGCCTCTCCCAAGTCGGTCAGCAGGTAGGTGAGCCAGCGTAACTCATGTGCAGCCATGGCCCCTATGTAGATCTCAGCCTCACAACTAGAGCTGAGAACAGAGGATGAGCGGGTAGACCGCCACGAAACAGAGCCGGAACCAAGGCTGAAGGTGTAACCCTGTGACGACCGCTGTGTAGCCAAGTCGTCAACCCAAGAAGCGTCTGCGTGACCAGTGAGGACAACTCGAGCCCGTCCTCCAAGCACGAGCCCCATGCCCGACGTAATGCACAGGTAGAGCAACACCCTCTTAGCTGCAACCATGTGCTCTGGCCGATGTCTCCCAGGAGCAACATAGCGAGCCAAGATGCTAAGAGGGTATGCCAAGTCAGGTCGACTGCAGGTCATCAGGTATGCCAACAAGCTCTAGATACGGGCCACTCGGCTCTACGGACTCATCCAAAGACAAAGCTGAGAGCGAGTGGCGAGTAGACAGAGGAGTGGCCTGAGGCGAGGAGTACGTAAAGTTGAAGCGCTGAAGGACCTGCTGCACCATGTGTGACTGAGTCAAGGTAATGGTGCGCCGTGCTCTATCCCGGGTGATCCGCAAGCCAAGATAGCTGCGCAACTCACCCAAGTCTGTGCACGTGTGTCTCTTCTGCAGCTCCGACTTCACGTGGGCCAGTCCAGCAGTGTCAGCAGTAGCAAAAACCCAAGTCGTCGACGTACACGAGGATGTAGAACGGCGGCAGAGTAGTGTCGGTGCACAGAAACAGCGACGGGTCAGCAGTAGAAGGAGCAAACCCAAGAGCCGCAAGCGTCGTCCTCAGTGTGTCGTGCCACTCGCGTGGCGCCTGGCGGAGACCATAGACTGGCGGCCGGAGGCTCCACTGGGTACCTGCAGGAAACGACCTAGTGAAGCAAGGTGGGCGGCGCAGCCAGATCTCCTCGTGCATGCTGCCCTGTAGGAAAGCAGTGCTCAAGTCAAGGGAGTGAAGCTCGTAGTCACGCTGAGCATCGACGTGCAGCAGAACCCGAAGAGTGGTCATCTTTGGGGTCGGGGAGAAGGTCTGGAAGAAGTCAACTCCCTGTCGCTGACTAAAGCCTCGACCAACGTAACGCGCCTTGAAGACAGGCAGAGAACCCGGCGGTCGCTTCACCCTGAAAATCCACATGCCACTGACGATGTTCGCCCCAGGAGGGGGAAACTTGTCGACGTAGGTGCCTGTGGACTTCCAGAATGCCATCTCTACGTCCATGGCTGACTGCCACTGAGAGGAGTAGGGACCCTCTATCGCCTCTGCGTAAGAGCGCGGGGTCGGGATGTCAAGTGCATCCGGGTCTCCCTCAGGTGCAATCAGCATGGATACGAGATGAGGTACAGCGGCTGCAAAGCACTCAAAGTCCTCCTGCCTGTCCTCAAGGACGTCTGTGCCATGGGCACACTCACCCTCGACGGACGGAGGACAGACAGACTCAGACTCAGCAACAAGACTCGCGGCGTAGTCTAGACGATAGTGAGCAGCAAAGTCGACAAGCTCAGCATCTAAGGTAGACGTAGCAGTGGACTCAAAGGAAGGGTCAGTGACAGCAGTGGCTAGGAGGCGCGTGACAGTAGGACTAGCAGCACGAAGTTAGTCAGAATCCGGGTCAAAAAGGGCAGGAAGAGAGGACGGAGGATGAGACGGCAGAGGGACACGCTGCGGAGCAGTGGAAGGACGCCGAGCCATCCGGTGCATGCCAGGGACAGGAGGAGGACGCTGATGTGAACCACGACAAATAGTGCTGGCAGCACAAACAGGCAACGCAGGACGAGACGCAGGCTCACGACGCTGAGCAAGACCTTCTGTTGGACTAGTGTAAGGAGAAGGAGCAGGTTGTGGGGAGGCGGGCTGCAACTGTGACTGCGACTGGACAGGCGGTGGACACTCTAAGAAAGGAGCAGGACCAGTAGAAGGCGGAAGACCAAGAACTTGCTGAAGGAGCGGAACGTAGTACGGCCGCGGCCGCGCAGCGCCTCCAGAACCAGCAGGGACAGCACCAGCACCCCCAGCGGGAGCTCCAACTCCAGCAGCACCACCAGCTCCAACAGCACCTCCAGCTGCTCAAGTAGCGCTAACTCCATTACCCACAAGAGCACCGGCTCCAGCAGCACCTCCAGCTCCAGCACCTCCAGCAGCTCCAGGTCCAGCAGGACCACCAGAAGATCCAGCAGCTCCAGCAGCTCCAGCTCAAGTACCTCCAGCAGCTCCAGCTTAGTCTCTATAACAAGTGGTATCAGAGCTTATTAAGGATTTTGTGGAGAGTCTACTGATGTGTGAAGACCCTCCTAGACCCAACATGGCCTGTGGGTGTGCCTATGTGGAGTTCTAGAGCTTGGATGTGACTTCCGCTAAGGGGAAACTCTGCCAAAATTTTGTTGGCGCCGACACTTGTGGAAATATTGTGGGACTTCAGTGTGGACAGCAAGGGGGGAGCTGAAATTTGTGATTGGGAGCAGAGGAGATGAGTCAAGGGAGTGGAGAAGCAGCTGAGAAGAGGAATGAGCCGCCACCATCCTAGATTGAGGCATTGGATGGCTCCAACTACGAGGAATGGAGTGGGCGGATCAGAAGCGTCTTCAAGCGCTACAAGCTGCTGAAACTTGCGATGGGAGAAGAGAAGATGTCCGAGGAAGGAGATGCTCGGGATCGGTGGATTGAGCGGAGCGTGGTGTTGTTCGACCTCATCTTGCAATCGGTCAACAACGACATGTTCCAGCACATAAAAGATTTGGTGGAGCTCGATGACTCGGGACCAAAGGCGTGGAAGCTGCTACGCGACGTGGTTGAGACCAACACGTTGCCGATGGTGATCGTATTGGAGAAGGAGCTGGCTGCCCTCTCCATACGGCCGGGAGACAATGTGAAGCCAGTGCTTGACAAGGTCAAGGACACCTATGCGAGGATGGCAGCGGCAGGCAGCAAGGTGTCGCAGATGCAGCAATGCACCAAGATCATCTCGGTGCTCGACAACTCGTGGGACAACCTCATCCCCACCCTCAACGTTCAGCAGGACAAGTGGAAATCTGAGTGGCTACGGCAGCAGATCCTGCAGGAGGACTTCCGCAGGCGCCACACGGGAGGTGGTGCTGCCAACAAAACTGCTGAGGGGTATGGAGCTGCAGGAGGCAGCAGAGGAAGAGGGGGAGGGAGAGGCCAAGGCCTTGGGAGAGGCTTTGGCAGAGGGAGAGGCCGAGGTGACTACAACGAGGGGCATGGGAGCTCTGGTGGTAGGGGGAGCACCCGAATGGAGGGTGCGTGCTGGTACTGCAAGAAGGTTGGCCACCCATGGTTCAAGTGTTTCAGCCGGCCTGAAGGATGGGCGCCTCCAGGCATGAAGCCGCCAAGTGGTGAACGCGCACGAGGTGGCGCTGTACAAGGTTCAGGTGCACAAGGTGAAGGTGCACAGGGTAAAGCTGACCCTGGGATGTTCCTCATGGTAGAGGATGTGCAAGGGATTGGGGGTGATGTGGGTTCAGTTGGGAAGGTTATGATGCACCCCCTCACTCACTGGGTGATATATTCAGGTTGCACAAGTCACATAACCCGACGGGCAGATTTGCTTGACGAGGTAAAACCTCCTGGGAAGATCAAGTTTGTGGCTGCCACTTCAGGTGCTTTGCTCCCTGTGATTGGTGTTGGGAATGCCAAGGTAATGGGAGCTAATGGGGGGCTTGTGGGGCTGGGGAATGTGCTGTTGGTTGAAGGTTTGTCCGCTAACCTCCTCTCTGTGCGCCGGCTGCAGAAAAGCAAGGCCAAAGTTACGTTTGGCCCAACCAGCTGCCGTACAAAGCTTGGGAAGTTGCTGCTGTGGAATTTGGAGGAGAAGAGCAGCTGCATCAAGGACCTGTGGCAGCTGCCCACCATTCCTTTGAATGGGAAACCACCAGCAACGGCAGCGGCTGCAGCAACGGCTAAAGTAACTACGGGGGGAGAGGAGACTGCACCAACTGCTGGGGCCCTGGATGCAGTCAAGAAGGTGCAGCAGTCACAGCAGCCACATGGTGAGGTGCTTGCTGGTGTGGATGCGACAGCTGCATGGGCAAAGGCTTCATCTGGTAGTGGTGAGGCTGATTCGGAGACGTGGCACAAGAGGCTATGCCACATCAACATTCCCATGCTGCAGAAGTTGGTGAAGGATGGGAGCTTGAAGGGACTGGAGGTGAAGGGGGCAGCAAAGGAGATTGGGAGCTGCCCTACATGCCTTGAGACCAAGTTCACAAAGTTTCCCTTCAGCAGCAGCACAGGACCAGCCAAGGCGCCACTTGCGCTTGTACACATGGATGTGGTGGGGCCTACGAAGGCCCTTTCTCTCTCGGGCAGCCGCTATTTCCTGACCATTTTGGACGACCACACGCGTGCGGTGTGGGTGTACCCTCTCAAGACGAAGGGGGAGGTGGCAGCAACTGTTCTTAAGGAGTGGATGCCGAGAGCTCAAAGGGAGAGTGGACATAAGGTGAAGGTGATCCGCACTGACAATGGGGGATAGTTCATTGGTGCTGATTTTGAGGCGGTGCTGGAGAAGAAGGGGATCCTGCATCAGCTCACAGTGCCCTACAACCCTCAGCAGAATGGCGTGGCTGAGCGGTTCAACCGGACCCTGCAGGAAGGTGCTCGCACTCTCCTTGGGCGTGCAGGGCTGCCGGATCCGTTTTGGGTGACTGCACTGCGGCAGGTCGCCCTTGTGAAGAACAGGGTGCTGGCGACTGTGGGGGACAAGCGGTGGGTCCCTTACACCAAGTGGTATGGGAGTGCACCAGCAGTCAACATGCTGAGAGCGTTTGGCTGCATGGTGGTGTTTCATGTGCCGAAGGAGAAGAGGGGAAAACTGGAAGCTTTTGGGAGATGGGGTGTGCACTTGGGGCTTGCTAAGGATCACAAGGGCTGGCTGATTTGAGACTTGACTAGCCAGCAGCTAGCTGTGTCAAGGGATGTGAAGTTCCTTGAATCCTGGTATTATATGGAGCAGAAGCAGCAGTAGCAGAAGCTTCCTACTACACCGCTGATCCTTGAGGCCGATGAGGTGCAGCGGCCTTCAAGGCAAGTGCAGGTCACTGTCTCAGAGGAGGAGATTTGTGGGGTGACTGAGGATGGGGGAGAACCTGAGGTGGAGGAGCAGCAGCAGCAGCAGCAGCAGCAAGGTGCTCCACAAGGTGCCGCACGTCCGGCTGGCCATCCTAGGAGGGATGTGCGCCCTCCTAACCGGCTGACCTATCCGAGTTTTGGCAAGCCAAGTGTGGTATCAGCTGGGAGTGTGACCGAGCAGATTGATGGGGATGCGATAGCCTACTGCTATGGGGCTACATTGAGAGGGTGTGGAGCTTAACGCTATGAGACAGAGACTGCAGAGGGGTGCTGCAGAGTTGGGCATAACAGAGATGTTTGATTGTTCGTTGGGATGAGTGATAGAAGAACATTGGAAGGGAATGACGATTGCTTGGATGAGTGTACACTGAGGGTGCATGCTTGAGCTATGGCATGTGGGATGATGGTAGGCAGCCAGAGGGGGAGTTTGTTATGTGATGCCATCATTTGCATTCACGTCTGTTTGCCTCCCATCATATGTTCGTGCGTTGCATGCATGGTGCGAGCGTGTGCAAGAATTTGTGTTTTCTGTGGTTTGGATTCTCTGAGTGTGTGTGAATGATATTTGGCTTCATCATATATCTGAAGTGAGTCCTCTGCTCAAGAGCTTTCCGACGAACCAAGAATCGTCGCGATCGAAGCAAGAACGAGGAAGTTATGATCATTCAAAGATTTGTTTGTGATGCGACGACTTTGGGAAGTTGTGAAGTGACTCAATATGGGGTACAGACTTTTGGGGGTTGGGAAATTCGTACCCATCACTGTAGATGCTGCCAAGTGGTTGGGTGAATCCAAACCAGGTTGGCAAGTGTGGCCAACTTGGGTGAGGTGGATTGTGGAGGTTGAGAAAGTGACAAAAGTGAAAGTGGGGTTGCTATAGGAAGGGGAATGGTGTGGCATGGGGTTTCCTTGGTTGGGGACTCTCTTGGGACCTTCCCTCTCGTCCTCCTCATCCCCTCCTACCTGGTTTATTGCTACTCCAACTTTCTTGTGTATAATTGTGAGACTCTTATCATTGAGTTAAGTTCTCATAACAGCATACCCCCCTGTGCACCGAAACTGATACGTCCAGATTTACTTCACCTCTTGATACGATTCAAATTGGGAATTGTAGCCACGGATTAGAGTTACAACATATCTAAAATTAGCGAAGTTTTCACAGTGCGTTTTTTGTCGACGGCGTTTCTTGTGAGCGCGATGATTCTGTCCAGAAATTGAGACCAACAATTTTGAGAAATTTAGACACATAATCTTCATAGACTCTGTCCTTAGTCTCTATAACATAGTGGGTCACCTGCTGACCTCCATGAGTGAACTGGTCAACCCACGCATCCTGAAGGTCAGCTCCACTCACCAAGTTCGTGGAGAACGAGGGGAGGTGGAGGCCAGACAGAGAGCCAGACGGGACCGCCGGACACGGCAGAACCGTGGAGGAGTGTGCAAGGACCGGACCCCCAGAGGGGTCAGCCAGAGAGACTGCCACTGGCCGACTGAGCGGTGAGAGTGTGGTGCAGTCACGGAAGAAGGAGCCGGAAGCACCCGAGTCAAGGGTGAAAGTGTGCAAGGCCGCAGCAGGCGCAGTACCAGAGAGAGCAGACTCACCAGCACCTGGAGCAGTGGACTCACTAGCGCCTAGAGAAGTAGCCTTACCAGCACCTGGAGTGGGAAACACGCCAGCACCTAGAGCAGCAGCCTCAACAGCACCTAGAGCAGCAGACTCTATACCTGGGTCAGGCAGCACACACAGGTAACAGGCACCCTCAGCACTAGTAGGCAATGCACACATGGCAGTGAGGATAGCATCATAGTCAAGAGCAAAGATATCTACCCTCCGCCTAAGCAGCTCCAGCCAGGAGGGGGGCTCAGCGTCGTCGCCAAACTCTGTACGCCAGGCGTCGCTCAGACAGGAGAAGCAGCGGGACTCTGTGTGACCAACCGTCCCGCAAGGCTGACCAGCCCGATCACCACTGCGAATGACGTACGGGCAGCGAGCAGTAATGTGTGACCCTCTACTCTGAGCATACCACTCACGAAGCTGCTGGGTCGAAAGGGTCGCGCGCGGACGCCGCTGCAGCTGCACCTAGTCACCACAAGAAGCCCCGGAACGACTCGCGCCAGGGCGACTCCCACCACGGCCACCCCTACAACCCCAACTAGCGTACCACTCACGAAGCTGCTGGGGCGAAAGGATCTCGCACGGACGCCGCTGCAGCTGCACCTGGCCACTACAAGAAGCTCCCGAACGACCCGCTCCAGGGCGACTCCCACCACTGCCACCCCGACAACCCCAACTAGTGTACCACTCACGAAGCTGCTGGGGCGTGAGGGACTCACGCGGATGTCGCTGGAGCTGCATTTGGCCACCGCCAGGTGCAGAAGTAGCAGGAGTAGCAGTAGTAGCAGCAGTAACAGCAGGAACAGCAGCAGTAGCGGTGCGGGCGGGGCAGTGCGGCTCAGTAGAGGAGGGCTGCACAGATCGGCAGCACGACGCGGCTCGGCGGGGCGGCTCGGCGTGGCTGAGCAGCGCGGCTCAGCTGGGCGGCGCGGCCCGGCTGGCACGCAGGTGCGACAGGCAGGCCGGCGCGGCAGCGCACTAGTAAGGCAGGCACGCGGGAAGCGCGGGTAGGGCAGGTGCTCACCAGTGGCGGGAAGGGCCGACGGCGGCGACGGCGGGGCCGCGACAGCTGCAGGGCGGGGCCGTGACTGCGGCAGGGGGCTCCGCGGCAGCTGCTACAGGGCGGGGCCGTGAGTGCGGCAGGGGGCTCCGTGGCAGCTCCTGCAAGGCGGGGCCACGACAGTGGCAAGGGGCTCTGCGGCAGCTGCTACAGGGCGGGGCTGCGTCTGCTGCCGGAGGCTCCGCGACAGCTGCTGCAGAGCGGGGTTGTGAGTGCTGCAGGGGGCTCCGCGGCAGCTGCTGCAGGGCGGGGCCGCGACTGCTGCAAGGGGGGGCTCCGCGGCAAGCAGGCATGGCGCCCAGGGGGGCGCCGCGACGAGCAGAGACGGCGCGCAGTGGGCGCCACGACGAGTAAGGGGCGACGCCCGGGGGGTGCCGCGACGAGTAGAAACGGCGCCCAGGGGGCGCCACGACGAGCAGAGTCGGCACCCCGTGGGTGTCATGACGAGTAAAGGCGATGCCCTGGGGGCGCCGAAACGAGCAGAGAGGGTGTCCAGGGGGCGACGCGACGAGCAGAGACGGCACCCAGGGGGCGCCGCGACGAGTAAGGGCGATGCCCCGGGGGCGCTGCGAGGAGCAGAGATGGCGCCCTGGGGGCGTCGCGACGAGCAGAGACGGCGCCCTGTGGGCGTTGCGACGAGTAAAGGCGACGCCCTGGGGGTGCCGCGACGAGTAGAGACGGCGCGCGGTTGGCAGGGCGGCGCTCACGGGCTGCAGGGGCTACGCGCGGCTCAGGAGGGCGGCGCGCGGGCTGCAGAGGCAGCTCCCACGGGCTGCAGGGGCTGGCACGGCTGCAGGGGCAGCGCCCATGGGCAGCAAGGGCAGGCACGGCTGTAGAGGCAGCACCCACGGGCGGCAGGGGCATGCACGGGTGCAGAGGCAGCGCCCACATGCGGCAGGGGTAGGCACGGCTGCAGAGGCAGCGCCTACGGGCGGCAGGGGCAGGCATGACTGCAGAGGCAGCGCCCACGGGCTGCACGAGCAGCTAAAAAAAAAATCAGTTAGGGCAAGGCGAAACGTTCAGTGGGCCCTAGGAACGATTCTGCTCTAATACCATGTGAAAATAAGAACAAGGAATGGATGAACTGTTACGATAGTGTCTTAACTGGTAACCGGGTTTAAGGAGGGCCTAGGCTTAGTAGCCTAGGCCAAGCGGGTGTCGAGTAGTTTGTGCCAAGAGAATTGAAGAAAAATGGTTGGAGGTTCAATATAGCACACGAGTACATATAGCAACTTAACAAAGGTGAAAAAGGTGCACCACCACACAAGGGAATTACACAACAGCTACACTACAGGCAGATTATACTAAATAGATATAAATCTATTGTAGCAGCGTCACTTCTATGGGCGTCCGTGTGCATGGCATCCATTTCGGCTCCCCCCCTTCCGCTGTCATCACCAACATCCCCTTGGCCACGTGCCTCTCTGGAGCCAGCAGACCCAGCCTCTCAGCCATCCCTCTGCCCAACATCACGCTCTGCGCCCCCGTATCTATGATGGCTGTCGTTACTTTCACTCCCTCCACTTCCATGGCTCCCTTTTCAAGCAGTAGCACCGAGGTCTGGCATGCCAGCCTCTCTTGGGGGTGGCGTGCGGGGGCTGGCTCTTGGGCCGGCTCGGATGGCGCTTCTCCCTTCACCTACTCCTTCCTTCCTTGCTCTCGCCTGCCATCTCTTCCCCCGCTTCTCAGCCCCACCTCCTCTCTCCCCCTCCATGCCATGAGAGCACACTGCACGTCCTGCTCCACCTCCTCTCCCCCCCCTTCTCCTGCGTACATTCCTGCCTCCGCCTCCCCCTTCAGCCCTGTTGCCCTCAGCTGTGCCTGCAACCTGTTAATCTGCCGCTGCAGCTCCTCTGAATGCCTTCCACTCCCCCCTTCCCTCTGGTAGCAGTCCTTCGCCTCATGTCCCTGCCTTTTGCAGATTTCACACCGGGCATCCAGGTTTTTGCAGTTTTTTCAGTCCCTGCGCAGATTTCACACCGGGCATCTGCGCAGGGACTGCAAAAACTGCGCAGATGGCCCAGTCCTCAATTCGAAGCATGTCCACACCTGTAGCATGTCCTGGTATCCGCCCCAGTCTCCCCTCGTCCCTCTGTTCTCCCTCCTCCTCCCGGTATTATGGCCGCCGCTCACGTTGGCCGCCTGCTCCTCTCTGCTGGCCTGGGGAGATATGCCTCAAATTTCCTTTGCGCGAGCTCCACCCTCTCCGCCAAGGCGAACACCTCCTCCAGGCTTGCATCTGCTCCGAGCTCATACACCCTCATCCTCAGCCCCCCTCCTAAGGCCTCGTCCAAGCCCCCCAGGAACTTGCTGACAAGAAGGCTGCTGTCCGTGCATCTCACGTCCTCCGCCACATTTATCAGCCGGTTGTAGTAGGTCAGCAATGATTCAGTCCTGCCCCTACTGAATTCCTGGAACTCCCTTATGCGCTCGGCCGTGTGCCCTGGGAATTGCCGCTGCAGCCTCTCCAGGAATGCCTCAGTGGGGTCCTCGCCGTACCTCCTCGCCCTCCACAGCAGTTCCTCCATCCTCATACGGTAGAGCGTCTCGGCCTCTCCCTCGAGCGTGTTCGGCAGGCTACTGGATCCATGTGGTGCCGGACGCAGCGGTACCGCACATTCCCCACCTGCATGAGGTAGTTCTTGAGGGTCGGTCCTGCACGCTGGTCACCTGAGAATCTGACGGGCACCTCCACCCGTGGGGCGCCGTTGCTGCCCCCACGCCCCTCTCCCCATGCCTCGCTGGCCCCTTCCTGCCGACTCCTCTCTGTTCCCCTCACCCGTGCTCTCTGCATGCCCTCTCTAGCTTCCCGCGCCTGCTCTGCCCCTTGCGCCAGAGTTCCGCCTTCCGTTCTTCTCTTTTGGCGGCTCCCGCCTGCCTCGTACCGCCTCCCCCTCGATTCTCCTCGCCCCTCTGTCCGTCCCCACTGCACCGTCGGCGGTCCGTACACCTCCCGCTCCTCCCATTTGCTCATCTCACGCCGCGGCTGCCTCTCTGGCGATGGTGACCAGGCGTCCAGGTGCTCACTCCAAGTGCGCGGCTGACGCCACGGTGACCGCTCCCCCGCGTACTTCTCCCTGCGCGTGTGTTGTCCGTCCGGCGAGCGGGACCAGCTGCTGTCTCTCCGCTCCCTCTGCCTAGTCCGGCCTGGCGAGCGTATGGTGCTGCTGCGTCCCCCTTGCTGCTGACCGTGCCACTTCGGCGGCGCTGTTTCCATCTCTCGCCACCTCTCCCCGCACGGCTGCTGCCATCCTGCCGAATGCGGAGCGCCGCCGCTCCACTCTCCCTGCTCCTGGCGCTCGCCGCGCGGGTGAAACTCGCCCACGCGCCCTCCCCCGAGGCGCCGCTCCCTCTCCGCCGAGCGGGACCGCTCCTCCTTTCCCTTGCCGCGCGAATTTGGCGCCTGCCACGCTCGATGGCTCATCTCTGGCCCGCCCAGCTCCTGCCGTCCGGAGCTCTCCGTGCGTCGCCCTTCCTCTTAGGGATCGTCTCGACCGCGCGATCCCGGTGGCGGAGCCTCTAATTCCGCGACCGCCACCGGGCTCGTCTCCACTTGCGCCTCCGCCGGCTCGGTTTCCGCATCGCCCGTTCCTCCTGTTTGCGCCTCATTCGCCCCTTCTATCCCTGCCTCCTCGTCTGACCGTTCCGATCCTTCCTCCTTGTCCTCCACGCCCTGCTCCGGCGTCTCTTCTCGAACCGCATTGTGCGGCGAGTTCTCTCCGCGAGCGACGCTGCCGACGCTCCCTCCTTGTCCGCGAGACTGCTCGCCGAACGCCAGCCACCGCCCTCTCTCGTCGCGACGTCGTCCGCGCTCCTCCGGGGAGCGGAACACCCTTCCGCCGCGGTGGTTTCCGCCCTCCGCGCCAGGTCCGCGTCCGCTCTCCTGGAGCCACGCATCTCGATCCGCGCGTTCGGCGTGTCCTTCGTCATTCGTTCGCGCATCAGCTACTCGGCCGTCCCTCACGACAGGGACCCGATCGGCGCGGAAGGCGGGATGGTGCGGCGATTGCTCCATGGATCGCCCACGCTCTCGTGACGGCTCTCGGCGCTCCCGTTCCTCCTCCCGTCGGCTATACGCCCTACCCCAGCGCAGCTCGTATCGATCCATCTCGTTCGCGCTAGAAAGTTACAGTCCTAGCCCCCGTGTCCGCTTTCTTGCTAATATGAAAGAGCCTGATCCCTCACCCCGTAGGTTCCCTATTAGTGTCGTGTTGTCGTGTGCTAGAGCCTGAGACAATCAGTTTCACTAGTGCAAGGGAATATTAGCGAGAAAGCATCAATGGGTTGGAGGTGAGTGACCTTACCCCACCCCTGGCTGCACATCTCCAAAATGTGCGGCTCGGGGTTGGGGTTCGTTGGTTTCACATTTCGCCTTTCGGATTCTTTCCCCCTTTTTATCTCAACCGCTCTTATCCTGTTTCCCCCCTTCTACAACCTCGCTCCTAACAGTAACTTTACTACATCCTACAGCTATTACCTATATTCTTATTCCTATCTCATCTTCCTATGGACTTAGGATGAAACCCACACTCCACCATCATTCTACTGTTATTGCATATGCATTAAGTGCATATGCGGTGACACACACCCCCTATCTGCCTAAAGTGCATAACCATGTGCAGAGCCCCCCTTGAAGGGGTACACCTGTAAAACCCCATTACAGGGCGTGGGAACATCAGCAAGAGGCCCCCTCTGAAGCTGACAAGCAGCAACCACCAAGCAGCACCTGAACCACCGCGGTGGAACAGGTGCCCGGCTGCGGTTGAACGCCCCGCAGCTGGTGCACGGTGTGTGAGGAGCACGGGTACGGGTAGTGGGTTCGGGTAGCAACTAGGTGCTGTACGGGACGGGCCGCACGGGGGTGACGAGCAGCACGAGACCGAGCAGCACAGACCGGGTGGGGCACAAGCAAGAACTGACAGCACGGGTGGGGCACCAATGGGTACGGACAGCACGGGTAGGGCACAAACGGGCAGAACGGGGCAGCACGGGCAGAACAGGGCAACACGGGCAGAACGGGGCAGGACACGGGCTGAACGGGGCAGGACACGGGCTGAACAGGGCAACACAGGCAGAACAGGGCAGAACACGGGCTGAACGGGACAGAACACGGGCTGAACGGGGCAACACGGGCAGAACAGGGCAGAACACGGGCTGAACGGGGCAGGACACGGGCTGAACAAGGCAACACGGGCAGAACGGGGCAACACGGGCAGAACGGGGCAACACGGGCTGAATGGGGCAACACGGGCAGAACGGGGCAGTACACGGGCTGAACGGGGCAACACGGGAGAACATGGCAGAACACGGGCCGAACGGGGCAGGACACGGGCTGAACGGGGCAACACGGGCACAACGGGGCAGCACGGGCAAAACAGGCAGCACGGGCAAAACGGGGGACACTGGGCGCGGGTAGAACACGGGCAGCAACGGGAGACACGGGTGGGCACGGGCAGTATGGCACGGGAACGGGCAGCAACACGGGCAGGATCACAGGCAGAATCACGGGCAGAATCACGGGCGACAACACGGGCAGAATCACGGGCAGAATCACGGTCAGGATCACAGGCAGAACACGGGCAAAATACGGGCAGCACGCGGGTATGATCGCGGGCAGAATCACGGGCAGAATCACGGGTGGACAGCAAGGCACGGGCAGCAAGGGATGAGAAGAGGAGGAGGCGGATGATGCTGCAGTTGAACTCTCACCACCCACACCCCCTGAGCCTCTCTCCCACAGCAGTAGTAGCGGCAGAGAGAACGAGGAGGAGGTGTGGTGGCAGCAGATGGGGGTGCAGTTCCACTCCCACACACCTTCATCCTCCCCCCATTGTAGCAGATGCGAGATTGAGAGGGAGAGGAGGAGGAGGCGGTTGAGGTCGCAGAATCCTTCTTGGCACCCCCTTACCCTGCCAACAGCCCACCACCTCCACCTCCACACCCGCTCCTTCCCCACTGGCCGCCACCCCCACCACCTCGAGCTAGCACGGTAGCAGTCGCAATCGCGGCTGGAGCTGGCGGGAGCGTGGGTGGGGGCGACGGGGGGGGGGGGGGGGGGGGGTGGGGGGAGGAGGAAGTTTTCGGGCGGGCGGCGGCGCGAGCGGTAGGCTGCAGGAACGGGCAGCGCGCAGGCGACGGGTTGCAACAGCAGGTGACGTGCGATCGCCGGTGCGCTGGCGGTCGTCGCTGGCGTTCCGCCGCCACTCCCTTCCCCTTTGCCCTCTTCCCCCCCACAGCGATCCGCCGCCACTCCCTTCCTCGTTTCCCTCTTCCCCACACAGCGACCGTCGCTGCACACGCGAACAGCCGCGACGGGGGGGGGGGGGGGGGGGGACGGGCATGGGGCACGGGTAATGTGACGGGCTAAGGAGCGGCAGCGGGCTACAGGGAGCCGGGGCGACGGGAAGCGGGGTGACGGGAAGCGGGGCGACGGGAAGCGGGGTGACGGAAAGCGGGGCAATGGGAAGCGGGGCGACGGGAAGCAGGGCAACGGGAAGCGGGGCGACGGGATCGAGGGGCCGCGAAGACCTTGTGGGACGCGAAACGGGGGGTATTCAGGGCGCGAATTCGGGGGCATTCGGGGCGCGAAACAGGGACCTTCGGGGCGCGAATCGGAGGGCATCCAGGGCGCGAATCGGGGGGGGGGCATCCGGGGCGCGAAATAGGAGGCCTTCGGGGCGCGAAATGAGGGAACTGCGGGGGTCCGAGCGACGGCAAGCAACGGGGCGTACGGGCGACGTGCGACGGGTGATGAATTACGGGTTGGTGGGCCCATAAAATTGTACAGGCTAGGAACTTGCTAGCTCAATACCATGTTACGATAGTGTCCTAACTGGTAACCGGGTTTAAGGAGGGCCTAGGCTTACTAGCCTAGGCCAAGCGGGTGTCGAGTAGTTTGTGCCAAGAGAATTGAAGAAAAATGGTTGGAGGCTCACTATAGCACACGAGTACATATAACAACCTAACAAAGGTGAAAGAGGTGCACCACCACACAAGGGAATTACACAACAGCTACACTACAGGCAGATTATACTAAATAGATATATATCTATTGTGACATGAACTAGCAGCAGGATGGGTACAAGTAGGAAACCCTAATTCTACTGTACCCCATAAGGAGTGCCCCACTACAGCCTACAATATGGTTCTGACAAATCGATGTGAAGAACGCGTTCTGTATGCGTTAGTAGATGCAGTGATCTACGTGGAGCAGCCGCACACATACGGCGACGAGGATCCACGTGCCTGCCAGCTACGCAAATCTCTTTACGGGATTAAACAGGCGCTGAGGCTCTAGCAGCAGTACCTGCACAACATTCTGCTTGAAATTGGGTTCAAGCAGCTGTCTCACGATCCAGGGATGTACCGCCGCGACTTCCGCGGCAAATACATCCTACTAACGGTTTACGTCGACGATCTTCTCTACACAAGATCAAGCCCCGAGCTGCTTGAGCAGTTCGAGAAGAATCTCGCGGGGCGTGTCGACATCACCTGTAACCACGACGTGAAGCAGTTCCTCGGCCTCAACATCGCTTACTCGCTTGAAGCCATTCATCTTCAGCTGGCAAGTACGCAGATGAACATGGCAAGCGCTTCAACATTGCACCTGCACAGCTCTCCACCCCTTATCGCACTCCAGGACCCAACCATAAGCCTGACAACAAAGCCATATCCCCAGCTGGGCTTCAGACTTACCAGCAACAGTTGGGATGCCTACTCTTCACCTCGGTCACCTGCAGGCCAGATTTATCCTACATCGCAAGTCATCTGGCCCAGTACTCACGCAAACCAACGGCTCAGAATCTCTTAGATCTTAAGCGAGCACTCCAATTCTTCATTTCCACGCCCAATGTTGGGCTCTACTACTCCACCATCCCAACCGCATCCTTCAACCTCATCGGCTACGTGGACGCTGATCATGCCGCCGATCCTGACAATCGACGGTCCAAGACGGGCTTTCTCTTTCGCCTCGAGCCCAGCGGTCCCATCTCCTGGAATTCATAGAAGCAGGAGCTGGTTGCCCAGTCATTGGCAAAGGCGGAGTTCATCGCAGCAACAGCAGCTGTTCGCGAAGGCCTCTACCTTCAGGAGTTGCTGCAGGAGGCAAAAATTCCGGCCTCGACGAACTTCCGCCTGCACTGCGACAATTAGAGCGCGATCAGAATCGCGAACAAACATGGCTTCGTGAACCGCACCAAGCACATCACGCTGCGGTACTTCTTCGTCAAGGACGAAGTTGACAAGGGCAAGGTTGACCTAACCTACTCCCCAACGGGTGACATGGCAGCAGATTTCCTCACGAAGAAACTGTCGCATCACCAGTACCAGCACTGCTCCGAACTCAGCGAAGTAGTCAAACGGGTCAAGACCTGCTACGGCCAGGAGTGAAGGGGGGTGTTACGACTAGTAGTTACTGAAACATCACTGTTAGGGCTGATTTTATCAGGGTAATTACCCAGATTTCAGGGTGATTACAGGCTTCTGACCTGGTGGTCCCTGCAATTTCAGAATTTCTGACTTGTGAACACTAATCCATTCAGAATAGTGCTTTAGGGAACCATGAAATATTGTATCTAGGCTCAGAGTAGTGTTCTTACTGACTCTGTCAATGTAGAGTACGCGTTCTGTGGACTCTGAATTTGACCTTATTGGAACGAAGTTTCTCGGAACTTTCCTTCCAATAACCCCGCATTCATGTTGGTCGCAGTACAGCCAGAGCGTGAGCAGCGCGCGGAAAGATGTCGGTTGTATTGTCCCTTGCGTGTGCGTGAAGTTACCAACACATTTTTTGCGTTCCGCACAATGAAGTTGGCGAATTGCGGGTAATCAGCGAATAGGAAATCTTGGCACATCTACGGTACCAAACTGTTTGGTGGACCGAAATTCCTCGTTTCTTCCCCGCGCAAAAACGTGTGGAGAAATACCACTTTGCAAAAGTAAAAGGTAAGAAAGTAACGCGCACAAGGTGTGCACGAAATGATGCCGCGTTGTGTTGGGATCATGCGGAATGAACTTTTTTCCCCGTTAAACACAGTGCGCGTTACTACATCTGTTAGAGTGAGGACCTTGGATAGAATAGGAGGTGCTTTGGTAGAGTTTGGTAGCGAAAGACTTGTAAGAACTCAGATCATAGTGAATGTAAATGACCAAGTTGATTAAGAGGTAGAATACAAGGAATATAAATAGTCCTAGTCTAGCCATGTACTCTAAGGGGTACATTCCCTTATTATAACTGTTTTACAGGCATTTCTACAGTGACTCTGACTGTTGTACTGCCTTTCTTGTTACCGAGTCGCTGCATGTAACCTGTGTTAGAATGTTATTGTTCTCTAGCCTGCAGTGGGGTACTCTATAGCGAGTACAACCCCTTAGGGTTTCCTATATGTATCCTGCTGCTTTCTAGTGAACCCTCCCTTCTTCATTCTAAACTTTCTACCTCTTAACTTTCACAACCTGTATGGTTACGCCTGTTGCCATTCCTTGATGGTAAGTCAAGCGCCGGTCCAGATGGTCAACAGTCGCGACAGTTGACTCTTGCAACTGTTGACCTTTCTGCCCTTGTTACGGGCTGATCCGATATTGCGGTGGTTGCTGCTTCGACAAAGTCAGGTGCGATACTGCTGCACCTACGGGAATGCTAAGTATAATTCCCTTAACTCTCCAGAACTCCCCTTCATTCCTGGAGGTGCGCCACGTGGCTTTTGCGAGTGACTCCGCACAGGTCCGACTAGTACTGGAACTTTTGACGTGGCAGTTTCTTCGTGAGGAAATCAGCTGCCATTTCGCAAGTTGGACAGTAGATGAGCTGGACCTTCCCTTTGTCGATTTCGTCCTTCACGAAGAAGTAACGCAGGGGGATGTGTTTCGTGCGGTTGACGAAGCCTGGCTTGTTGGCGATTTTTGTCAGAATCCCAACCACTAGACCATTGGGATAAAAGGGCTTGTTTCAGTAGCGGGTCAGTGCGCCCATAACCCCCCAGGCAAACGCGCCTGTAACCCCCCCTAGGATCGATCGAGGATCTCACAGTGTAGCTCTACTTACACCCCCCCACACTGGGAGGCCCAGGACTGAGCACAGTGGCAACGGCCTACATGTGCATACACCGGGATTCGAACCCGAGACCGCTCTGATACCATGTCAGAATCCCAACCACTAGACCATTGTGATAAAAGGGCTTGTTTCAGTAGCGGGTCAGTGCGCCCATAACCCCCCAGGCAAACGCGCCTGTAACCCCCCCTAGGATCGATCGGGGATCTCACAGTGTAGCTCTACTGACAATTTTTATCGCGCTCTGGTTGTCACAGAATAACTTTAAGGACCCGTTCATTGTCGTCTTCATTTCCTGCAAGGGTTCCGTGAGGTAGAGTCCCTCGCGAACTGCTGCGCTTGCTGCGATGAATTCTGCTTGTGCTGACGAGAGGGCGATGAGCTCTTGTTTGTTGGAGTTCCAAGAGATGGTTCCTGCGGGCTCAAGTTTGAAAATGAAGCCTGTGCAGGACCTCCGGTTGTCTGCGTCCCCAGCGTGGTCAGCATCCACGTAGCCGGTGAGTTGTAGTGGGGCTGTTAAGTTGGCTTTGTAGGTGAGACCAACGTCGGGCGTGGAGATGAAGTACTGTAAGGCGCGGCGTAGATCCGCTAGGTTCTCCCCTTCAGGTCGGCGCAGGTACTGGGTGAGCTGGCTGGCGATGTAAGATAAATCCGGGCGGCATGTGACGTCGGCAAACAGTAGGCATCCGAGCTGCTGCTGATAGAGACGGTGATCGGCTGGTGAGAGCGGAGTGGTGTCGGGCTCGTGGTTAGGCGGAGGAATGCGGAATGGGGTAGTGACGCCGACGGGAGCTATCCCGAATTTCTTAGCAAGGGTCTCGGCGTACTTTGTGGCGGAGAGATGAATGGTGTCCGCGGTCTGAGTGATGTTGAGGCCGAGGAATTGAGTGACCTCGTGGTCGATCGTGACCTCCAGATTTTCCTGAATTTCGCGTTCAAAGCGATCAAGTAGGTCGTTGTCGTCGCTGGTGTAGAGAAGATCGCCGACGTAGGCGACGAGCAAGATGAAGTGACCGCGGGATTCGAGGCGGTACATCCCCTGATTGTGGGGAAGCTGCTGGAATCCGAGTTCGATGAGGACGCCGTGAAGATGCTGCTGCCACAGGCGAGGTGCCTGCTTGATGCCGTGCAGGGACTTTTGCAGGAGACAAATTGCGTCGCCATCTTCTTCGAACGCGTGTGGCTGCTCGACGTAGATGATAGCGTTGATAATCGCGTAGAGGAACGCATTGGAGACGTCGATCTTGCGAAGCGGGCGCTGTTTCACAGCGGTGATGCAAAGAAGAATGCGTACTGAGGTATGACGACCGACAGGTGCGAAGGTCTGGTTGTAGTCCACGAATTGTGTCTGCTCGAATCCGCGAACCACCCAGCGCGCCTTAAATTTTTTTACTGTTCCGCCGGCGAGAGTCTTGATGCGGAAAACCCACTTCCCTGTAAGGATCTTCCTCCCCTTTGCGTGGCGGCGTGGTTCCAGCTTTCCGGTCCACTCCTTGAAAGGTGAGCTGTTGTTGGGCAGTGCTTTCGAGGATAGCATGTTGTGCAGCCGAACTCCATGCGCCATGGCGAAGGGCCAATACTTGGTTGGCACAGCCGACTGCTTCATGAGGGCCCGCATTTTTGTCGCGAGGCTCTTGTTGGTTCTTTCCGCCAATCCCTGCTGCTCGTGGGCGTAGGGCAAGGAGACCATCCTCTTGATCCCTCTCTGCTTGCATAGGGTTTTGAAGTCGTCCGAAAAGTACTCTAGGGCTCCATCTGTCTGGAACGCTTTCAACTTGTGGCCGTCACTTTGGTTTTCCGCTATGGCGAGCCAAACTTCGAAGCAGTAGTAGGCGAGGTAGCAGGCCTTGACGTTCACGGCCCAGATGAAGCGTGTGCCGACGTCAATGAAGGTGAGAGTGCACTACTCCCCTCCAACTCCTTTCGCCGTGAGAATTAGGAAATCGCTGTAGACCTTCTCCAGTGGTTTGTATCGTTCGGCTCCGGGAATCTTTTCGGCAAAGGGCGTGTGGCGGAGCGCGGCTGCCAGACAGACGGTGCAATTAGGTAGATCGGTTCGTGGTTTCAGCAGCTTTCCATCGGGCAGCAACAGTGCGTCTGCCGCAAAAACATTTGCGTTGATGCAGTAGTTGAGCACTTCGATTGATGGGTGTCCCATGCGTTGATGCCAGATGTCTCTGTCAGCCCGATACCCCTTGGTGCGCGTGTACATCTCCTTTTCTCATGCTAATATCTCCTCTGCTATTTCTTGCCTTGTTGCGTCCGCACGTTTATCGGGCACGGTGACTTGAATTGCCGCTGCTTGAATTGTCACGCCATGATATGTTCCGCTGGAGTCGCCGATAGTAGCAGTGTCCATTGTTATCGGCAGCTTCAGTGGTTCCTCTGAACGCGTGGGCGAGGTTCGTGCGTGACGATCTTCGAGCTGCGTGATTTCTTCTCCCTCGGGGTTGGTATCGCCGATCGCCACTCCCCTTGTCTCGAGGCGAAGGTAGTCCCTGCCGTCAGTCGTGATGGGAAGCAGGTGAGGTCCGTACTCCGTTAGTAATTCCTCCTCTGCTTCCGGTGCTTCTTCAGTAATTTCTGGTTCTTCTGCTGCTTCTTCTGCAGGTGCGTCGGCGATGCTTCCCCATCCAGTTTCAGCTGCGACGGCTTCCCCCAGTTCGGTATTCTCCATGACCCAGCGTATGACGACTGCGTCCCATCCTTCAGTTGTGTTCCAGCCGGTGGGTCGTTCGACAGGCGGCCAGAAGGTTTGCGTGCTTGTCGGCCCAGTTGTTTCGACTGCCGTTTTTGACGTGATCTCCTCTCCTTCTTCCACTGCTTGCGGTCCGGTTTCTGCAGGGTTTGTTGTTGATGCGACGGGCACGGCGAGAGCGCGGAAGGTGTCGTCGAGGCCGGGTTGCTGATAGTCGGTTTCTTCTGGGTGGCTCCATCGTGGCGGCGACGCATGACCCGGAGGGTCAAGAACAAGGATGTGTTCGTTGTCGCTGGTGGTTCTGGGCGACTCGAAGTCGAGCACGAAAACGCCTTCCACACTTGTTGCTTTCCCGATGAAGATGCCATTGTATATTAAGTGCATTTCGTCTTCTGTTGTTTGCAGGCCAACTCCGCACTTCATCAGCTGGTGGAGCGATAGAAGGTTGTACCAAAGCTCCGGCATGATGAGGACGTCGCTGATGTGGATGCACTAACCGGTGTCATGTGACTCTAGCTGGATTTTGCCGCAAGCTCTGGCGTAGATGGTTTGATTGTTTGCAACGGTGATTTCAACTTCGTTGGAGAGTCGCTCTCTGTTGAGGATGAAGATGTCTGTTGACACCATGTGTTGCCCACAGCAACTGTCCAGGTACCATGTGTTGACCTCCTTTCTTGCTTTGGCCAGATTGGCGAGCTTCGGAGTGATGTGATTTTCCATGTCGTGATTGCCTTCGTAGTCGTAGTAACATTCTTCGTCGTCATCTACGATACGTGCAGGTGGCGACTCCTGAATCCACTCCGGCGCTTCCCAGTCAAATTGCATCCGTCCAACCGTTAATTCGTCGTAGGTTGGGTCATTCTCCTCTTCTTCTTCGACTGATCCTTCGGGCCGCTCCTGAGGAGGGTCTGCGAACATATCTTCCCAGCTGCGAAAGTGTTGGTAATGACGGTTGGGGCGAGGCAGTCCACGACGCACCATGCAAGTCAAGACCTTACTTTTGCCCTTGTCGTTGGTGTTCACAGAGAGCCGCGCCGGGGCTTGGGACGTGCTGGCGACGGCTGGCGGCGACACAGTTTGGTTGCGCGCTGCGGCTCCTCCTTGCTGGTGAGCAGCGGCACCCTTCTGGTTGTTGTTATTGCCGTTCAGCTTCCAGCAGTCTTGAATCATGTGCCCAGTCTTCTTGCAGTACTTGCAGAAGAGTCTTTTCTTGTCCAGTGGCGCTTGAGCGTAAAAGGCAATCTTCTCCTTCTTGTTGCCTCTTTCGTTGTACAGGTCGATTTCCTTCTGCTCGGAGAGAAGCGTGGAGCAGAGGGCAGTCTCACTAAGAGTGCCTTGTGTGCGAAGGAGGGACTTGCACTGGCGCCATTCCGGGCTCAATCCAGCGAGAATGATTGTGACGAACATGTTGTCAGGGAAGTTGCCGCTGCTTTTCCTGAATTGATCTCTTAGGTTCCTGCAGCGTTTGATGTATGGTCCGGCTTTCTCGCCGGGGAACATCTTGACATTGTTCAGCTGGTTGAGCAGGCGACTGAGTGTCACCGAGTCTGTTGCCATGTGGCAGGTGCGCAGGTGTTCCCAGGACTGTTGCGCGGGTGCCCACTCGTTTTTGAAGGGGCGAATGCTCAGCTGTTCTTCGGGCGACAGGTTCTGAATCAACACGGTGAAACCTAGGAGCGACTCGTTGTAGTATTGGGTCTTCTCCTGAGGTGAGCCGTTTGCTGGAAAGGGGTATGATCCGTCGTAGTACATCCAGATCTGAGCGCCCAGAGCGAGTAATTCGAATTCGAAGCTCCACGTGTAGAAGTCTTGTCCGTCGAAGGGTTTGGTTGTCCTTAGTTTCGACGTCAAGAGGAACTTGCTCTGCATTGAAGCCATTCCTCGTAATGTGTTTGTTGCGCTTGAGCAGATCCTTGAGCTCTGCGGTTGTCGAAGGTGAAGGATCGCTCAGATCCAGCCCCTTGAGGATCGGGAGGTCTTCGAGCGTAGCTTGAGCCGTCAATGCTCATTGGCTAGTGGCTCTCCAGTGCGCTGATGCGGGAAATAAGCTGCTCGTGTAGAGCTGTATCCACAGTCGTCGTAGTAGAGGCGACGTTGGTGGAGGGTTGTACTGGATTCTCTCCAGCTTCTCCGCAGTCTGCGCCTAGCATGTTGATGCCCTGTTGATGTCGTTGATGTTTGAAGCTTAAGTTATAAAGAAGCTTGTTGGAAGCCCCTTTTAGCAGTTCCTATCATCCAAACTAGCTCTCATACCATGTTAGAGTGAGGACCTTGGATAGAATAGGAGGTGCTTTGGTAGAGTTTGGTAGCGGAAGACTTGTAAGAACTCAAATCATAGTGAATATAAATGACCAAGTTGATTAAAAGATAAAATACAAGGAATATAAATAGTCCTAGTCTAGCCATGTATTCTAAGGGGTACATTCCCGTATTATAACTGTTTTACATGCATTTCTACAGTGACTCTGACTGTTGTACTGCCTTTCTTGTTACCGAGTCGCTGCATGTAACCTGTACGGTTACGCCTGTTGCCATTCCTTGATGGTAAGTCAAGCGTCGGTCCAGATGGTCAACAGTCGCGACAGTTGACTCTTGCAACTGTTGACCTTCCTGCCCTTGTTACGGGCTGATCCGATATTGCAGTAGTTGCTGCTTCGACAGAGTCAGGTGCGATACTGTTGCACCTACGGGAATGCTAAGTAAAATTCCCTTCACACTCCAACAACATCGATGTTCAATTCTCGATCCTGAGCAATCAGAGTTAACTACTTTTCAACACTGAGCAATCAGAGTAGCCTACGTGTGGAAAATATGCACCCATAATAGAGGGGGGTATTTTTCCCCGGAATCAGGGAGGCTTAATATGAAACGTCAGCCCTACAATCCTCATTCATTCATTTCTTCGAATGCATTTGTTCTTCTTGGCATTCATGATTGCTGCGATCAGAAGTTGATCGAACTCAGGATCACCACCACAAAGAAGGTGCACCACCAAACAAAGTTTATAATAACTACACTAACCACAGCTACAGGCAGTTACAGATATATTCTGACACCAGGGCGCCAAAACAGGCGGCAGAAGGGGCGACGCTCGCCCCCCTCCCCAGGTCACCCCTCCCGTCTCCTGTCGAGGCGACCTGAGGGGGCCGCGCGGGGGGGGAGGTGCACGGGCCCCCGGTGCGCCGCGACAGGCGACGGAGCATGGCCGGGGCGGGGCCGGGGCAGGGTCGAGGCAGGGCCGAAAGTGGCGGCGACGGGGCCGCTGGAGGCGGCGACGGGGCCGATAGGGGCGGCGACGGGGTCGCTAGGGGCGGCGACGGGGCCGCTGGTGGCAGCGACGGGGCCGATAGGGGCGGCGACGGGGCCGCGAAGGGGCCGCGAGGGGCCTGGAAGGGCGGCGACAGGCTGCTAGGGGCGGCGACGGGGCCGCGAAGGGGCCGCGAGGGGCCTGAAAGGTCGGCGACGGGGCCGCTAGGGGCGGCGACGGGGCCGCGAAGGGGCCGGGAGGGGCTTGGAAGGGCGGCAACGGGGCCGCTAGGGGCGGCGACGGGGCCGCGAAGGGGCCTCGAGGGGCCGAGAAGGGCGGCGACGGGAACGCTAAGGGCGGCGCGAGGGGCCGTGAGAGGGGCCTCTAGGAGGGGAAGAAAAAAGTCCGTCGCACGCCACGGGGCGTGCAACACACAGAGTAGCAGCGGAAGCAGTTAGGTGGGCCCACAGGCCAGGAGCGTAGATGCTCTGATAGCATGTGAAGAAATGAGGAATGAAGAAGAGAGGGGTTGTACTAGCAGCAGTTGGCATACATATAGGAAACCCTAATTGGGTTGTACTCGCTATAGAGTACCCCACTGCAGGCTAGACAATTATTACATTCTGACATACAGAGGAATTTCAATCGTCATAGCTAGCCATGTACTCTAAGGAATACATTCCCTTATTACAACGAAATCCAACCGTGCGACTCCAGGTCGTTATGAAACTGTTCGAGCAGAATCCTCGCCACTGCTGCTGCCTGATGCTGTCTGCCCAACGGTCCATATGTTTTCGTAACCGTACGACCCTTCGTGTTACTTCCGCCCGTTTGACTTCAACCTCAGTAGTGTGTGTTTCGCTTGCTATGGTGAGGAGTGCTTGTGATTGTGGTAAATGGATGCAAAAGGCGAGAGAAAATCATGGTGGGAAAAAAGGAAGGCATGGAATATTAGGAGATCATTCCCCCCTAGCGCCAAGGATTGGAAAAGTGGGGCGTAGCCTGTAGAGTCGACTCGGATCGTAAAAGTTGATGAAATGGGGCATAAAATTAGGCGGAGAGCAGTGTGAATGGTAATTAATTGATGAAAAACAGTGAGTGGTGACAGGACCAAAGGACATGAACAGAAATTTATGTTTGGATGATGCGAAGCAATGATAAGAAGGGTTCTTAGAATAGAGCAGAGAAACGAGCAACTAAACATCCTAACTAAAAGATAAGAGGATGCGTTGGAAACGAGGATTTACGCCTACTACAATGACATCCAAATTTCCTCCCACGTGGCACACGAGGTGTCGGGTTGAGGGAAGGGATTCGCTGATTCTCGAGAGCTTGTTCGTCTTCACACCAATCGAAATGGAGCTGTGTTCTCCCACTGTACCATGTGGCTTTGGTGGAGTGGAGGCAGGCACACAAAGCTACATCCCAAAACAGTTTCTGGAGTACCCGAACATACGGGCAAGCGACACAAAATTTCACAATTTTGTAAGACAGGTCGGCTTTTAGGGATCGACGAGACTGCCAGCAACGCAAAGTGGACAGGGGAAAGAGTTGGGACCCAACGGCAACGGCAACCACAAGGAGAGGATCTGGAGTAGCTTGGTTTCGTGTCTGAAATTGACTCCTTGCAAATCAGCTGTTTGTTTTTGGCGAACTCGTACTGATAGCCATTTTGATCAATAAAGGAGGCAGTTCACATGGACTCGGAAAGAGTCAGCTCCAGAGCTCAGCTTGGAACAACCACTACCTCCACGCTCCAGTCATGGCTACCCGCCGCAACCCTTCCTTCCGCCGCACCTCTACCCCTCGCGCCTGCTAGAAGCGCCTCGCAGCTACGCCCTACATTTTGTTCTGTGTGCGTCCACTCCACTCCACACCACGCAAGTTAGGGTTTGCCAGGCGTGAACAGAGCATGCGACACATGCCGCTCCTCGTTTGATAGAATTATTCAATAGCTGTTCGCCGAAATCCAACGAGGCGTGCAGGTGAAAATCCTCTTGAGAGTTCGGCGAGTGAGTTTGAAGTGGTTGCGGTTACGAATGTCAGGAAACAAGTCGGTCTTTCCATTTAGTCTCGATCAATTGCCCGATAGCGAAATCGGGAATTATGTTGCACTCATGTATCGGCGATTCCTCTTCGTTGTTTAGAGTACAAGGGTAACCCGTGTTACTAGCTACTAGTGCTCGACGTATCGCAAGTATACAAGGAGGAAATACGTTTTTGGCGACTATAAACCCAGCACGTCCTTCTGCATACACAAACCAAAAGCCATTGGGGGCATCAATGCGTCCCGAGGCGCGTCTCGAAGCACGAGTATTCTGATCTCGTAATTGGCTTAGAAACGGGCCGTGCCATAGTCGCGTCTCTATTAACCGATACGCAGGACCTGCGCATAGCATCCGCAGTAGTAGCATCCTCATTAGGAATAGCAGCATTTATGGCTGTCAGCATATACTGACTCTACTGCCGGGCCGCCCTTCATGGTACTACACGAGACCCTAAGGCGACATATTCGCCACACACCCGAGCTGTTGTGACGAAGTGTAAGTAGCAGCGGTAGCAGGGGTAGCAGTGGAAGCAGCAGAAGCAGCAGAACAACAGAAGTAGTACCATCGACGCTCAACTCTTTCTGAAGCCCGTTCTATCCCAACGCGCCATGCTCCCATGACCAAGAGCTGTCGGATCTACCTTCCGATGCTTCCCAATCGTTGATCCGTGTATTTGACACTGCCCCTGGTTCCGTTACCCGTTTCGCACGCGCTTTACCATCGCGTTCGCCACGTCATGGCGACGGTGACGACAGTCGTGTACAACGGCACGAGTTACAATGTTACCAACATGACGCTCTCGGAGGTGCAGGCGCGCGTGGCGGCGCTGAACTCGTCGGTGCAGAGCATGCAGACGGAGGTGGAAAACGCCGTCATGCTCACCGCCGAGATCTGGCGCACCACGGCCGGCGTCTTCGTCTTCCTCATGCAGGTGCGGTTTAGAGGTCTCTGATGCGGTGGGGGGATAGCAGGGACGGAGGCGATTAGAAACAAGTGTGGTGGGGCGTGCAGAGCATGCAGGTGGAGGTGCAGAACGCTGTCATGCTCACTGCTGAGATCGCACCACAGCCAGCGTCTTCGTCTTCCTCATGCAGGTACAATGCGGTGCGGTGCGGGGAGAGAGGTCTCTGGTGCGGTGAGGAGGATCACGGGAGAAAATTGCAATCTGCAAATATGGTGTGCAGGGGCGAGCGTGGGCTAGGGTGGGCTAGGGTGGGCTAGGGTGGGCTAGGGTGGGCTAGGGTGGGCTTGGGTGGGCTCGGGTGGGCTAGGAGGTACGCGTTCCTTCTCTCCGCCTCCCACCCACCCCTCTCTCCGCCTCCCACCCCTCTCTCCGCCTCCAACCCACCCCTCTCTCCGCCTCCCACCCACCCCTCTCTCCGCCTCCCACCCCTCTCTCCGCCTCCCACCCACCCCTCTCTCCGCCTCCCATCCACCCCTCTCTCCGCCTCCCACCCCTCTCTCCGCCTCCCACCCCTCTCTCCGCCTCCCACCCCTCTCTCCGCCTCCCACCCCTCTCTCCGCCTCCCACCCCTCTCTCCGCCTCCCACCCCTCTCTCCGCCTCCCACCCCTCATTCCGCCTCCCACCCCTCTCTCCGCCTCCCACCCCTCTCTCCGCCTCCCACCCCCCTCTCCTCCTCCCACCCCCCTCTCCTCCTCCCACCCCTCACTCCGCCTCCCACCCACCCCTCTCTCCGCCTCCCATCCCTGCAGCTGGGCTTCTCCTTGCTAGAAGCGGGCACGGTGCGGTTCAAGAACACGCGCAACATCATGATCAAGAACGTGCTGGACACGTGTGTCAGCGCCATTGCCTTCTGGCTGCTGGGCTACGGCATCGGCTTCGGCGAGGGCTCCAAAGTGTTCGGGTGGAAGTATGACGATGGCTCGGTACGCATGGGTGCTGATGGGTGGGAATGGTAATGCATTGGCTTCTATGATACTAGAGATGCCTAAGGCTACGGGGAGGGCTCCAAGGTGTTTGGGTGGAAGTACGACGACGGCTTGGTACGGATGGGTGGTGATGGGTGGGTGGTGAATGTTGATGGGTAGCTGGTGATGGGTGGGCTTTGGGAAGGGCTCCAGGGTGCTGGACACGTGTGTGAGCGCTATTGCCTTCTGGCTGCTGGGCTACGGCATCGGCTTTGGCGAGGGCTCCAAGGTGTTTGGCTGGAAGTATGACGACGGCTCGGTACGGATGGGTGGAGATGGGTGGGTGGGTGCTGATGGGTGGGCTTTGGGGAGGGCTCCAAGGTGTTTGGGTGGAAGTACGACGGCGGCTCGGTACGAATGGGTGGAGATGGGTGGGTGCGGGTGGGAGTGTGGTATGGATCGGTGAGATGCGGTATGCCTGTACCCGTTGGGGAAAGAAGCGAAGCCCACTCTGTTGTGTACCTGTAAAGGAGATGAAATGTCAACTTCAGTGTGTTCGTATCAATCCCATTCCAGTTCGACAATTCCCTCCCTCCCTCCTTACTCTCTCCCTCCTCTTACCTCTCCTTTCTCACTCTCCCACTCCCGCTCCTCCCCCCTACACTTCCTCCTCCTCCCACACCCGCCGTCCAGATTGCATATGCGAGTGGGCAGAATGGAGTTGATTGGTTCTTCCAGTTCACCTTCTGTGCCACATCAGCAACAATCATTGCAGGGGCTGTGGCGGAGAGAACGCACCTATGGGCCTACCTCACATTCAAGTAATAACCCCGTTGCCTCGTCACGTGTTTCGTTATAGGCTGTGTGCCTCGGTTCAGGGCCAGGCTTTGAGGTTTGAAAGTGTGCGCCTTATAAAAGGCATGTGCGTCAGTCATTGTAAGTTGTGCGCTTCACTATAAGCTGCATTCTCTGTCCGTGTGATGCGCACGGAGCACCTTTGCAGCCCGTGTTCCTCGTTTCCAGCTTTGAATCCCGTTATATGCTGCCTCTCTTGTTGTAAGAGGTGTTTTATACTCTTACAAGCTATCTCCTTGTCTTGCTCATCCGTTTCCCCCTCTCAAAGCTCATCCAAGCCATAGTAGCATACATGACGACCCCACCCCATCGCCCTTCCCTCCCCCACCCCACCTCACACATCTCCCCTCCCTTCCCCAGCTTCTTCCTGTCTGCGCTCATCTACCCCGTCATAGCGCACATGATCGAGTCGCAGGGGGGGCTGCTGACTTCCCCCACCCCCTCACCTCCCATTCCGTTCTGTCCCCTCCTCTCCCTTCCCCTTTCGATTCCCCAGCTTCTTCCTGTCTGCGCTCATCTACCCGGTGATAGCGCACATGATCTGGTCGCAAGGGGGGCTGCTGGCGGCCAGTCAGACCAACACAGTGCTCAACACCATAGGCGTGCTGGACAATGCGGGGTCCATGGTGGTGCATGTCACTGGTGAGAGCAGTTGTGGCTGTTATGGCAGTGGGTGAGAGAGGGGAAAGACAGACCAGCGGTTAATCCATTTGACAGGGGCAATGGAGAGCAGCACTGTGCTGAGCACCATTGTCACACTCGTGCACCTTCTCTCTTTCCTCCCTCTCTCTTATCTCTCGCTTCCTCTCCCCCCCTCCCATTCTCGTCCCCCTTGTATCCCCCCTCCATCTCCTCCTCGTCTCTGCATGTGCTCACTGGCACCTGCTCCTTGTACAGGTGGCGTCACGTCATTGGTGGGGGCGATTCTAGTGGGCCCTCGCATTGGTCGGTTTGACATTGACGGCAAAGTGGTGCCCTTCAAGTGCCACTCCGTGGTATGTCCCCTCTTTCCCTGTCGCCACTCCATCGTACGTACATAATACATCTGCCCTTCCTTCCGTTTTTAGACCCCTCCCTCTTTTCCGCCCCCTCTTGTTCTTTGTCACTTTCTAGGATGTCTAACGCTTTCGTACTCCCTCCCTCCCCTCCCCCCCCGGGCCCAATCGTTTTTCCCTCTCTCTCCCCTTCCCCCCTCCTCTCCCACCTGCGGCCTGCCCTATCCTTCCCCCAGTTGTTCATAAAATCACAGGCACCATCATCCTCTGGGTGGGATGCTACGGCTTTAATGGCACATCTCTTCCCCCATTTCCCTCACTTACCCATTCCCATACTCCCTCACGCCCCTCACTCTTTACCTCTTTCCCCCTATCCACCAAACCCCCCTCTCTCCAGGTGTTCATAGCAGCGGGCACCATCATCCTGTGGGTGGGCTTCTACGGCTTCAACGGGGGCTCGGTGTCGCTGGTGGGGCAGCCGCCGCTGCAGTGGGTGCAGGAGGTGGCGCGCGTGTGCGTCAACACCACCATCAGCGCCTCCTTCAGCGGCGTCACCGTGTGGACGCTCACGTACCGGCGCAGGGAGCCGGTGCCAGAGGACACGTTCAATGGGGTGATCGGCGGGCTGGTGGCAGCGTGTGCCACCAGCAGTGTGGTGGAGCCGTATGCTGCTGCCATCATTGGGGTTGTCGCTGGCTTGATGTATCTTCTCGGCTGCTGGCTCATGTTCCGGTGCGTGCGAGGGGGGGTAGGAGGGTGTATGTGTGAATCCGATCCGACTACAGCAGCAGCAGGCTGTGGCACTGTGTGTAGTGTGAGTGAGTGTGTGGAGTGGAGAGGGGTGGCGGGGTTGGGCGTGTGACACCAGCAGTGTGCCACGAGCAGCGAGGTGGAGCCGTATGCCGCTGCCAGCATTGGGGTGGTGGCGGGGCTCATGTGTCTTCTCGGCTGCTGGCTCATGTTCCGGTGGGTGCGAGGGGGTGTGGCACTGTGTGTAGTGTCGGTATGTGGAGTGGAGGGGGCTGGCGGCGGCGTGTGCAACGAGCAGTGTGGTGGAGCCGTACGTTTGCTGCGATTATTGGGGTGGTGGCGGGGCTCATGTACCTAACCCCCTTCTCCTCCCGCTCGTGTAATGCGCACAACCGCACACGACCACCAGGTACCAAATAGACGACCCAGTACAAGCAGCGCCAACGCATCTGTTCTGTGGATCGTGGGGCGGCGTGGCAGCAGGCCTCTTCGCCACCAAGGATGGCATCACCGCCACCTACGGCGTTGTCCCGCCCTCTTGGGGGCTGTTTTACGGGGGAGGAGGCTGGCAGCTGCTGGTGCAGGTGGGTCGTGTCACCGTCACGTGTGGCCTGCCATGTGAGTGTTGAATGCTGTATGACGGGTAGGGCAGTACCAGGGGATAAGGGGTCGCCCCGCCAAGGATGGCATCACCGCCACCAAGGATGGCATCATCGCCACCAAGGATGGCATCACCGCCACCAAGGATGGCATCACCGCCACTAGGGATGAGCAAAGGGCGAACACGAACATGTTCGTCTTCGCCCCTTGTCGAACACCCTCTTTTGCCGAACCGAACAGTGCTCGGTTCGGCGAACAGTTTAGGAAAAAACAGGTGTTCGCTGTTCGCCTGTGGAGGCGTGTTCGGGCGAACCTCGAACACTGTTCGTGTTCGTCGCGGGCAAATTTCAGCAGCGGCCCGAACACGAATGTGTTCGGGCGAACATCGAACACTGTTCGGCGAACGATTTGAGCTAAAAAACAAAACCTGTTCGGTTCGCCTCGAAGGTGTTCGCCACCTTGCTCATCCCTAACCGCCACCAAGGATGGCATCACCGCCACCAAGGATGGCATCACCGCCACCAAGGATGGCATCACCGCCACCAAGGATGGCATCACCGCCACCTACGGCATCGTGCCACCCTCCTGGGGGCTTTTCTATGGGCGACTTTTGAGACGTCTCAAAAGCTCTTCTATGGGGGATGAGGCTGGCGGTTGTTTATGCGGGTGGGTTGTGTCGTACGAGTGGTGTGTGTTGATAGGTCTGTCAACCAGGGAGCGCATTCCTTGACCACACTCCACCTACGGCATCGTCCCGCCCTCCTGGGGGCTCTTCTATGGGGGAGGAGGCTGGCAGCTGCTGGTTCAGTCGGGACGTGTGGTGTGGTGTGGCATGTGTTGTTTTGACACATGCAGACCCTAGCGCTGCTGCTGGTGTATGTGTGGGTGGGATGGGAGTGACCGCTATGTTCGCTTGCTACTTTTCTCCACCCGCTCCCCTTTTCTTTACCTCTCTGCTTTCACATCCCAGCTCTGTTGCTGGTGTACGTGTGTTTGGGCAGGACCGTCTTCTTTCTGCTCTTTGTGTTCCTTCTTCCCCATCTTCTCTGCTCCTCCGCTCCACATTCCATTTTCAACCACTCCCCCCTCCTCTTCTAGATCCTAGCGCTGCTGCTAGTGTACGCGTGGGTGGGCATCACAACATACGTGCTCTTTGTGTTTTTGGGCGCCTTCGGTGTGCTGCGTGTCAAGCGGCAGGAGGAGGAGGTGAGACGGTGCCACTGATTCTCCTTAGGTGGGTGAGTGAGCGGGCGGGCGGGGCGGGCGGGGCGGCCGGGCGAATAGGCGGGCGGGCGGGTGGGCGGGTGGGTGCATGGGTGGGAGGGTGGGTGGGTGGGTGGGTGGGTGGGTATCACAACAGACGAGCTCTTTGTGTTTCTGGGCGTGTTTGGTGTGCTGCGAGTCGAGCGGCAGGAGGAGGAGGTGAGTGCGTGAGAGGGAGGGGGACGAGGGAGGTGAGAGGGAGGGGGACGAGGGAGGAGGTGAGAGTAGGAAAGAGGCAAGTGAGAGGGAGAAGGAAGAGGTGAGATTGCGACGGACTCTCCGTAGGTGGGTGGGCGATGGGCGTGCCAACGTACATTGTGACGGGCGTGCCAATGTACATTGTGACGGGCGTGCCAATGTACATTGTGACGGGCGTGCCAATGTACATTGTGACGGGCGTGCCAACGTACATTGTAACGGGCGTGCCAATGTACATTGTGACGGGCGTGCCAATGTACATTGTGACGGGCGTGCCAATGTACATTGTGACGGGCGTGCCAATGTACATTGTGACGGGCGTGCCAATGTACATTGTGACGGGCGTGCCAACGTACATTGTAACGGGCGTGCCAATGTACATTGTGACGGGCGTGCCAACGTACATTGTGACGGGCGTGCCAACGTACATTGTGACGGGTGTGCCAACGTACATTGTGACGGGCGTGCCAATGTACATTGTGACGGGCGTGCCAATGTACATTGTGACGGGCGTGCCAATGTACATTGTGACGGGCGTGCCAACGTACATTGTGAAGGGCGTGCCAACGTACATTGTGACGGGCGTGCCAACGTACATTGTGACGGGCGTGCCAATTTACATTGTGACGGGCGTGCCAATGTACATTGTGACGGGCGTGCCAATGTACATTGTGACGGGCGTGCCAATGTACATTGTGACGGGCGTGCCAATGTACATTGTGACGGGCATGCCAACGTACATTGTGACGGGCGTGCCAACGTATATTGTGAAGGGCGTGCCAACGTACATTGTGACGGGCGTGCCAATGTGCATTGTGACGGGCGTGCCAATGTACATTGTGACGGGCGTGCCAACGTACATTGTGACGGGCGTGCCAACGTACATTGTGACGGGCGTGCCAATGTACATTGTGACGGGCGTGCCAATGTACATTGTGACGGGCGTGCCAATGTACATTGTGACGGGCGTGCCAATGTACATTGTGACGGGCGTGCCAATGTACATTGTGACGGGCGTGCCAATGTACATTGTGACGGGCGTGCCAATGTACATTGTGACGGGCGTGCCAATGTACATTGTGCGCTTTGTGTTTCTGGGCGCCCTGGTGTGTGCGTTTATCTACCTGCCCCCCTCTCCCAACCCAACACTCCCACCCTCACCCGCCCTCTCCACTCCCATCCCTTTTCCTCTCCCCAGGTCGGCCTGGACGTGCCCTTCCACGGGGGCGAGGACGACGGCGAGGAGTTTGACATGGGGGACAGCCAGTACAGCACGAGTGGTAACCACTGCATGCATCTACCCCGCCCCCCGTCCCCCACCCCCCTCCTCACGCCCCGCGCTCCATCTGTAGGTCGGCCTGGACGTGCCCTTCCATGGCAGGGAGGACGACGGCCAGGAGTTTGACATGGGGGACAGGACGGCGGCCAGGAGTTTGACATGGGGGACAGGACAGCCAGTACGGCAGGCGATGCTTCCTCTCAGGCCCTGTTCAAATGCTCCCTTCTTGTTGTTCAATCCCCATTCCGGCATCCCCTCTCGCGCTCCATCTGCAGGCTGGTTTGGATGTGGCCTTCCATGGGGGCGAGGGCAAGGGGGAGGGAGGAGTTGGGCATGAAGGATAGCCAGCCAGGACCTCCTCATGACGCCAGCCAGGACCTCCTCATGACGCCAGCCAGGACCTCCTCATGACGCCAGCCAGGACCTCCTCATGACGCCAGCCAGGACCTCCTCATGACGCCAGCCAGGACCTCCTCATGACGCCAGCCAGGACCTCCTCATGACGCCAGCCAGGACCTCCTCATGACGCCAGCCAGTACGGCACGAGTGTGAACTGACCTCTGCTGCGTGCCTTTATGTTCTCCTTCCTCACCATCCCCCACCCCAGGTCGGGCTGGATATGGCCTTCCACAGCGGCGAGGACGAGGGCGAGGAGTTCGACATGGAGGACAGCCAGTACGGCGGGCGGTGCTTCCTGTCCGGGCGGTCGATGCACCACCGCATGCCGAGCGTGTTGGAGACCATCGTGCGCATGCTCAACCCCAAGCGCTGGCCTTCTGATCTGATCTGAGGACTGGGCGTCAAAACGCGTCTCTCAACCCGCTCAACCCCAAGCGCAGCTGCGGGTGCCCAGACAGAGCAGCAGGCGGGGAGCGGCTGGGGACACTCAAGTTCCCAACACCGTTTCAAACGCTTTTCTCTCTCTGTTCACTCCCTGTCATGGCGTCCCATCCCCCGACCCCGCTCGTAGGTGGGTCTAGACGTGGCCTTCCATGGGGGCGAGGACGAGGGCGAGGAGTTCGACATGGAGGACAGCCAGTACGGCGGGCGGCGCTTCCTCACAGGCCGCTCCATGCACCACCGCATGCCGGGCGTGCTGGAGACCATCGTGCGCATGCTCAACCCCAAGCGCTGGGGCCGCCCGGGCGGGCCGGTGGAGGCGTTTGGGCAGAAGAGGGACGTGTGGCACCGCGCGCTGGATAACACTCCGTACGGGCAGTTCTCGCTGGCGATGTACGAGGCGAACTATGTGATGGAGGACACGGCTGAGGTGGAGGGCAGCAGTAGTGGCGTGTATATCGGCGTGCATGATGGGCATGGCGGGACTGAAACGTCGGAGTTCCTCAAGGAGAATCTCTACTTTAACCTCAAAGGTGCGGAGGACTGAGTGTCCCTTGAGTCTCCTTGTCCCGCTTCTGTGACTCCTGTGGACATGTGCCTTGTGTTGCCTCTCTCCTGCAATCACCATGCATGCATCACAAGGAGCAGGCCGCCGGTGTGAGCTAGAGGCGCCTCAAGAACACCCTGTTTCTTGTCGGCAAAGTCTGGCTTCTGTGTCCCTGTGTGTTCTGTGGCTGTGCAGCGCAATTCATGCACCAGGGCGGGCAGGTGTCAGCAGAAGCAGTGCGAGGAGCCTTCCACGAAACTGAGACTGCTTTCACCCAGGTACCGCCCGCTTGTCACACCCTGGTACTGCCTTAAACACCCAGGTACCACTTGTCACACCCCGGTACTGCCTTAAACACCCAGGTACCGCTTATCACACCCCGGTACTGCCTTAAACACTCAGGTACCGCTTGTCACACCCCGGTACCACCTTTCACACCCCGGTACCACCAAACACACCCAGGTATCGCTGTTCACACCTCGAAATCACGTGTTGTGCCTTGGATTGTGCTCTTGAACAGCCGACGGCCTCCCTTGCGCTTTATCTCAACCACGCCCCCTCACGCACCTCATCCTCATTTTCTTCTGTCACCTCTTCCCTTCCCGTTTTCGCTCTCGCGTATCGTTTTCCACCCACTCCCACCTCCCACCTCCTTCCTTAAAGTGAAAAAACGATTCACCCATCTGCACCCCTCACCCACCTCTGTGCACTCCTCTGCACCTGCGCCCTGCAGGTGGTGTGACAGTCGTTTGAGGCGGGCCCCCACCTGGCAACGGTGGGGTCATGCAGTGTGGGGGCGGTGGTGGCTGGGAATGCCCCGTCTATCAGACTTTCCCAAAGAAAATGAAACATTCATGCACCGCTCTGTATCCATCTGCACCTCTCACAACCTTTGCAACCCTATTCATGTGCAGGTGGTGCGGCAGTCGTTTGAAGCAAGCCCGCATCTGGCGACGGTGGGATCGTGCAGTGTGGTGGCGGTGGTGACTGGCAATGCCCTCTGGGTGGCCAACGTGGGCGACTGCAGAGCCGTGCTGGGGCAGGTGAGGTGTGAGGAGGTGGGATGTGGGGCAGGTGGGATGTGGGGAGGTGGGATGTGGGGAGGTGGGATGTGAGGAGGTGGGATGTGAGGAGGTGGGATGTGGGGAGGTGGGATGTGAGGAGGTGGGATGTGGGGAGGTGGGATGTGGGGAGGTGGGATGTGGGGCATGTGAAATTTGGGGCAAGTGGAATCTGGAAGGTGAAAACAAAAGCAGCTCTAGTTTTTTGGAGCAAGTTCAAACATGTAGGAAAAACGGTGTCCTATCAAGAACGAGGTGTGAGTAGAAACGACGGAACTCTTTTTGCACGCTTCACCCCAATCTGCCCCCTTCCCTTCCTCAAAGCTCTTCTTTCACCCCATGCCTCCCCGTCCCTCCCTCCTCCGCCTTTCTCCAGGTGCGCAAGGGAGACGACAACTCACTGGAGTGTCGGGCCCTACAACTGTCGGTGGACCACAACCTTTCCTTCGCTTCCATCCGAGAGAAGTTCATCGAGGAGCATGCCGACATGCCGGATGCTGTGGTGGAGAAGCGCGGAGGGTTCCGTGTGAAGGGCAAAGTGACGGTGAGTGAGGGTTGGAGAAATTAACGGTGAGTCAAGGTGGGAGAAAGTAACGGTGAGTGCTACTAAGGATGAACATTTGTGTGAGCAGTGTCCATCGAGGAGCATGCTGACATGCCAGATGCTGACATGCCAGATGCTGTTGTGGAGAAGAGAGGGGGGTTCCGTGTGAAGGGCAGAGTGACGGTGAGTGGAGGGCAAAGTGATGGTGAGTTGAAGGAAAAGTGACGGTGAGTGGAGGGCAAAGTGACGGTGAGTTGAAGGAAAAGTGACGGTGAGTTGAAGGCAAAGTGAGTGAAGGTGAGTGCAAAGAAGTGGGACAAGAATGTCCAACAAGACGCCGCTGTTCTGCCTGTCACAAGTGCAAGCCCGAGCCTTCCACCTTCCTTTAACTCTCTCTCCCTCCCCCCTCGCTCTTTCTCTCCCCATTCTCCCCTCCAGGTCACCCGGTCATTCGGCGACCTCTATCTAAAGTCCCACGAGTTCAACCGCGAGCCGCTCTTCTCGCGCTTCCGAGTGCCGGAGCCCTTCCACCCACCGCTGCTGTCGTGTGAGCCCAACATAGCAGTGCGCCTGCTGTCGCCGCACGACTCCTTCGTCATCCTCGCCTCTGACGGACTCTTTGAGTTCATCAGCAACCAGGAGGCTGTGGATATTGTCGCCAGCAGCCCCAGGAAGGTGAGGTCCTTGTGTAGATGGGCTGTCCAGTTATCCTCGCCTCTGATGGGTTGTCTTGTCATCCCCGCCTGTGACGGCCTCTGTGAGTTCACCACGAACCAAGAGGCTCATGTTGTGGTGCACCACGAACCAAGAGGCTGTGGATATTGTTGCCAGCACCGCCCGGAAGGTGAGCTGCTCGTAGTAGCCGCTGCTGTGGTCGAGTGCGGTGCAGAGCGGTGTAGATGGGCTGAAATCGCGCCTGCTCTCGCTCCAGCGCTCCATCGTCACCCCTGCTTGTGGCCCTGCTCCCCCTGCTCCCCCCTCTCCCCCCTCTCCCCCCTCTTCCCACCCCCCCTCTCTCCCCTCATGACCTTTCTTCCGCCCCGCCGTTCCCTCCCCCCTCCTCTCTCCGCACTGCACGCTCCTCCCCCCTTTCAGGACATAGCCCGGCAGCTGATTCGGGCGGCGCTGCGGCGGGCGGCGGAGAGGCGGGAGATCCGGTACCAGGATCTGCTGCGCATGGCGAGTGGGCAGCGGCGGGAGTACCACGATGACATCACGGTGGTGGTGTTCTTCTTTAACCACGAGGCGCGGACCAAACATGCTGCAAAGAGCAACATGACCTGGAACCACGTGAGTGAGAGGGGAAGGGAAGTGAGGGAAGGAGGGGAAGATGGGGGGCAGCGGCGGGAGTACCACGATGACATCACAGTGGTGGTGTTCTTCTTTAACCATGAGGCACGCACCAAACACAACAAGAGCAACCTCACATGGAACTATGTAAGAGAGGGGTTGAGCAAGCTGTTTCATGGTTGGATTTGTGTTCGTGGAAGGTGGGGTTGAGGGAAGCAGGGAGGAAGGGGAGAGGGAGGACGGGATAGAAGGAGGGGGGTGGGATGGGAGCAGGAAGGGAGAGGGGAAGGGGAGGGAGGGTGGGTGAGGGGAGGGAGGGGAGGGAAGGGAGGTGAGGGGAGGGAGGGGAGGGAGGGGAGGTGAGGAGAGGGAGGAGGGAAGGGAAGGGAGTGGCAGCGGAGGGAGTACCACGACGACATCACGGTGGTGGTGTTCTTCTTCAACCACGAGGCGCGCACCAAACACAACAAGAGCAACCTCACATGGAATCATCTAAGCAAGCCATTTCATGGTTGGAATTGTGTTCGTGAAAGGTGGGGTTGAGAGAAGCAGGGAGGAAGGGGAGAGGGAGGGCGGGATAGAAGGAGGGGGGTGGGACAGGAGCAGGAAGGGAGAGGGGAGAGGGAGGAGGGAAGGGAAGGGAGTGACAGCGGAGGGAGTACCACGACGACATCACGGTGGTGGTGTTCTTCAACCACGAGGCGCGCACCAAACACAACAAGAGCAACCTCACATGGAACCCCCGAAGAGGGAGGGGGAAAGGGAAGCAAGGAGGGGAAGAGGGAGGGCAGTGGCAGTGGGAGCAGCAGGGCACGGCGACATCACAGTAGTGTGGTGGTGTTTCTCATGAGCCAGGAGGCCAGGACCGACCAAGCATGCCAAGAGCAACCTCACGTGGAACCATGTATGTGTGTGTGTGTGTGTGCGTGAGTGCGCATGTGTGGCGGGTGCGTGTGGGTGTGGGTGTGTGAGCGTGCATGTTGCACATGTGCCTGCAGGACATCTCCTTCAAGGCCGGCAAGGGTGCCAGCCTCTGCTGCCCCTCGTGTGCATCCCCATACCATCCCTCATCTCCTCTGCATGTGACGACCTGCCCTCCCTGCCTGCTGCACCCCTACCCGCAGGACATCTCCTTCAAGGGTGGCAAGGATGCTCGACTCGCCCTCAACGCCGCTGCAGCAGCTGATCTCACCTCGCCCTCAAAACAAGGAGCCAATGACGCACGAGCAGGCCTTTCCTCCGCGTCAGGCTCCCTCAACCGAACCACCTCGTCCGTGCCTGAGGATGGGGTGCTTGAAATGGAGCTTCCAGCTCCGGCCCGAACCAACAGCCGAACCTTCTTAACATGGTCTCAGTGAGGCTGGCTTTGGGCAGGTTGGGGTGGATCATGGTGGACGATGGCAATGCCTTGATACTTTCCATGGAGAGATCTTGATAGGCTACCGTAAGCCCCCGGATAGAAGCGCAGGCCTCGGATAAGCGCCGGCGCTTATAAAAGGATGAGGGCGCTTATATCCAGTCCTCGATTATAAGCGCACCCCTGAAGGCTTACGGATTATAAGCACCACCCTTTTTTTCTAACTATAATTTTACTGAATTCGTTGTAACGAAACTCAACATCTCCATTCCCACATTTTGAATTTCGATGCCCTTCACCCTCGCTCGGCTTACTGCCAGCGCGTCCAGTCAGAATGACCTGTCAGGGGCGCACGTTGACTCATTCTGACTGTGTGTGTTGGCAGGGAATCAATCCCTGCCAACTTGCACGCGAGATTTTCAATCGCGACCCTGTATAATTTCAACTCGATTCAATTCGCAATAACGGGATCTACTGTTTGGTGTAAAAACGAGGAATTTCATATATGCTATTATATAAGCACCGGCGCTTATAAAAATCCTCGATTATAAGCCCACTCCCTAAAAAAACGTGTTTTTTTATAACCCCAGGGGCGCCTCTATCCGGGGGCTGACGGTAAATGCTTTGTTGGTTGTATAAATAAAGCTCTCGTGGAGTGCTTGGATGCTGCTATTGGCGCTTTGGGGGTATGACATAAGGCACTCGCAGTGCCTTGAGAAGCTTATTTGTCGGTAGGTGAAGTGAGTATTGCGAAGAGTTAAAACCAGCCGCTATATACTAGTGTGTATTGTTGTGTGAATATTGCCACGCACACGTACATTGTGAATACTACGTTTATGTAACTACGTATCGGATTTAAACCATGTAAAATCTTATGTCCAGTGCTATATTTGGCGAAGTGTAACATCACCTTTTCTCTGTTTGACTGATGGCGGCTCGTCAGTTTCTAAAACCAGAAATGTGCGCCTCGTCAGTAGCACGTCACAGGGCATCAGTGGGAGGGAGCTGAATTCAAAAACTTCAGTTGCCCGAACCCGCTTTGCAAGTAGCAACAGTTTGAGTACAGTGCAGTGATGGTTAGGTTTCCTGACGACGACTGAACGTGGGTGTCATTTTATTCCCGCGGGTAACCCACACCTATCCACTCCACTTTACAGCACCAGCCTAAGGACGTGTTACGATTGCGACATCGAGGAGGATCGTGGTCACACACTGAAGCTGCAAAATCGATCTCCTCTGAGCCAGATGTGTCGCGATTGTCTTCAGGTTCGATAGTTAGCGGGGTTAGAAGCCTCCTTAAAAGTTTTAAATGCATTACGTATGCTCTGAGTGCGGTGACACATCGATCTGGAAGGGACATCGCGTTCAGTGACTTGCGTCGGGTCTTAACGAATTTTTAACGAAAACGGGATACAAGACTCAGCGAACCACTGTATACTCGGAACACTGATCTCCCGAAGGTTCGATGTCGCAGTTGTAACGCGTCCTAAGGCTTGGACAAAAACATAGAAGCCTGAATTCTCGGCACGGAAGCACCTTCCGTTGGTGTCTGAAACACAGGCGTCGAAAAAACGTCGAAAGATGCCGAGAGAGATGAACTGTCAGATTTTCTGGAACTTTAGAATATCCGACGGCTCACGTTGCTGGACATTTATCGACATCTTGGGACGTTTCACTTCAGCCGCGTTTTCCGAAACCCCACCGACTGACAGGCCCACGTGGTTTTTCGGAACTAAGAGCACCCAAGCCGCTCCCGCCTTTGGCGCAAAGCAGCGCTTCAGCCGGCAAGTGCAGCCACTCAAAGCGAGTACGAATCACCGTCAGCATTCTTCGTTCGCCAATTCAGCGAAAGATCGTGCCAAGGCTTCGAAAGCTCGCAGCAGTGACTCACTGCTCCGAGCTCGAAGCTCGCAAGCCGGCTCCGCAAGCTGAGCTCGCAAACACCAGCGTAGACGATTTCCTGCCCCGCTGGCGGTGTATTAGTAACTTTAATCCGTGGCAATCCGCGTGGTTTCGAACAGCTATCAGGTTGCGAGCGGTTCGATCAACGCGTAGTACTAGCTCTCAGCCGTTGTACCTCGTCGGATCAGCTTTTGAAGTCCTTCCTCTCAACGCCCGATGCTGCTGTCGAGGATTCCGAAAGATCTCATTCGGCCTCTACTATATCATCATTCTTGATTAGCGAGACGTGTAGCGTTTTTCCCATGAGTTAGGGCCCTTGGGACCTCACGTTCAAAGATCATTCAGCTTCTACTAGACTAATTCGCGAGACGTAGACTCCACACGTGAGGGTGATTGATGCACCACGCTAGTACATGGTTCGACCACGCTATTAGCACAACTAGTTGCACCGAGCCATGGGCGCGGTATCGGATCAGCACATATCGAAGCACCGGTCGAGCCAGCGGCAAAAGCGGAGAGTGATGCCGTCGCTGCGGCTGGCGCTGCTGGTGCTCGGGGTCGTCTCCGCCGCCTACGCGTGCCTCGTGCGCCCGCACTGCGCGCCCGCGACCCTGCCGCTATCAAAGGAGGTACGGGGTTTACAGCCTGCTGTGCTATGAGGTAACTCACAACCTTCTCTGTCGTCTCCGCCGCTTACGCGTGCCTCATGCGCCCGCACTTCGCGCCACCGGCCCCGCCGCTGTTAAAAAACGTAGGCGCTGCTGGGGACGTTCTTAGCCTTTGAGAATTCTCGCGAGTCACGTGTGCTTCGTGCCTCGTGCGCCCGCGGCACTGCGCGCCGCGACCTTGCCGCTGTCCAAGGAGGTACGCGCACGAGCACGCCGCAAAAGGTGGGGGACCCTGCTGTTGGGGGCGCCTTTCTCCGCATTGGGTAGAGCTTGAGAGCTACTTGGGAAGAGGCGGGGGGGAATGGAGAGCGGTGGGGGAACCAGACAGATGTGGGGAAGTCAGGAGGTGGAGAAGTGAGAGGTAAGAGGGGTTCTGAGGACGGGGATTGAGAGTGAGGAGGGATTTGGATCGTGTTCGGTTCGTGCATCACCGTCTCCTCGTACTGCTTTTCGCCTTGTCCTTTCCCATCCGTTTCCTCCACTTCTCAAACGGCCCGTTCATTTTTAGTCCACTTCTCTGTCTCTCTTCCCTGTTTCTTTCAGCCTCCGCGCTCCATCTCCTCCCTCCCCTCCCCCACCTCCCCCCTCCTTTCTGTTCCCACGCGGTCCCCCACGAGCTAGAGCTGCGGCAATGGACGGGCGCAAGCCGAATTCCCCCGGTATCCCCTTCCCCTCCCCCCCCCAACCCCCCCTTCCCCCCCTCCCTCCCCCTCCCCCACCCTTTCTTCCCCAATCCAGATTCGTCCCTTCCCCTTTCCAACCCCCTCTCACCTCCTCCCCCCTCCCCCCCAATTTGTAACAATCCGCCTGTACCTTCCCCCGTGTGCGCCCGCAGCAACTGCAGCTGCAGATGATGCGCGCAGAGGGGGTAAGGCTTCCCCTTGTCCCTCCCCCCTTCCTCACATCCCCACCCCCAAATTTGAAGTCTCCGCCCATACCTCCCCCCATGCGCGCCCACAGGAGCTGGAGCTGCTGCAGATGATGCGCGCAGGGGGTAGGCTTTCCCTTTTCGTTTTCCCCCTTGCTCCCTTCCCCCGCCCCCCCGCCCGTGCCTCCCCCCATGCGCGCCTATAGGAGCTGGGGCTGCTGCAGACGATGCGCGCAGAGGGAAAAAGACTTTCCAGCTTTCCTCCCCCCGTCCTCATCTTCCCCTCCACCTCCCGCGCATGCGCGCCCGCAGGAGCTGGAGCTGCTGCAGACGATGCGCACGGGTGGGGGCGCAACGGTGAAGGTGGTGACGGTGGGAGAAGGTGGAGGGGGAGGGGGAAGGGGAGGCGGAACGGAAAACGGGGAAGCGGAGGTGGGCGGAGAGGAAGGTGATGGGGGAGGGGAGCCAGCGAGCCTGGGGTACATGGCGGACCACCCTGACCTGCTGCACGCGCTGCTACACACCGTGAGTGCTGCCCGCTGCTGGGTTGTGCGAGTTGATGCCTGCTGGTGGGTGGTGCGTGGGGGAGGGAAGCAGCGAGTCTGGGTTACGCTGGCCTGCTGCAAGCGCTCCTGCTCACTGTGAGCGCTGCAGTCCAGCCACACGCACCACCATGCAACTTGACTTCCCACGTGCTTTCTTCTTGTATTCTCAAGTTTTTCTTGACTGCCCACGTGCTTCGTGACTGTCTTAACGCTCACCCAGCAGCAGGAGGAGCGGGAGCAGGAGGAGCCGGAGGGGCTGTGGGGACCAGTGCAGCAGGAGGAGTGGAGGCAGTGCGATGCACCTTCCAGGAAATACCGCGGTGGGTTGAATGAAGTGGGCACGTTTTGCTGCAGTACGTGCTTGTCGCGTTCCCTCCTTTCACATTGCCTCCTTCGTTTTCCACCCTTCTCGTTCCACTTGCTCTCGTCGTTATCACAACCCCTTCACCACAGTCCATCGGGTAAGGATGGATGGATCATCCATCACCCCCCTCCCCCATCCCCCCCCTTTTCTTCACCCCCTTTCTCGATGAACATCCCTTCGTGATATGAGCCGTGTTTTGAGTCGACTCAAAACATGGATCATCCATCAAACCCCCCCCCCCCCCCCTCCCCTTCTCGATGAACACCCCTCCCTCCCCTTCCATCTCTCCTCTTCCTTTCTCCTTCCACTTCCCTCTCCCACGTTCCCCGCTCTCTCTCACGCGCTCCACCCCAAATCAGACGCGCCACTGCTGGAGTCAAACGGCTATCTGCAGGTGTTTCTGGGCGGGGCTGCTCCTTGCTCCCCTTCCCTTTCCCTAAATCCCTTGCTTTTTTCCGTCCTCACGCCCTTCCTCTCCTCCCTCTGTCTGCCCCCTCACCCCAATCAGAGGCACCACCGCCGGAGTCAAACGGCTATCTGCAGGTGTTTCTAGACGGAGGGCTCAACCAGCTGTGTACATTTGACGCCCCTTTAAGTACCCTGTCCGCCCCATCCCTCATATCCCTCCGCTTCTCCCCCCGTCCGCCCTCTCACGTCCCTATCAGACGCGCCACTGCCGGAGTCAAACGGCTATCTGCAGGTGTTTCTAGACGGAGGGCTCAACCAGCAGCGCATCAGCGTGAGTGGGTGGGTAGCCTTGTCCTCTTGTCACAGCACACGGCTCTAAGTGGTAACGGCTTCGCTTGTAGTGAGTCAGCCGAGTCAATCCCGTGGGGCCCGAAGCAGGTGGAGAAGGCACATGGTCGATGCATGCAGGTGTGTCCGGATGGAGAGGGCTCAACTCAACTCAACTCAACTCAACTCAACTCAGCTCAGCTCAGCTCAGCTCAGCTCAGCTCAGCTCAGCTCAGCTCAGCTCAGCTCAGCTCAGCTCAGCTCAGCTCAGCTCAGCTCAGCTCAACTCAACTCAACCAGCACCGCGTCAGCGTGAAGGGGTGGGTGGCCTTGCCTCAGCGAGCATCAAACTTACAGGAGCGCATCAGCGCCCTCCACGGGCTGATGTGAGGCTGGCAGCGACTCATGCATCCCCGTTCCACACCCGTCAGCACAACCATGCCGCCCTCTCTCCTATCCCTCCTTACGTCAAGCCTCCCCAACTCACCGCGTGTGCAGCATGTCGTGAGCTGGCAGCTGCCCTGTGGCTCACGATGCATCCGCACCAGGAATGCAATCCAACGCACTTGCCACGTTTCTCCTGCTCCACTAAACGCCACGCAATGCCACTAAACGCCACTCAGTCCCAATTAACGTCACTCACGCCACTTACCTCTCTCCCCATCCTCTCCACCTCCCCTCTCCCGCACCTCCTCCCAACCAGGTGTGCAACGCAGTGGCAGTGGCTCGCCAGCTGGACGCCAGTCAAACGGCACTTACCTCCCTCTCTTCATCCTCCCCACCTCCTTCCCCACCTCCCCCTCTCTCCCCCTCACCTCACCAGGTGTGCAACGCAGTGGCAGTGGCTCGCCAGCTGGACGCCAGTCAAACGGCACTTACCTCCCTTTCTTCATCCTCCCCACCTCCTTCCCCACCTCCCCCTCTCTCCCCCTCACCTCACCAGGTGTGCAACGCAGTGGCAGTGGTTCGCCAGCTGGACGCCAGTCAAACGGCACTTACCTCCCTCTCTTCATCCTCCCCACCTCCTTCCCCACCTCCCCCTCTCTCCCCCTCACCTCACCAGGTGTGCAACGCAGTGGCAGTGGCTCGCCAGCTGGACGCCAGTCAAACGGCACTTACCTCCCTCTCTTCATCCTCCCCACCTCCTTCCCCACCTCCCCCTCTCTCCCCCTCACCTCACCAGGTGTGCAACGCAGTGGCAGTGGCTCGCCAGCTGGACGCCAGTCAAACGGCACTTACCTCCCTTTCTTCATCCTCCCCACCTCCTTCCCCACCTCCCCCTCTCTCCCCCTCACCTCACCAGGTGTGCAACGCAGTGGCAGTGGCTCGCCAGCTGGACGCCAGTCAAACGGCACTTACCTCCCTCTCTTCATCCTCCCCACCTCCTTCCCCACCTCCCCCTCTCTCCCCCTCACCTCACCAGGTGTGCAACGCAGTGGCAGTGGCTCGCCAGCTGGACGCCAGTCAAACGGCACTTACCTCCCTCTCTTCATCCTCCCCACCTCCTTCCCCACCTCCCCCTCTCTCCCCCTCACCTCACCAGGTGTGCAACGCAGTGGCAGTGGCTCGCCAGCTGGACGCCAGTCAAACGGCATTTACCTCCCTCTCTTCATCCTCCCCACCTCCTTCCCCACCTCCCCCTCTCTCCCCCTCACCTCACCAGGTGTGCAACGCGGTGGCCGTTGTTCGCCTGCTCAACGCCCGCCACTCAACGCCACTTACCTCCCTCTCACTATGATTCTTCCTTCCCCACCCCCCTGCATCTCCCTCCTATCCTCCAGGTGTGCAACGCGGTGGCCGTGGCTCGCCTGCTCAACGCCACTCTGCTCGTCCCCGAGTTCGCCACCAACATCTTTTGGCAGGACTCCAGGTGGGCGGCACACAGGGCGGCAGGTGGGCGGCACACAAGGCGGCAGGTGGGCGGCACACAGAGGGCAGGTGGGCGGTACAAAGAGCTCCAGGTGAGCGTCCATGCCATCTTATGCTGTTGGCAAGGGGGTCATGATGCTCGTGGAGAGGCCGTGTGAAGCTTGAGATGACTCGGGAGAACAGAGAGTTTGAATACCGACCCGACCCGGCCAGGCCCCTCCACACCTGGCATGGACCACTGCCACCTACTATACTATGCCTCCTCCCCCTTTCTTCTTTCAAGCCAGCGTCTCTCATCCCTCCTGCAATCTCTTCTCATCAAACCCACTGTTCCCTTCCCTGGTCCCATGTACACTCCCCCTTCTCACCAGTCAATTCGAGGTCATATTTGACCTCGACCATTTCATCGCCTCCCCTTGCAAGGCAACGTCGCATAGCTGCTCGTCTCCCCACTCACCGTGCGTGGAGCACAACGGCCTGCTTTGCCTCCTCGTCCTCTCCCTTCCTTCGATCTAGCCCGCTGGAATGGTCCTTTGTATTGGTAATGAGCATGCATTCTGGGTTGAGGGCGAGGCAAGGTTCCTTTCACCATCACGTCTCTTCCATTCACCCAATCCCTCTCCTCCCTCTGCCCATGCTCTCCCCCCTCATCCTGCCAGTCAGTTCGCGGACATCTTCGATCTCGACCATTTCATTTCCTCACTTCGAGCGGACATCCGCATAGAGCGCCGTCTCCCCCGCCACCTCGCGTGGAGCACAGCGGCCTACTACGCCTCCTCGCCCTCCCGCCGCAACAAGCTCATCCGCTCCGCACCCCTGCACGCCACCAAGAAGTGGTACCTCAAGCGCGTGCTGCCACGGCTGAAGCAGTGAGTGCTGTGCTGCTATCACCTCGCAGTATGTCACCAGCCTCTCCCTCATTTGGTGAGGGTAACCAGCTATAACACCTCGCTACCCACTGGGTCAAAACGAGGGTGTTATTTGGTGCAGCGGAGTGCCCTTAACACAGCCCACAGGCGTTACACTCGTCCCACCCTGGTACCAACGTCCCCGTTGACTCGGACTTCAGGGAGTCGGCCCTCTGCAGCTGGGACCTAGATTTCAGGATCGTTCACTGGGTTCGAGCTGGTAACCACACTTGAGTTCTCGCCATAGGCGGAAAGTGTGGACCAGCCGGGACTCGAACCCTAGGCTCTGATACCAGTATAACACCTCGCTACCCACTGGGTCAAAACGAGGGTGTTATTTGGCGCAGCGGAGTGCCTTTAACACAGCCCACAGGCGTTACATCAGCGGTCCAGCCCCGCTCCCCTGCACACCAGCAGCAAGTGGTACCTCAACGGCTTAAACAGTGAGTGGGGGTTGCATGGCTCTGTGGACATGCCTCCAACCCAACACCCTCAGAGGCGGTAGTGATAACCAGCTTTGTTCCGCGCCTCTGCACGCCAGCAGCAAGTGGTACCTCAAGCGCGTGCTGCCACGACTCAAGCAGTGAGTGGACTAGTACGGCACTGTGGTAAGGTAACGCCTCCAACCAAACACCCTCACAGGCGGTAGTGACAACCAGCTCTGCTCCGCGGGTGTTGCCACGGCATGAACAGTGAATGGGGTTGCACCGTTGTAAGTTCACCCAGTATTTCTTCCTAGTTAGCCCCAGAAGCTCCGTCTTGCTTGTAGAGCGCCCGGAGCATCCCATCCCACTTGGCGTGCTTCGCCTTCACTCACCTGCCATACCCTGCACCCCCCCTCCCTGCACCACCCCCCCACCACACCACAGACTCACCCACCCAAACACACACACGCACACACACACGCACGCACGCACACACACACACACACGCACACACACACACACACGCACACACACACACACGCACACACACACGCACACACACACACATATACACACACACACATACACACACACACACACACACATGCACACATTGTTGTTCTCCCACCCTCTCCCCACCTATCTCCCCCTGCATCTGCCACTCTTTCCCCCCCAGGCGTGGCATCGTGGCACTAACGCCCTTCTCCCATCGCCTTGCCTTCACGGGGCTGCCCCGGGAGATCCAACGGCTGCGGTGCCGCGTCAACTTTCACGCGCTGAGATTCGTGCAGCCTATCAGGGAGCTGGGGTGAGTGCAGCCAATCAGGGAGCTGGGGTGAGTGCAGCCAATCAGGGAATTAGGGTGAAAGCAGCCAATCAGCAGTCACCAAAATGCAATAGTGGCTTACCGGTAGGATCAACAACAGGAAGAAGTAAGCCAATCTGAATCTGTAGAATATGATATGAACCAAATGTGCTTCGCAATCCGATCACCCAACCTCCTCTTCTTCGCGCCACTGCTTAGGCCCTTCTTCCAGCAATGGACGCGTTTGACATTTTGCCAGAAACAACTGCAAAAACGACGCTCAAATAAGAAACATATACCAGCGCTGTCTAGACGCCTATGCTCCGTCCCAACGTCTCGCCTCAAGCCGATTCAGCACAACCGGGAGAGGAGGCAGAGCGTTAAGTAGCAGCTAATCCGATCTCAAGCAGGATTCGTTATCTTGCTCACGACAGACGCAGGATCTGTTGATCAAGGAGCAAGTCCTGACGCCGCGGGCAAACACCGCAATCCCCACCGTCTCAGTCGCAGCTAGCGAAGTCTCGGTTGTCACTGGATGTCACAGGAAATCAGAGTCGTCGCTAGAGATAAGTTTTGAAGCAAGAGATTAGCGTCTTTGACCTTTGAGGCCGTTGACTACCCAATCAACGTAGTTAAAGTTGTTGCTGCTGCTGCTTACCCGGCTGCTCGCTGGAGCGACTACTAGAAACGGGAGTAGCAACACTTTGGGAGCGACACAGAAATTACTGCTACTAAATACAGTGAGGAGTGTAAAATAAACGGATCAATAGGCTCGATCTGGTAATCACGAAGATTGACGCACGATCGAGGCGTAGTAGAACAGATGGACTCAACAACTACGATCTGATAGAAAATCAGGTCGCGTGCTAAGAAATCAGTACGAAAAGTGTTTCTATTACTTACGCGTTGGCTGGAAGAAGGGCCTAAGCGGTGGCGCGAAGAAGAGGAGGTTGGGTGATCGGATTGCGAAGCACATTTCTATCGCGAATAACAGTAACTTTGGTTTTGCCGGTAGGATCAACAACATAAAGGAGTAAGCTAATCTGAAACTGAACACTGCGCTGATGAAGGCTTAGTTGCCAAAACGCGTTCGCACGCACATCCTAGGCGATGTTTTGTCTTACTGATTGACTTACAAGCCTTTCTTCTATTCGCTTTCTTCTCTCCTGGTTGAATCTGGTTAGATCCATTTAGATCTAGACACGAGCGACCTCAGTTGGCTTGCTGCGATCGAATCCGCCCTTAAACAACATACCGGTAGGATCAACAACATGAAGGAGTAAGTTAATCTGAATCTGTGAAATATGATATGATGCTTTATTTAGGCAGCATGCTTGCAGAATGTTTTCAGCAGCATTGATCAAGCAGCCAAGCACACTTGCTTTTGCCGCCCCGCCTCCCACGCCACTTTTCCCCTCCCTTGAACCGCTTTGCGCCATCATTTCTGACTCAGTCTCAAATATGTGGCTCTTTCCCTTCCAGGCACAGACTGGTGCAGTTGCTGCTGAACCCAATCCTACGCCCCACCCAAAGCCCAGAGCGCAGTTCTCCATCTTTCTCCTCCCTTACCTCTCACTCCCCCTTCCCCCCTTCCCTCACCCCTCTGTCTCCCCTCTTCCAGGCAGAAGCTGGTGCAGCGACTGCAGGACCCCTCCCTGCGCCCCACCCGTAGGGTACTTCCCCACTCACCTTCTGACAGCACGAGTGCTGCTGTACTGGAGGATGGCGGGGGGGAGAGAGGCGGAAGAGAGGAGGGGGGAGGCGATTGGGACGAAGGTGCGGAGGAAAGTTGGGGAGTGGGACAGTCGCTGTCTGCTGACACGAGTGCTGCTGACGTGGTGGGCCGAGGGAGGAAGGGAGGAGGAAGTGAGGAGAGGGGAGTGAGAGAGGAAGGGGGAGGGAATGAGGATGGAGGAGGAGGAGAGGAGGGAGGGGGAGAGAGAGAAGAGGGGAGAAGGATCCGGGTGGAGCTGGTTGGGGATGGAGGGGAGGGCGAGGACTCGGGAGGGGAGGGACGAGAGGGGGGAATGGGAGGAGAAAGAAGAGTAGGTAGGAGCGAGGGCGAAAAGGGGGAGGAGGAGGGAGAGGAGGGGGTTGAGGAGTTGAGAGGGGAGAGAGTGGGGGAGGAGGTGGGGGAAAGAGGCAATGGAGAGGGGTTGGAGGAGCTGCTGTGGTGGGAGGCGAGGGCAAAGAAATCGGAGCATGGAGGGCAGAGGGATGGGAATGATGATGGGAGTGAGGATGGGAGGGATAAGGGACTGGAGCATGGAGAGGAGAGGGGTGTGAGGGATGATGGGAGTGAGGAGGGGGGAGAGGGACGCAGTGGGGGGGGAGGGGCTGGAAGAACTGCTATGGTGGGAGGCGAGGGAGAAGAGAATGGAGCATGGAGAGGAGAGGGGTGGGAATGAGGAGGAGGGGAGAGAGGGAAAAAAGGCGCTGCATGGGAGGGAGGGGGTGGGGAGGGATAGCAGGAGGCGTTGGGAGAGGGAGCTGGAAGGAGGTGAGGGGGAGGAGGGAAATGGGCGATCAGCATACAGGGGGAGCGATTTTTCCTGGGATTATGAGGGAAGGGAGGATGCATGGGGTAGTGGTGCAGAGAGGGAGAGTGCGGGGATTGAGCGTGTGAGGAGTGGGGATGGGGCAAGTGAGAGGGGGCTGCTTGGGGGTTACAGACGCCGGCGATTGCTGGAGCGAGTGGTGTGGGCCGATGTGGGGGGGAGCGGCAAAGCAAGGGGGAGCGATGTTGGGGGGGACGAAGCAGAGGGGGATGATGTGTGGGGGAGCGAGGTAAGGGGAGGCGTTTCCTGGGTGGGAGGCCAGGGTGAAGGGCTTGTTTTAGAGGGGCCTCGCACAGAGGGGGGGGAGAAGATGGGTGAGGAGGGGGGCAAAGGAGGTGCACTGTGGTGGGAAGCGGTGAGGGCGCGAGTGAGGGAGGTGAGGGAGCTGTGGTTGCGCATAGAGCACCGTGTGCGAGCACGGCTGGAGCAGTGGGCGGAGGGCATGCGGCTGGCACGGATTGGCGCCATGTGGGGCGAGTGGAAGCACATGCAGCGGTTGAGAGACGAGGGAGCTGAGGGGCGTGAGGGGATGGAAGGGAGAGAGGAGCGGGAGGGAAGGGAAGGGAGGGACGGGAGGGGGTGGAGGGATGAGGGAAAAGAAGCGGTGCAAGAGGAAAGGCATGGGGCGTTGTGGATGGTGAAAGGAGTGCGGAGAGTGATTGGTGCGGCCAGGGGATTGTGGTGGAGGAAGGGGAGGGATGCAGGGTTGAAGGGGAGAAAGGTGGGGACGCAGGAGGCAGTGGAGGGCGGGCAGAGGAGGAGGAGGTTTCTGGCGATGCACCTGCGATTCGACCTGGTGAGTCACCTGAGTTTCGACCTGGAGAGTCACCTGAGGTTCGACCTGATGAGTCACCTGCAACACATACCGAATTGCTATTTTTTTCAAGCTCACAACCTCATTCCCCTCTCTACATGACTTTCCCCTCCTCGTTCTCTTCCCCCCACACAGGACATGGTGGCCCACTCGCGGTGCGACTATGGGGAGGCGAGGGAGGAGCGGGAGCAGCTGAGGCGGTACTGGAAAAGGGCGTGGGGGGAGCTGGAGGGTAAAGTGCAGCACACCCCGCAGCAGCTGAGGGCGGCTGGCAAGTGTCCCCTCACGCCAGAGGAGGCTGGGCTGGTGCTGGCAGCGCTGGGATTCTCCAGACACACGCGGCTCTATGTTGCTTCATACAAGGTGTGGTGTGGTGCGGTGCTGTGTGTTATGGTGTGTTGTGGTGTGGTATGGTGTTGTGTGGTGTGGTAGGGTGTGGGGTGTGGCGTGTGGTGCAATGCTGTGGGTTGTGGTGTGCTACACGTGAGGAATGAAGCATCGAATCTCAGACATGATGCTGTCAAAACACTATCGTAGCTGGCAACCAGGTTTAAGGAGGGCCTAGGCTTAGTAGCCTAGGCCAAGCGGGTGACGAGGGTCGAGGCCAAGGGAGTAGCGAGAATCTTGACCAAACAAGTTAGCTTCACTAAAGCAAAGCATACAAGATATAGTCGAGAAACACAAACAAGAGGTGCACCACCAACAGCAAAGAACAATAACTATAGTAACTACAGCAAGCAGGATATATCTTAAATATAACTTTGACAGATGCTGCAGTGTGTGCTGGGTAGTGCCCGGTACCGTATTGATGACTTGGTGAACACGCCAGGAGCACGTGAGAGGGCAGATGCAGCACTGTACAGCTAGGCCCGGTCTCCTCCACTGATATCCAATTTACCTATTCAGTCCTCCCCCTGTCTTAACCCCGTTCGACTGGCAACCTCGTTTTCAAACCCCAGTCCTCTTACAGTCTATGCTTGACTTTTAGGTCCCACTCCCCGTTCCACTCCCCCACAACCGCTTGCCAATGTATGGGGGGACAGTCGCATGGCAGTGCTGACAGTGACTGGAGTGCAGATTGCCCTTGTAACAGCCACAATGCCCTCACCCTATGCAATCCCCACTCCCTTTTCAATGCCCTCTCCCTATGCAGTCCCCACTCCCCTGTTAGGCCCCACTCCCCTTTCAGACCCCTTCTCTCTTTTCGAATCCCACTCACCTTTCCGTCCCAATTACATTTCTTTCCCCCAACGCCATGCAGGTGTATGGCAACCCCAGTCGCATGGCCGCACTGCGACGCCTCTTCCCCAACCTCGAGGATAAGACAACGCTTGCCACCCCAGAGGAGCTGCGGCCGTTCCGTGGGCGGGCGTCCATGTTGGCAGCACTGGACTTCTACGTCAGCACACACAGTGACGTGTTTGTGTCCACGTCAGCAGGGAACATGCATAATGTCATGGTGAGTGCATGGTGCTGTGAGTGGATGGTGCTGTGAGTGCATGGTGCTGTGAGTGCATGGTGCTGTGAGTGCATGACACAGTGCGGACATGGTGGCATCAAATCATGTGAGTGCATGGCGTTGTGGCGGGCGCATCAGGTCGTTTCGTGCTTCAAACTCTTAAATACAGTCATGGCATCAGCCCAAACACTGACACACATATCAGCAGATCAATTTGTCTCCATGCCGCAAGCTCCCTGGTTATGCTCCTAAGAGGCACCCCTTCTCCCATATTCCCCCCACCCGTCAGGCTGGGTACCGAACCTATTTCGGAGGCAGAAAGACCATCAAGCTCAACACCCCTCTCCTAGCCTCGCTCCTTCAAACACCGAACCTAACTTGGCCGGACTTCACCCGAGCTGTGCGCACGGGCCATGAGGGCAGGCTCGGACAGATCAAGGCTCGGCGAGCCGACCAATCACTGTACACATATCCTGCCCCTGAGTGCTTGTGTAGAGTGGATGGTGAAGCAGGGAGAGAGGTAGAGGCGAGGAGAGGAGGGCTATGGCGGTGGTGGTGGTATGGGGAGCAAAATCAGAAGCAGGTGAAAGTGCAGGTGCAAGAGCCTCAGCCTCCATGGTGATAAGCCTGAAAATTGGATGTTTGTTGCTTTGTAAGTGTATACGCTTGCTGCCTTTCTGAGCAGCAAGCAACTTGTTGCTTATTACGGCACAACAAGCCACTGGATGCTTTCTTATTATATTCCCTCGTATGTAACACCCCTTTAAATAAAATGCCTGAGTTTGGGGCATGTTGGCACCTTGTGATCACCTTCCTCTAGTGCAAAATGAACAGAACATCCTTTTAGAGACTATATTTCAAATTGTATTGCAGCGCTGTACTATTGTGTTTGTGTTGTCGACGTTGCCGAGTCCAATCAGCAACATGCAGTACTGGACTGTTGAGGGAGACGTTTTGTCAGGAAATATGCTGCCATCTCATTGGTGGGGTAATAACTAAATTGTAGCTTGCACTGATCAGTCCCGTCCTTGACGAAGATGGCACAATATCCCGTCACTTTCATTGTATTGTCGGTTCTTGTAAGCAGTCTCTTCTATTCACTAATAGCACGCACTCTGTTAGTTTATTCATAACATCTTGTTATTACACTGCCAGAGCCATGTAACACCTCTGCCCTGGACGAGTCAAGAAAATCTCTGGCGAACTTGTGGGATATCCGTCGCGCGTTGAGATGGCTAGTCGAAGCCTTTCGCGAGTAGCAACCGTAACACAATGTTTCGTAACAATATACCCGTCTCCTACACTCCACAACCACGCATTCCCATCCCTTCCCTTCTCCCCATCTCCTCTCCTTCCTTGCGATTGCTCTGCCGAAGCGGCGACGGAACCCTCCTTCCAATCCAATCCTATCTGCTCATGTCGGGCTCAGACTGGCGACAGTGAATTACGCCACAGCCTGTGCCCAGCTGGGCGTGCCACGCACGCCAGCGAGTCGCGACAAGCGAAAAATGGAAACACGGCGAGCCGAGCACGTCCAACCGGAGAGTCTTCTAAAACACGCTTGGTCGTTAGCAGTCCGAGAAATGCCGCACCACGCACAATGCGGCAGGTCTCATGAATGCGGGCGTTTTCTGCATTTAAAAATCTGCCCCGCTGGATCGCATGCCAGCACAACACCCTGAAGCACCCTGAGCGCTTATCGACCCGCACCTTTCAACGGCATTCGTCACTACTATTACGACATCGCGGAAAAGGAAAATGTCGAAATTGGGGGTCCGAAGGTTTTTCTGCGAAAAGATTGCGGTTTCCTTGAGAGAAGCGTACAAAAAACAACGCGCCCAAATCGCAAGTTTCCGTACACCATTTTCGGGGCAATTCACGGGCACAAAAGAGTCCCTAGAATGTGAGCTAAGCATCGAGACCTCTGTTTTGTGTGGTCAAGAACGATTGACAACGGTGACATTTCGTATAAGCTGCCACAAAAATTAACGAAACTGGTAATGTGGAAACAACGATTTCGTTTGAGTCCGCGACCCTAACCTGCCCAATACCCCTACCATACGTACTCAAATCTGTCACTTTTGAAGTGTGACATGTGAACCAAAGAATTTTCAACAACCAATCAGTTGAGCGGCTAAATTGTGTCAAGCAATCAACACCATCCGTTATCTACACGTCATCACCCCAAGCCCCCCACACCAAACCATCTCAACCTTCCACCCCAACCATTTACTTGCCAGATTTCCAACTCCCACGCACGTCTCACTCACCTTCGCATAGTTGTTAGTTCCTTCTTAGCTTTGATTTACCGCCACCTTGGCGTGTTGTTTTGCGTTTACATCTGTCAGTAGATCTGCACTGTAGATGCCCGATTGATCCTGGAGAGGGTTACAGGCGCGTTCGCCTGGGGGGTTATAGGCGCACTGACCCGCTACTGAAACAAGCCCTTTTATCCCAATGGTCTAGTGGTTGGGATTCTGACAACATCCTCCAAAGCGCACATGTTCAAACCCTTTGTTCATAGTTTCTTGTTATTAGTTTCTGACGCTCATAGTTTCCTGTGTTTAGTCTCTAGCGTTCACAGTTTAAGGCGATATCCTACGTCATGTCAGAATGTTATTCTCTAGCCTGTAGTGGGGTGCTCTATAGCGAGTACAACCCATCTAAGGTTTGCTATATGTATCCTCATTGCTGCTAGTGAAACCCCCCTCCTTCATTCTCGTTCAATTCTCACATGTTATCAGAGTGGTTCCGATCCTAGGACCCAACTGCTTCCGCTGCTACTCTGTGCTCGGCACGCCCCGTGGCGTGCCCCTCGCGCTTCTCTTAGCGGCCCCGTTGCCGCCCTTCCTAGCCCCTCGCGGCCCCTTCGCGGCCCCGTTGCCGCCCTTCCAGGCCCCTCGCGGCCCTTTCACGGCCCGTCGCCGCCCTTCCGCGACTCCGTCGCCACCCTTTCAGCGGCCCCGTCGCCGCCCTTCCGCGGCCCCGTCGCCGCCCTTTCAGCGGCCCCGACGCCGCCCTTTCCGCGGCCCCGTCGCCGCCCCTTACAGCGGCCCTGTCGCCGCCCTTCAGCGGCCCCGTCGCCGCCCTTCCGCGGCCCCGTCGCCGCCCCTTCAGTGGCCCTGTTACCGCCACCCCTTCAGCGGCCCCGTCGCCGCCCTTCAGCGGCCCCGTCGCCGCACTTCCTCGGCCCCGTCGCCGCACGCGGCCCCCTCTGGTCGCCTCGACAGGCGATGGGAGGGGCAACCTGGGGGGGGGGGGGGGGCGAGCGTCGCCCCTTCTGCCGCCTGCTTTGGCGCCCTGGGAGGCCGCGCGTCGGCCCCTCCCCCCGCCCCCCCCTCCCTACCCGCCATCCCGCCCTGCCCTGTGTTAGGGTTTGGGGGTGGCAAGAAGGGGGTGACGGGTGTGTGGTCTCCCCTGCTCCTCCTCCTCCTTCGTCTCCCACTGCTGCAGCTGTCGCTGAGGGGGGTGGATGTGTGGGGACTAGGGTTTAGGGTTTAAGGGGGGTACTGTGGGAGTGGAGCTAGGGTTTTGAGGGAGGTGGATATTGTCAGTAGATCTGCACCGTGGATGTCCGATTGATCCTGGAGAGGGTTACAGGCGAGTTCGCCTGGGGGGTTGTGGGCGCACTGACACGCTACTGAAACAAGCTCTTTTATCCCAATGGTCTAGTGGTTGGGATTCTGACATGGTATCAGAACGGTCTCGGGTTCGATTCCCGGTATATGCACATGTAGGCCGTTGCCGCTGTGCTTAGTCCTGGGCCTCCCAGTGTGGGGGGGTGTCAGTAGATATGCACCGTGGATGCCTGATTGATCCTGGAGAGGGTTACAGGCGAGTTCGCCTGGGGGGTTATGGGCGCACTGACCCGCTACTGAAACAAGCTCTTTTATCCCAATGGTCTAGTGGTTGTGATTCTGACAGATATGTGGGCGTCTGACAGATACGGGGGTGCTGTGGGTGTAGGGTTAGGGTTTGAGCAGGGGGTGTGTGAGAAGGGCGTTGTGCAGCTAGGGGAGGTTGCGTGGAGGCAGCAGTCTTGTCATCAGCAACACCAGCAGTCCGGAGGCTACAATCTCTGGTAGTTGCCAGTCGCCTGTGGGTCAGTTGCTCGTCTGCCGCTACTTTTAGCCACGGAGCAAGTTACTCCTATAGTCCGGGCCTTTGCTTCAGTAGCCACTGAGCCAGCAGCTCGTCTGTGTGTCTGCAGCGTCAGCAGTCGCCTCCCATCTTCTCTCCCCCACAGTCTCTTCTCCTCCTCACTTGCCCTCTGTGATTAGCTCTAGCCTTACTTACCTATTGTGAACTCTTGCTCTATGCCTGCTTGCTCATTGTGCTGATTACATCCCACTTTGGCTATGGGGGTGTGTCAAAATGTTATTCTCTAGCCTGTAGTGGGGTGCTCTATAGCGAGTACAACCCATTTGGGGTTTGCTATATGTATCCTCATTGCTGCTAGTGAAACCCCCCTCCTTCATTCTTGTTCAATTCTCACACGTCACAGCCTAATATTGGACTGTCCCCTTCCTCTCGCAACCTCCCATCTCCCTTTGCAGGTCGACGATTTTCAGCGTTTTCAAGGATGACGTGTGTGTAGCAAATTGACGGTGAGGTGCATTTTCGGCAGCTGCAATTATCCGTTACGAAAGGTATTATTATCCCTCCCTATGAATCCGATTTTCATATACGCCATGTCAATGTCACGTTCCACATGTTCCGGTTTGTGTTTAGGCGGAGGCGGAAATGCTATCGGAACCTCCCATTTCCCATTGCAAATCGGAGTCTTAGCGTGCTGTGGCGACTGTGGCGCTGTCGTGACACTTTTGCGTAGGTTGCTCAAGAGTGACGTTTTCCACCCCCCTTGTTGCTTTACCGTATACCTCACAATTGCATCGAAGTGTACATTTTGTGTTGGGAATGTGACGGGAAAGTCACTTTGCAAGTTACTGACGCTACCACTGTTTTCGACTAAGAGTTTTTTCTTGCGCGGGAAATGCAACTGGAAAGTTACGGGGTAGTAACTTTCCAGTTATTTTTCGCACCTCCCTTTTCCGCGATGGAGCATGCCGATTTCGTTCGCTCGCCCCGCTGCTCTTCGCCTCGCGCTCGCCCTGCTCCTCGCCTCCGCCGCGCTTCGACCAGCCGAATCAGAATGGGTCGGGAAATCCGTAAGTCCGAGGAAGGGCGTGTCCCTCACGCACCCCGCTCACGCGCAACGCAGACAGCAGCAGCAGCAGCAACCCGCGGCGGTCCAGGCGGGGCGAAGATCGTTTCAGCCGTTGGCTTTCCCCTCGTCCGCTCCTCCGCCTCTGACGGCGCCGGCGCCACCACGAGCGCCATCACGCCGGCCGGCAGCGCGCCGATCAAGTACCACGGCGGGCCGGTGGTGGTGGGCACACCGACGGTGAACATTTATCACATATACGACGGCAGCTGGGGGTCGGGGTCGGGCAAGGACGTGATCGTGCAGGCGCTGAGCAGCGACTCGGGCAGCCAGGGCAGTGCGGCGGACGCGAGTGTGAAGGCGTGGTGGGCCATCACGGCCGCGTACTACCAGAAAGACGCAAGCGGGACGAAGAACGTGAGCTCCAAGGTGAGACATGGCTGGTTTTTTAGGCGCCTCAAAAGCATCGCAAAAATCTTGAGCCTGTTGTAGATGGTCTAGCCTACTGACGCACTTTTCTCGATGGTTTCAGAGCGTCATAAATAGTTGTATACATGCTGTGCCAGTTTGTGGGGGCACTTCGGCAATTTTGCGATGCCGATGAACCCTGTTTTGCCAATTGCGTGTTCGGGAAAATCTCTTTGGTTGCTTCGTGGAATGTGCAGGCGCTTGATCGACGGATGAAATTCCAAGCGATTTGAGCAACGGTCAAGATCAAAATTGTGATTCGTGAGATGGTTCGCGACGCACTGGTTGGGGCATCGTTGCGAGGAGCACGTAAATGACCTGGGGGGTGTGATTTCAATTTTGTTATGTGGCGTTCGATCTTCTCGGATCAACGGCCCACCTTGCAAGCGAGATCTCTTCGGCTCAATCCGAATGCAGCACGTAAACTACCCTCGGATGTATAACTGTTTGTGGTTGCTTTGATCTGACGGTTGCGATGTTCACCGATCACCTTCATATGAGATGTACCGTTATGAGATAACAGGCAGTTTTTCTTTATTTATTTTGTAACGTTTTCCTTGTATTGTTTAATGTGGTCTGAACTTACAATTAACGTTACAATTTTAGACGTTGGGAAATTGACCAATAGCCACGCGGTTCGTTTTATGTTATGGCCGTTTACGGTTGATACTCAGGAGCGTCAGTACTTTCTAAAGGTACTGGTTATGATATTTTTTGTGGAAACCGTGCGCTCGAGACTTGGCTCTTAACGACGTTTTAAGTGCGTGCAGGTGAATTGACATTCCTGACCGTTCCAAATGTGACTTGCGACGCGTCTGTTGCGCGATGGGGTTGGCGAAGTCGCTTGTTCAAATTTCGTCGCGACTCAATTCGTCACACATATACATGACTTGATTTGACTCGTTGGCGAAGTCGCCAACGAGGCTGCCCGCCAGCGACGACTTCCCGTTGGTCGCAACGTCAAGCTAGCCAATCGGAGAAAAGGGCGAAAAATGAACCACATTTCATCGGGGCGCGTTAAATTTCTCTTCACAAATTCAACACATTCTAAATCGAGGCGCACATTCTTCCAGAAATTTCCGAATTGTGAATTCGGAAGGATGGGGCGGGTCTTTTTCGTTCGTTTGAAAACGGTTGAATGAGATGTCACACGTTATACATCGGTTGCGCTGTTTTTCAGAGTGGTCGGGGTGGGTATTTCGCAAATGTGAAATGAAATTGACGCAACCCTCAGTGAATGCTGCTGCATGTCAATGCCTTGCAACTAATGCAATCAAAGACGCCAGAGCAGCTACATCATTTAGATTCAGTCACAACAACTCAGCCAATTTCATTACAGATCCAGTTTTAAGTCGTAGTTGTAGGAACGGCGCAGCGTATTTATGGACGAATTACCCTCAGGTTATTGCAAAGAATGCGGTTCAGGCCCCTTTGTAGGTAATGGAGGCCTTCGAAGACACGTAGGAAGCAATCAATGCAGGCTGGCGCAAGCCAGCAATGCGGCGTGCAGACCCGCCAGCGATGGTGCAGGGAACGATGCGATTGGCACACGTCTTCCGAGCACTTTTCGCCCAATGGCCCGGGAGGACCCGTTCTTGCCTCAAACGTTTGATGAAACTATGAGTCCTCAAGCTCCAATCGACGATGATAGGCCCGTGTGCGAGGATAGCTCAGACTCTGAGGAGCCGCCATCTCCTTCTCATGAACGTGCTGCGATGCCTGACGTGGGGCCCTCGCGCTCGGCACAGGATGCGGAGCCTAGTCCTCCGACGCCGTTCTCCTTTGAGGATGAACTATGTCGATGGGTTTTAAACGAGAAGTTGTCTCAACGGGCTGTAGCGGCGTTGCTGCGGATTCTCAACAAAAGCGGCGGTCGATTTGGCGAGGTTTGCGGCTGGAAAACGCTTCGAGACTTATACAAACATGTGGCGACCAAGGCTGTCAACACGGACCGATCATGGCAAAGTGGCGAGTGCCGGATCGCGGGGAAGGCGCTTCTGAAATATCACTTCTGTGACAGCCTAAAGGTTAGTCGTCGGATATCTCACCTGCACCTCATTCCCTTTCCCCCACCCCCCAATATCCCTCCCTGCCTTTCATTCTCACGGTTTGCGCCTCGGATATCTCACCTGCACCTCATTCCCTTTCCCCCCACCCCCCATTCTCCCTCCCTGCCTTTCATTCTCTCTCACGGTTTGCGCCTCGGATATCTCACCTGCACCTCATTCCCTTTCCCCCCACCCCCCATTCTCCCTCCCTGCCTTTCATTCTCACGGTTTGCGCCTCGGTTATCTCACCTGCACCTCATTCCCTTTCAAACCCACCCCCCATTCTCCCTCCCTGCCTTTCATTCTCACGGTTTGCGCCTCGGAACCCTCACCTGCACCTCATTCCCTTTCCCCCCACCCCCCATTCTCCCTCCCTGCCTTTCATTCTCACGGTTTGCGCCGCATCATCCCTTCGGATATCTCATTCCCTTCTCCCACCCCTCATTCTCCCTGCCCCTCATTCTCATTGCTTGCGCCTCATGATTCATCTCTGACCCTCATTCTCTTTCCCCACCCCTCATTCTCCTTCCCTCCCCCTCCTCTTTTCCCTACCCCTCATCATCCCTCCATGCACCTCATTCTCTTGCACCTATCCCTCATGCTTCCTTCCGTCCTCTCATTCTCGGGGTTCGCGCCTCATCCTCCCTCCATGCCCCTCATCTACCCTCCCCCACTCTATCGTTCTCCCTCCCTGCTTTCCATTCTCGGTATGTGCCCCTCATCATCCGTCCCTGCACCTCGTTTTCTTTCTCCCACCACTCATTCTCCCTCCCTTGCTTTTATTCTCGGTGGCTGCGCCTCATCAACCCTCTCTGCACCTCATTCCCTTTCCCCCACCCCTCTGTCTTCCTCCCGTCCTATTCTCAGGGTTCGCGCCTCATTCTCGTTTCCTGCACCTTATTCCCTTCTCCCACCCCTCGTTCCCCCTCCCTGCTCCTCATTCTCGGGTGTGCGCCTCATCCTCTCTCCTCATTCTCCTAATTCCCTTTTTCCACCCCTCATTCTCCCTCCCATCAGGCTCATTCTCAGGATTTCCGCCTCATCATCCCTCCCTGCACCTCATTCCCTCTCCCCCACCCCTCATTCTCCCTCCCTGCCTTTCATTCTCACGATTTGCGGCTCATCATCCCTCCCTGCACCTCTTTCCCTCTCCCCCACCCCCCATTCTCCCTCCCTGCCTTTCATTCTCAGGATTTGCGGCTGAATCCTCTCAACCTGCCCCTCATTCCCTATCCCCCACCCCTCATTCTCATTGTTTGCCAGTTAACAACCCTCCCTGCTCCTCATCCCCTTTCCCCCTCCCCTAATTCTCCCTCCCTGCCCCTTATTCTCTGTGCTTGCGCCTCATGATCCATCCCTGCACCTCATTTTCTGTCCCCCACCCCTCCCTCTCCCTGCCTGCCCCTCATTTCCATTGTTTGCGCCTCATGATCCATCCCTGCACCTCATTTTCTGTCCCCCACCCCTCCCTCTCCCTGCCTGCCCCTCATTTCCATTGTTTGTGCCTCATGATCCATCCCTGCACCTCATTTTCTGTCCCCCACCCCTCCCTCTCCCTGCCTGCCCCTCATTTTCATTGTTTGCGCCTCATGATCCTGTACCTCATTTTCTGTCCCCCACCCCTCCCTCTCCCTGCCTGCCCCTCATTTCCATTGTTTGCGCCTCATGATCCATCCCTGCACCTCATTTTCTGTCCCCCACCCCTCCCTCTCCCTGCCTGCCCCTCATTTTCATTGTTTGCGCCTCATGATCCATCCCTGCACCTCATTTTCTGTCCCCCACCCCTCCCTCTCCCTGCCTGCCCCTCATTTCCATTGTTTGCGCCTCATGATCCATCCCTGCACCTCATTTTCTGTCCCCCACCCCTCCCTCTCCCTGCCTGCCCCTCATTTCCATTGTTTGCGCCTCATGATCCATCCCTGCACCTCATTTTCTGTCCCCCACCCCTCCCTCTCCCTGCCTGCCCCTCATTTCCATTGTTTGCGCCTCATGATCCATCCCTGCACCTCATTCTCTGTCCCCCACCCCTCCCTCTCCCTCCCTGGCCCTCATTCTCTCTCCTCACCCCACTTTTCCCTTCCTGCCTCTCATTCCCCTCCCCACCCCTTCATTCTCCCTCCCCACCCCTCATTCACCCTCCCTGCTCCTCATTCTCCGTATTGGCCTCTCAGCATCCTTTCATCCTCCTAATCCTCTCCCCCCCACCCCTCATTACCCTGACCTGCCCCTCCCTTGCACTTCTGTGCCTTCGACAACCAGGCCATGAAGTCCCTGTTGCGCGATTCCCGCAACGCTCGAGGACTCGTCACAAGAGCTCATCGGAAGATTGTGAATAACGTTCGTGTCTACGACGCACCCGAGACGGCAGATTTTTGGAACAACGTCCAGGTATGTTGCGGGTTGTTGGTTGGGCCATCGCCATGTGTTTCATTTTCGCTCACCTCACACTTTTTATTTCCCGGCACCACCATTTGTCGACCCACTGTTTCGCCAAACAGGATAAGCTTGGACCGGATGATGTTGTTGCAACCATCATTCTCGCCTCAGACGAAACGATGATGGACTCAAGAGGGAAGACTAAAGGACATCCCATCTACATGTCGCTGGCCAACATCGCACGTGAGGACCGTTGGAAACCACACGGTCATGCGATGATTGCATTGCTGCCGGAGTTTCCTCCCGAGTACACATCACTTGACCGTCTACAAGTATTCCATAAGGTTCTTGGAAAGGCTTTACAGCCCCTCAAGGCCGCCAGTCATGTGTAAGTTTGTGTTCATAGGTATTGTTAGCCCAACAACATTTGTGAGTGAATGGATTATGCTACAATATTTACTAACCTTTTTGCTTTCCTTTTGCACGTGTTCTAAACAGGGGCGCTAGAGTGGAAGACGCATCGGGCCATTCATTCACCGCATACCCTGCGCTGTATGCTTACATCGCAGACTACCCAGAGACGTGTAAGATAACTTGTACGAAGTCGGGGGCTACAACTTACCCCTGCTCACTATGCACCGTCCATAAGAATGACCTGGCTGAATACCAGACACACTTAAAATGGCGCACCGTCCAGCAGCAACAGGACATTTGCACAGCTCTAAAGGCACCAAGACGACGTGGGGAGGCAGCAGTGGAAGACCTTTCAACCCATCCTGACGAGGTCAGTTGTTCATGGTGTCTAAGTTGGTTTTATCATATGTTTCACCTTTCCTTACCTCCGCTTCCATTCATTTGGCGTCGCTTGTCTATGCAGAGCGCACTCTGGGGATGGAGGTTTGAGTCGGAGCAATGGGGGAACCCATACCTAGCAGTCATGCCGGATCTCATGCACCAAGCGGACTTGGGCATTCTCGATCATATCCTCACAGCCTTGCGTGAGATCATACCCAAATCAACACGTGAAGCAATCGATAGGTATGTACTATTGCAATGATGGCAACGTTGGCTCATGTGTAACCCTCCACATCTAAACACATACTCACTACTTTGTTGTTCTGTCCATGTTTCAGGCGGCTCAAATACCTCAAACATATTTGTAGGTGGGATTCATTACGGCTGCCGTCTGGGCAATACTTCAAGCTAGGTGCTTCCTACCAAACGTATGAGCATCGTTCAATGATGCAACTTCTGCCATTTCTCGTCTCCTCGCACATCGCGCAACCGCAAACGGACGCTATCATATCGTACCTTCGTTGGTACACGGAGTGCGCAAAGGCAACAACATACGACGACAACACCCTGAAAGAGTTGCAGGAGCTAGCCGTGAGGTAAGAAAACCTACTTGTTTGCATCAAACGTTGCTGAACTCGGTTCTCTAACGTGTGTTTGTGCTTTCCTTTGTCTGCAGGATGATCGATCAACTAACAACCGCGTTTAAGCAAACTTCAAATTGGAGATTCATCAAGATGCACCTGATAAGCCATTACGTCGAAGCCATCCGTCGTGCGGGCCCACCCATACACTACGATGCCAACATTTCCGAGTTCTTCCACAAGGACCACATAAAACGGCCTTATCGTGCGTCCAACAAACGTGATGCATCAGGGCAACTTGTGCGCGCAGAGGAGACCAAACTTGCAGTGGATTCTCTTGGTGCGTCGGAAGTGACAGAGACGCATTACAACACCGCTATGCGCGAGGTGAGTCAAGGCAATTTGATGCAAATCTCAACAATTGCTTGTGCCATCACTAACGCCTATCGTTTCAATGTGCAGGCAATGGCCACTGGCAGGCGCATCATGGGACGATCGGCATGGCCTTTGACTGTCTTGGGAGGCCGTCGTGAGGCACCGTTCGTAAGTTTCCCAATTCCCTCGAGGGTGCGTGACGAGAGATACGTCACTGCATTGGGTGACGACCTCCGACACCTAAGGCAAGCCCTTAACCGATTCTCAGAGGCCACAAAGAACGCAACTACCATTCATGTGCACAATGAGTTGGCCATGCCTCCTGCTACGCACCCATCGTTTAGGCCCATTCCACATTGGTTACGTGCCGTGCCTGTGTTTCACGGACGCGGATGGTTTTCCGACGTAGCCATTCATGGCTCCGGTGAGTGGTACGCGAAGGTGCTCCTCCTGTTTCACATTGGGCATGGGAGAGATCGTTGCGACTATGCGTTTATCAAGTACTACGACGCACTTCCAGAGCCAGACGAGAAGACCCACTGCAAGCAGCTCAAGTGGGCTGCAATGAATCAGAGATATCGGGTGGTAGAGACGACGAGTGTACTGCGTGCCGTCCACCTTGTGTAGCCCCAAGCTAGTGAACATTTGTGGTTGTTGAACCATTTTATATTTTGAAGCGTCATATCATGTAGTTGTACATATTTGATCAAGCATATACAAGACATGCTCCCATAGTTTGCACCACACATCATGAATAATCATGTTATAGTTTTGTTGAGCTATTCCCCATATTTAAAACATCCATAGTGTAGTGCAGATCACAAACAATGCGCCACTTTTGTGAGTTCTATAATGCGCCACGTGGCGGGACCCCTCGAACCGGTCGCTGTGACCACAAAATAGATTCTCTTTGCAGCTCGGGGTGCATCTGTGCAGAACGTTCGATGGTGCGCGGGCCGAGGGATTCGCCAGAATTCGAATCGTGGTTCGCGGTACAGCCTGCGACTCGCACTAGTCTGCGATTCGCACGATTCTCCAACGCATTGCTTCATGGTTTGAACAACCAATGAAATCAGTTCGTTAGGTGTGTTGAATCGGCATATATGACTGCTTGTGCGACGGATCAATCGTCGCACACAGTTTTCCAACCAATCCCCCCAATCGTTCCCGCACGCTCAGCATGGCCAATCAGCTCGCTGCCACTGGTGCCCCCCTAACCCAGGCCCGCGTCAATCAGGCTCAAGTTCCTGGTCGTCCTCAACGCCAACTCACGACTTCAGTTTGCCTGGCTGGTCACGACACTAGTGGTTACAAGCCACCAACGAAGAAGACTGGGGGGTCCTGCACTCGCCAGGGTGCTGGTAACAAAGAAATTCCTCGCAACCCTGAGCTGCAAGAGATGTCTCGTGAAGATCTTGCTGCACTGAGGGACAGGCTGAACGCGGAATTGCAGCGACAAGAAGCCAGCACTGCACACCAGTCACTTCCCGACCCAAACATTGCAGAAACAGCCGCGGAGGAGGAGTCTAACAAAAATCCCGCAACAGCAGATGTTGCCGCCAATACGTCTCAGCCTGACGCCGATCCGGAGGATAACCAACTCAACGCTCTAATCGACGAGGGCGAAGGTCCTGGCGAGGGTGAGGAGCAGGACAAGGGTGAGGGACATCCAGACGAGTGCGAGTTAGCCGAAACTCCCGTTTTACTGCCTTAGGACGATCCGGCCGAGGATGACCGTCCTGAGAGCCGAAGGCGCAGCGCCGATGTCGCTGGCCTCATGCGCGCTGACCCAGCGGCTCACGCGTCAGCACGTGGGAAAAAGCCGAAGCAACCAGGTTAGTAACTTCTGTCCGGTTTCTGTATTTTTGCAAATTGAGGTTTGTGCCACATAGTTTCGTCCAGGCAACCTACTAACCTACTTTTTTCTGTTCTTCCATTTTGTTTTTTACCTTGCAGCTCGACCGATTCCGGTTAATGAGCAGGTGGCACAGAACCGCGACATGGAGCGGACGATTGCGCAACAGGCCGACACACTCGCGGCCCTCCGTCAGCAGCTGGAAGAACAGGAACAGGAGGCTGCACGAATGCGAGCAGTCGTTGCTGCCCGCCAGCCGCCTGCCCCAGCAACGGGAGGTAGCCCCGGCCCATCATCTTCCAACAGCCGGAGTACCGGAGCTGGCGCTGGTTTGCTGCACGCAACTGCGCAGCGCAGCAGCCCGCCCTCGACCACCAACGCGCCTGGGCCATCGACGGCTCCAGTTGTGCAGGAGGGTGCGGCAATCCCCCCTGTGCTCCTGGACCTATCATTTTTCAAGGTTAGTGTGCTGGGTTTTTTAAAGTTCGTACTGTTGACTTTGTATCTTTCGTTGACTGACTGACTCGTTTTTAATTCTAACAAATGCCTATTCTTCGTTGTCGTCGTTATGTGCAGCAAAAGTGCAACGACGCGGTCAACTACTTCATAGCGGGAGCTCCAGCGAGAGAGCAGTCATTCTACCCCTCCCTGGCACAGCTTAGGCGCAAAGTGCAGGAGCTGTACGAGGACGTCGGGGTGCCACTTGACATGTTCAACCGGGTGATGGCGGAGAATCCCGAGCGCGAGCGCATCATGCTGCAGAAGATGTCGGAGCGCCGTTGCAACATCTACGCGGTGGTTAAGCCTTACGCGCATGGCCCTGGTGGCTATATCACCGAGAACAAAGTCGCGATGCTTGCGAGCGAGAACATTGCGCCATCGCGTCGCCGCACGCCTGCAGAGTGGCACGCCCACTTTGGGGATGGTGAGTTTTTTTTTTTTGTAGCGCTTACTAGCAACAACACCCCTACAGTCTAAAACTCCCGTCCCGTTTAATCCTGGCAGCTGTGTATGGTTCGAATTGGCACTGTGACGGATCTGGCCGCCCTTTTGCCAGCCGACCGTTCGAGCTCGCCATCTGCAAAGGACTTGGCGGCAAGCGCTGCAACCGCTTCAACGTCAAGATCCCTGCTGTGGCAACAATTTGCCATGTGGTAAGTCGTTTTTCTTTTCCTGTTGGTCATTATTTTTTCAATACATATTAGATATGCACTCATGCCTTTGTGGTTTCCTGCAGGTGGAGTGGCCTATGGCAAACCACAATGGCCGTGCCAACCCCTCCCTGGATGCCTCTGATGAGAATAACAGGGCCGCCGTGGCTGCAAAGGTTCTTGTTGTCATCTCTTGGATCAAGGCCCGGCTCGAAGCACGCGAAGCTGTTTACTCTGATGAAGCTCCTGCAGGTTTTGTTATGGGCAGTGGAGCTGTGAAAATCCTCATCGAAGGATTTGAGTTTGCATTTGAAGGACTTGTGTAGGGCTACCGCAAGGTTGCTCTGTAGGATAGGTAGCGTTCTGACTCTATGTGTGCCTTCTAATGTAACTGTTTTATGAGAAATATAACGATTAATTCGGGTACTGTTTACTGGATGGGTGGTAAATGAATAGGTATGCGAATAAATTTTGTCTCCTTACATAAGGATAATCAACCTGTCCATGACAGTATAGTTTGGGCCAATGTAACACCATTTATGACAGACTTGAATAATGGCATGGCAATTAATAGGGATTTTTGTGCCTCCAATAAGCAGGCAATTATTGCACGCCTTTAACAATCGATAAACTGTGGGCCAGTTTCTAGACATTTGCATGCCATATACAGCCATGAACAAGCATTGAGGTGTACCTGAATATTGGCGTAAACAACCATTCCGCGCGATACACAGGCGGGGAATTTACGGACCCTAAATGCCTACGAACCTGCCTGTATACAGCCCGCCAGTTTCGGGCCATAAACCTGCCATACAGAGGGCGATTATGGCTTTAAATTGCCATTCTTAAGGTCGACTTTTTTGAGATGAGTTAACTGCATGGCAAAAGTATCGAAGTGAAAAGGATGGCTCAGGACCCGACAGCGAACTAATCACTCCATTTGCCATTGCTCTTGCTGCTCCTCGTGCCATTGCTCGTGCTGCACCTCGTATCGGCCCTTCATCTTCACCCTCATTAATTCCGCTTGCACACCCTCTTGCTACCATGTGCTCCTGAGGCAGGTTTGCCTGGTGGGGACTGTAAACGACAACTATTCACGTGGCAAGCAGCTGTCAGACAGCGACGTGCTCACCAGTACGTGCCGCCCTTCAACCTACATGTGTCAATTGATTCCCCTCACCACTCACCCACCCCCCCACCCCTGTGTGTGCTGTTTATTCCAAGTGCACCTTACATGTGTTGGTTTTAGTCCTGTTCATAATCACCTCTCACCCCTCACCTGCGCAAACGCACGCTCAACTACATGCATGCGCGCTGTCTCACCCTCCTCTCTGTCCTCTCATCCCCGTGCCGCCAACCACCCCCCTGCTGCTGCCCGTGCAGTTGTGAAGAGCAAGGTGGGGGCGGGCAAGCCATTGGCGCTGGACCCACAGGGCCTGTACGTGGTGCTCACCAGCGCCGACGTCACTCTAGGGGGCTTCTGCTCCGAGTACTGTGGGTGGCACACGCAGGACTCGCTCAACTCCACGCTGCTGTGCTAAGAATTTGTGGGGCACCACGGGCAGTGCCCCGACGCATGCGGGGTGGAGAGCACGTCACCCAACGGCAAGCCTGCCATCGACGCCACGATCTCCACGCTCACACATGAGCTCACCGAAGCTGCCACTGATCCAGATACGAATGCGGGGTGGTTTGACGACAACAACGAGGAGAATGCGGACAAGTGCTCGTGTGACTACGGCAGCACCAAGCGGGGATCGCTGCAGAACGGGCAGAGCTACGAGTACAATCTGGTGGGGTTGAACGGGATGAAGTTCCTCGTGCAGCTCAACTGGGACCGCGTGAGAAGCAAGTGCATCCTGCAGAACGCCCTGCCCACTGACAGTAGCGGTGGGGGAGGCACTCCCTCTCCCCCTTCCCCTCCACCCCCACCTCCCCCCACTGGAGGCAGTGTGAAGATGAAGTGTGATTGCAACTGTGCGAGTGCCAGCAACCCCATGAGCTACTAGTGCTCCTGCACCAAGACAGGGTGATTTGTGTGACGCGTGTGACAGGTGCCTTCTGGGGTGGGTGCAGGGCTGACGTTTCATATTTAGGCGCCCTGATTTCCACCTAGAATTAAAAAAATTCTACTCTGAAGGCACATGTTCCAGAAAACGGCACCCTAATTGCTCAGTGATGGGAAATACTGAACTCCGATTGTTCAGGGTCCAGAACTCAACATCAGGGTTGTTGTAACGCCCTCTTTGTTTTCCGGGGAACTGTGCATTGTCACAACTCAGCGCCATCATTTCGGATGCACCTTGTGCGTGCTAACCTCAGCCCCTCGACTTTGACTTGGTACTTATCCACCCGTTGTGGTGCGGGGAAGAGACGAGCGATTCAGGTCAACCTATAGTGCAATGTGTCAAAACTAAAGTGCAAGAATGATGGACTAAGATGAGAGATGAGTACGAGTACTAGGTCTAACCCTAAAGTGTTGTACTCAGTAGAGTCTATCCCCCAATAGCTTACAGACATACAAACACAGCTTGACACACCCCCAGAGGCAAAGTGGGGGATATCAAGAACAACCAACGGTCACAAGACCAGTCAAGCAAGAGAACAAAGCAAAGCAAAGCTCATAGTGGATCTCAAGATCACCACGCAGTCTGAGCATAAGCAAGCGGCCACAAGGCCAGTTCACATGCAGAGTTATAAAAACACTAGCAGAACAGTGATCACAACCTAGCAAGAGCAACCTAGCAAGTATATATATAAAGATCACTGTACAAGGCAGAGTCAAGCAACCAACAGGTGAGGCAGAGTAGGCATAAGGCCTAGAGCGGTGCAAAAACGCTGATGATCACTGGACCCAAGGGCCTTGGTGAAGATATCAGAAGTGTTGGCTTGAGAGGCCACGTATGCAAGGCAAAGCTGACCACGCAGATGCAACTCTCGAGCAAGAAAGTAATGAAGAGCAATGTGCTTCGTTCTGTACTTCAGTCTCTGCTCCCGACACAAGGCAATCATGACGTTGTTGTCAACATACAGAATTGGAGGAGAACGAGGCTGCGCACCCAAGTCGGTTAGCAGGTAGGTCAGCCGGCATAACTCCTGTACAGCCATAACCCCAACGTAGATCTCGGCCTCACAGCTGGAACGAAGCACAAAAGATGAAAGAGTGGACATCTTGTCAAGCTATATTTGTTATAGCTTATATTTGTTAGTCTAGGTGTACATTCTTGACCTAGGGTTATGTTAGGGTTCACTACCGTAGATATATCTTGCTGTATGTTTCATTCCATCGTTAACTTTTACATTTTGACATGGTATAGAGCTATGTTAACCCTAGCGAGATTTTCCCCTTAGGAAAAATCACTCGACTAAGTTATGGGCCCACCTAGTCGCGCCCCATCCTAGACCGCCCGTAGCATGCTTACCTTAGGCCCCGTCGCCCATAGACCCCCCCCCCCCCGTCGCCCGCCCGTCGCCCGTTTCCCCCCCGTAAATCGCGGTTCAATTTTCCTTCATCCGTCACCCATTGCGGCCTTTCGTTAGCGGGCCCCGTGGCCTTTTGTTAGCGGGCCCCGCGGCCTTTCGTTCGTGGGCCCCAAGGTTCCTTCGTTAGCAAGCCCCGCGGCCCCGTCGTTAGTCGCACGTACGCACTACAGCAGCCGCGCGCACGAGCGACCCGTCGCCCCACCCGTTTCCCGCCGTCGTAACCGCCGCCTCACCTGTTAGACGCGGCCCCACCCGCTGCCTTACCCGCCGCCCAGTCTGGAAACCTCCGCCCAAGACTTGAACCTGCCGTCCCAGACCTGAAAACCGCCGCCCAACCTGGAAACCCGCCACCCGAGACCTGAAAACCGCCGCCCCAGACCTGCAAACCGCCGCCCCACCTGGAAACCTGCTGCCCCACCCGTTCCAGTCACCCGGAATCAGCCGCCCCGCCCAGTGATCTCAACCGCAAAAAACCGCACAGAACTGTGCAAAATCGTGCAGAACCGCACAGAACCGCACAGAACAACCACCCCACCTGACACCCGCCTCCCCACGAGCTGCCACACCCGCCGCCAGTAGCACCAACAGATTATACTGCCGCCAGTAGCACCAGCAGCAGCTTCCACTGTTGCCAGCGCACTGGCAGCAGCCTAGACTACCGCCAGGTTAACCAGTAGCAGCATAGGCTGCCCCCGGCGCACTAGCAGCAGCTTAGGCTGCCACCAGCAGAACCAGCAGCAGCTTCGGCTGCCCCCAGCAGAACCAGCAGCAGCTTAGGCTGCAGCATAGGCTGCCCCCAGCACACCAGTAGCAATTTAGGCTGCCGCCAACGCACCAGCAGCAGCTTAGGCTGCCCCCAGCAGAACCAGCAGCAGCATAGGCTCACATGGCGTGTACTAGGGTTCTACAGCAGCACGGCCAGCCGCAGCACTCCCGGCAGTGGGGGCCTGCGGGTCCAAAGTGTGGCGCCCCCAGCACTGGCTCAGCAAGCAGTGGGCAAAACGTCGGCCCCATGCGGGTACCGGGCCCTGACAGGCCCTAGTACTGGCACTACCTACTCGAGTCCTTACTACACTGCGTCCAGCTGCTACTGTCGACTCGACGACCTCCACTGTGAGCGTCTTGGTCCTCACACTATTACACCGCACTAGCCCTCGCGTCTTCGCCAGCGCACTGCTGCACCAGTTGAGTCTCACCTACCTGGTCTAGGACCTTTCCCGGCTGCACGAGTAAAGACCTGTGTTTCCAGTCTTAGTGCGTGTGTTGTTTCCAATCCATGAGTCTCTGAGCGTCTTTGTGTAGGAGCTGCAGCTACCACCAGTCTAGCACCAACCTAAGTCGCTGGCTCGGGTGCGACCTCACAGATTGCACATCTTTCCTTCACCTTAGACTCTAGAGCGTCTAGCTGTTTCTTTCGCGATTGTACTGACCTCACACCACTGCGCACTCCAGTCACTGTCGCCTTAGCTGACCCCAGCGTGGGACTTGTTGTTGCCCTCAACACCAGCAGTCTTACGTGTCCAGCGAGTCCCTCTGGGTCTCTCACATGTTACTACACCCCTTCGTTCTCCAGGAATCTCGTGGGTGTCAGTCACCTCCACGACCTAGGTGTAGTCACTACTTTTCCACTGGACGAGCCTGTTGCCTCCTGCACAGTAGGTGCCACTGGGGCGCCTCTGGCCACTTTCCACAGAGAGTTGGGCTCTGGTTTGTACTCACTACACACTGGGTCCCACCACACTGGGCCAGGCTAGGTTGCTGATCTGTCGTGCGACTGTCGGTCACGCACCCACTGATCGGTCCTCTGGCACCACCGTCTCGGTCACCCGTCCTTCCCACGTCTCAGTAAGATGGTATGTCACCGTCTGGTCTCAGGTCTCCCATTGTCGCTTGCCCCGCTTCCTTGCTCGACTGCGCCACCGTGCACTCCTTGCATCGAGGGTCGGCAGCGCTCCCCCCCCCCCCCCCCCCCCCCCCCCCCCCACCACGGTTCCCTTCCAGACCCTACACTTGGACGTTTGGGGCACCTCTCCTATCCTTGGCCCACGTCAGGAGCGCTACTTCCTGATTGTGGTGGACGACTATTCCCGCTACACCACGGTTTTCCCCTTGCGACGGAAGGCCGACGTGCCTACCGTCCTCGAGCCGTGGCTACTAGCGTGGGATGGCGCCCATGGCTTGTGTGGGCTTCGCCTACACTCAGACCGTAGTGGTGAGTTTTTCTCCACTCGCCTAGAGACGTTCTGTCAGGGTCGGAGAGTCATTCAGTTTTACACACTACCAGCCTTGCCGCAGCAGAACAGGGTAGCCAAGCGACACATCGGCCTGGTCATGGAGGTTGCCCGGACCTCCATGTGCCATGCCGGTGCCCCTCAGTTCTTGTGGCCTCAGGCAGTCCGCTACGCAGCGCACCAGCTGAACTTGTGGCCCAGTGACGCACAGCCACGGGTGAGGCCGGTCTCCCTGTGGTCATGTTTTCCGGGCGTAGTAGCTGACTTTTGCATCTGGGGTTGTCTGGCTCACGTTCGTGCCCCTGCCGCGAACAAGTTGTCTCCGCGCACTCGTGCGTGCGTCTTTCTTGGCTTCCCTTTGGACACCTCGAGCTGGGTGTTCTACGACCCAGTCACCCGCGAGTTCTTCGCTTCTCAGGACTTCACGTTCGACGAGTCTGTATGTTACTACAGGAGTCGCCCCCACCGAGGTACTGAGGTCTTTTCCCCCCCGCTATTCCTTACCCTTGAGCCCCCCCCCCCCTAGTCGCCCCGGTAGCCCCCCCCTGCTTTGCGTCCTGCCCTGTCACGTGTGTCACACGTCACTCCGCATTCGTCCCCCCCCGCAGCGTCCAGTCCCTGTCGTGTCTGGGGGTGCGGGAGGTGCAGTTGCGGAGGGTGAGGGTGCTGGGGCTGGAGGAGCTGGTGGTGTTGGTTCTGGGGGTGTAGTGGGTGTGGGCGTGGAGGTCACTCTCGTGGAGGACACGGCAGCCTCAAGTCGGTGGCCTCGCCCCGCATCACCCCCTGGCTTCCTAGCGGTCCCGCAGTTCCCTCCTCGTTCTCCTTTACGGCCGGTTGCTGCGGAGCCTGGGGGTGTTCCTACAGGAGGTACTGGAGGCCCCAGGGGTGGCGCTGGTGGAAATGTTGGTTCTAGGGGTGCTGGAGCTGGAGGCACTGGCACTGTGGAGCCTACACCGCGCACTGTACGTTTCCTAACCCGTGAGCAGCGTCTCCTCCAGTTGGAAAGGGAGGAGCGTGAGTGGTTTGAGAGGGCACAGCAGCAGCAGCTACAACAGCAAAAGAGAGTAGAGGAGGAGTCACAGCAGCAGCATGAGAGGGTAGTGCAGGAGTCCAGGTTGCAGCAGCGGGTGCAGCCGCAACCGCAGCAGGAGAGAGTAGAGGAGGAGTCACGGCCACACCAGGAGAGGGTCGAGCAGGAGTCCCACCCGCAGCAGCAGGTCCATTTACAGACCCAGCAAGAGAGAGTAGAGGAGGAGTCACGGCCGCACCAGGAGAGGGTAGAGCAGGAGTCCCACCCGCAGCAGCAGGTGCAGTTATAGATCCAGCAGGAGAGCGTACAGGAGGAGTCACGACCGCAACAGGAGAGGGTAGCGCAAGAGACTCGGTCGCAGTAGCAGGTGCAGCTACAGTCGCAATGGGAGAGGGTAGAGGCGGAGCCATAGGAGCAACAGCAGAGGCCGGTACCATCGCAGCGAACGCCAGAGGAGGCGGAGCTGCAGCGCCTACGACTACGCGACCTCCCGACCCAGAACCTGCACGCTTGGTTCGTGGTCCCCTGCCGTCCCCTCTTGTTCCCCCCCTCCAATCCCTTTCCTCGTCCTAGTGGACTCGTCGTTCTCCCCTCAATCATCCCATGTCTCCAGAGCCCCGTCGGTCCCGTTACCGTGCAGACGGTCCGTTTCACCTTGTTCTCCGCTCACGTGTTCCACCTCCTCTTGTCCTCCCACAGCCCCCTGAGTCGTCCCTCGCTGTATTTTACGACCCGTTGTCCGACTACCTCCGTGCCTCTCGTCCTGTCGTCCGCGTTGGTCACTCACCCGACTACACCTCTGTCGTCTGTCTCTGCACTTGCTACCACTATCGCTGGCTTTGCCTCTTCCCACCGCCTTGACTACGCCGCTCACCTGATGAATGGCCCTGCTCGTTCTCCGTTCTCTGGGGATGCTCCTGTTTTTCCCCTGGAGGTCCACGACGACAGGCAATTCGAGCTTGGTTTCCTCGCGGCCGCTGTTCCTCATCTCTGCGCCATGGTGGTTGCCCCTGAGGAGGATCGAGACGCTATTGACATCCTGATCCCTCGCACTCATGCTGAGGCAGTCTTGGGACATTGGGCCTTGTACTGGATAGCAGCTGAGGAGGCAGAGATGGCATCTTATAGGTCCACATGCACTTACGTCGATGCCGTCCCACCACTTGGGACGAACGTCGTCAGTGGCCAATGGCTCTACACGGTGAAGCGATCGCCTGGATCACCACCAGTGTTCAAGGCACGCTATGTGGCGAGAGGCTTCAGTCAGCGAGAGGGGGTGAAATTCTTCCAGACCTTCGCTCCTACCCCGAAGATGAGTACTCTTCGGGTGTTGCAGCATATTGTAGCACATCGCGACTACGCGTTGCACTCCTTGGACTTTTCCACCCCGTTCCTTCAGGGGAGCCTGCACGAGCAGATCTGGCTACGTCGCCCGACTCGCTTCACTGGCTCTTTCCCACCTGGGACCCAATGGCAGCTGCGTTGACCAGTATACGGCTTGCGTCAGGCTCCACGTGAGTGGCACGACACACTGCGCTCGACCCTTGTAGCGCTTGACTTCTTTCCGTCGTCTCCCGACACGTCACTGTTCGTCCATCGTGGCTCGACCCGGTTCTCTGTTCTTGTTTACGTTGACGACTTGGTCTTCGCCACTCCCGACCGACACGCTCTAGCCTCCGTGAAGGAGGAAATGCAGAGGAGACACACTTGCACTAACCTCAGTGAGGTGCAGTACTACCTTGGCCTGCAGATCACTAGGGACAGAGTAACTCCCATCATTACGCTGACGCATGCCGTTCTCCAAGGTACAACTCACCCCTCTTGGTGTGGATCATGGGCTCACGGCTCCACCTTCGGACGAGTCATTTGAGTCCACTGGTCCATATCCTGAGCTGGTGGGTTGTCTCATGTACCTGATGACCTGCACTCGCCCAGACCTAGCTTACCCTCTTAGCGTCCTGGCGCGCTTTGTTGCGCCTGGGAGACACCGACCATCCCACTGGTATGCTGCTAAGAGGGTGGCGAAGTATTTGGCGAGTACATCGGGCATGGGACTTGTCCTTGGACGGAAGCAGCCAGTTACACTCACAGGTTACTCGGTTTTGTCGTGGGTCGACAACGCGGGGACGCGTCGGTCTACACAGGGGTAATCCTTTAGCCTCGTAACATGTGCTGTTTTGTGGTGGTCGACACGGGCGTCGTCCATCTCCGGTTCCAGCTGTGAGGCATAGGTGTACGCTGCGGCCATGGCCGCTCAGGAGCTTCGCTGGCTGTCCTTCCTTCTCACTGACCTTGGTGAGCGGCCTCGCTCTCTCCCAGTCTTGTTCGCCGGCATTATGTCTGCTGTCCTGTTGTGTGAGGAGCCCCGACTGGTTGGGAAGGCGAAGCACATCCAACTTCGTTACTTCCTTCTGCGTGAGTTGCAGCAGCGTTGTCAGGCACTCGTTCGACGTGTGGTCTCTGAGGCCAACACTGCAGATATCTTCACCAAGGCGTTGCCGCCTTGTGACCACCAGCGTTTATGCACACAGCTTGGCCTTATGCCTGCCCGTCCTCACTTGCTTACGTAGAGATGCCTTGTCCTGCATGTCTTGTACTCTTGTATCTCTATATATTTGCTATTTATGCATGTGGACTGGCCTTGTGGCCTCTTGCTTGCTCTCGGAGTGTGTGACTTTGAGCCCCACCCTTAGATTTGTCTTGTTCTTGTGGGCTGGTCTTGTGACCGTTGCTTATTCTTGCCTCCTGGTACTGTCCACGGACGCGGGCGGAGAGGTCACAAAGAGAAAGTAGCGCTCCTGGCCATGTCCACGCTTCTGGTCCTGTCCACGCAGGTGGTGCCAGAGGAGAGTCTGGTGTGTGAGAAGCCGACACGAACACGACGCAGCTAACTGACTCGACACGGCCACCTGACCTGATGCATATGTCTGTGCAGACTCAGTGGTCAGTGTGTACAGTCCCGACGCAGGTCTCCGTATGAACGTAGCAAGGTGGCGGCCTGTACGGGAGCACGTACAGATCGCCGCCCGCTCACCCCCATGAGTAGTGGTAGTGACCAACTCATCTTGGAGGATTGCGTTACTCACCAAGTTCGTAGAGAACGAGGGGAGGTGGAGACCTGGGAGAGAGACGGAGGGGACCGCCAGACACGGGAGGACAGTGGAGGCCCGTGCAACGTCTGGGCCCCTAGAGGGGTCAGCCAGAGCAACTAGGACAGGTGTTGTGAGCGGTATAACTATGGTGCAATCGGGAAAGAAGCAACGAGACGCACCTGAGTCACGATTGAAGGTGTGCAATGCCTCAGCAGAAGCAGTACCTGTGGCAGTAGACTCACAAGCACCTAGAGCAGCAGCCTCTACACCAGCAGCACACGGCACACACGAGTATCTGTCATGCTCAACACTAGCAGAATCAGCATACATAGCATAGATTCTAGCATTGATCTTGTCAAAGTCAAGAGCAAATACATTCACCCCCTTCCCTAGCAATTCTAACCAGTTGGGGATCTCCTGATCATCTCCGTACTCGGTGCGCCAGACATCCTTGAGACGGCAGAAGCAACAGTACTCAGTGGTCCCAGCCTTCCCGCAGGGCTCACCAGTCCTGTGACCTGAGCGCCTAATGTACAGGCAACGAACACTACCCCCAGAGGAGCCATGCTGGACAACCCAATCACGAAGCTCCTAAGGGGTGCGTGGCTCGTGCTGACGTAGCTCTGCTGCTGTCTGTTACGATAAGAATGAATTGATAGAAAAATGTGAAGTACAACCCTAGATATAGCAAACCCCAATCATGCAAGGAATTAGAAATGTAACACCTAGACTAGCCTAAACAACACATATAAAATATATGTTGACACACCCCCATAGTCTAGGTGACGGTAACCCCGTGGAAAGACAACACATATCTCAGGGTGGGTCTCAAGGACACACACAGTCTGAGAGCAAATAAGGGTCACATGACCCGTCAGCAAGAACAAGAACAAGCAAGGGTAACAAGACCAGTCCACAAGAACAAGACAAATCTCAGGGTGGAGCTCAATGCCACCACACAGTCCGAGAGCAAGCAAAAGAGCCACGAGGCCACTTCACGTGCAGGTATATAGCAAATATATTGAGATGCAAGAGTACAAGACAATAAGGACAAAGCATCTACGTAAGCAAGTGAGGACAGGCCCGCACAAGGCCAAGCTGGGTGCAGAAACGCTGGTGATCACAAGGCGGGAACGCCTTGGTGAAGATATCTGCAGTGTTGGCCACAGAGACCACACGTCGTACGAGTGCATGGCCACGCTGCTGCAACTAACGCAGAAGGAAGTAACGAAACTGGATGTGCTTCGCCTTCCCAACCAGTCGGGGCTCCTCACACAATAGGACGGCAGACCTGTTGTCGGCGAACAAGACTGGGGGAGAGCGAGGCCGCTCACCAAGGTCGGTGAGAAGGAAAGACAGCCAGCGAAGCTCCTAAGCGGCCATGGCCGCAGCGTACACCTCTGCCTCACAGCTAGAACCGGCGACGGACAACGCCTGAGTCGACCGCCACGAAACAGCACCTGTCCCGAGGCTAAAGGTGTTACCCGTGTGTAGACCGACGCGTCTCCGCGTCGCCGGCCCACGACGAGTCCGAGTAACCTGTGAGTGTAACTGGCTGCTTCCCTCCAAGGACAAGTCCCATGCCTGATGTACTCGCCACATACTTTGCCACCCTCTTAGCAACGTACCTGTGGGATGGTCGGTGTCTCCCAGGCGCAACAAAGCGCGCAAGTACGCTAAGAGGGTAAGCTAGGTCTGGGCGAGTGCAGGTCATCAGGTACATGAGAAAACCCACGAGCTCAGGATATGGACCAGTGGACTCAAATGACTCGTCCGAAGGTGGAGCCATGAGCCCATGATCCACACCAAGAGGGGTGAGTTGTACCTTGGAGAACGGGAAGCGAAACCGCGTGAGGATCTGCTCAACCATATGTGATTGAGTGAGCGTAATGGTGCGAGCTGCCCTGTCCCTGGTGATCTGCAGGCCAAGGTAGTGCTGCAGCTCACCAAGGTCAGTGCAAGTGTCTCTCCTCTGCAGTTCCTCCTTCACGGAGGCCAGCGCGCGTCAGTCGGGAGTGGTGAACACCAGGCCGTCGACGTAGACCAGGACAAAGAACGGGGTTGAGCCACAGCAAATAAACAGTGACGGTTGAGCAGACGGCGGAAAGAAGTCAAGCGCTGCGAGGGTCGAGCGAAGTTTGTCGTGCCACTCACGTGGAGCTTGACGCAGGCCGTAGACTGGTTGACGCAGCTGCCACTAGGTCCCAGGTGGGAAAGAGCCAGTGAAGCCAGGCGGGCGACGCGGCCAGATCTGCTCGTGCAGGCTCCCCTGAAGGAACGCGGTGGAGAAGTCCAAGGAGTGCAAATCGTAGTCGCGCTGGGCTGCAATATGCAGCAACACCCGAAGAGTACTCATCTTCGGGGTAGGAGCGAAGGTCTGGAAGAAGTCCACCCCCTCTCGCTGACTGAAGCCTCTCACCACATAGCGCGCCTTGAACACAGGTGGTGATCTAGGCGGCCGCTTCACCTTGTAGAGCCATTGGCCACTAACGACGTTCGTCCCAGGTGGTGGGACTGCGTCGACGTAAGTGCCTGTGGACCTATAAGATGCCATCTTTGCCTCCTCAGCTGCTATCCAGTACGAAGCCCAGGGTCCCAAGACCGCCTCGGCGTGAGTGCGAGGGATCGGGATGTCAAGGGCGTCTGGATCCCCCTTAGGGGCAAGTAGCATGGTGTAGAGATGAGGAACAGCGGCCGCAAGAAAACCAAGCTCGAACTGCCTGTCCTCGAAGACCTCTAGGTGAAAAATAGGAATTTTAGAGAACGGAGAACGAGCAGGGCCACTCACCAAGTGAGCGGCGTAGTCAAGGCGGTGGGAAGAGGCAAAGCCAGCGACAGTGGTAACAAGTGCCGAAACAGACGACATAGGTGCAGTCGGGTGAGTGACCAACGCGGACAAAACACTGGAGACAACAGAACGGGAGGCACGAAGGTAGTCGGACAGCGGGTCGTGAAGCACATTGAGGGACGACTCAGGGGGCTGTGGAAGGACAGGAGGAGGTGGAACACGAGAGCGAAGAACAAGGTGGAACGGACCGTCTGCACGGTAACGGGACCGACGACGCTCTGGGGACACATCACGACTGAGGGGAGAACGACGAGTCCACTGGGACAAGGAAAGAGACTCAATAGGGGGAACAGGAGGGGACGGTAGGAGACCACGAACAAAGCGTGCAGGTGCTGGGTTGGGGAGGTCGTGTAGCCGCAGTCGCTGCTGCTCCGCCTCCTCCGGCGTCTGCTGCGACGGCACCGGCCCCTGCTGCTGCTCTTGTGGCTCCGCCTCTTCCCTCTCCTGCTGCAACTACAGCTGCACCCGCTGCTGCGAGCGGGAATCCTACGCTACCCTCTCCTGCTGAGGTCGTGACTCCTCCTGTACTCTCTCCCGCGGGGCCTGTAACTGCACCTGCTGCTGCGGGTGGGACTCCTGCTCTACCCTCTCCTGGTGCGGCCGTGATTCTTCCTGTCCTCTCTCCTGCTGGGTTTGTAACTCCACCTGCTGCTGCGGGCTGGACTCCTGCTCTACCCTCTTCTGGTGCGGCCGTGACTCCTCCTCTACCCTCTCCTGCTGCGGCTGCAGCTGCACCCGCTGCTGCGGCCGAGACTCCTGCTCTACCCTTTCGTGCTGCTGCTGTGACTCCTCCTCTACCCTCTCCTGCTGCTGTAGCTGCTGCTGCTGCTGCTGCTGCTCCTGCTGCTGGTGCTGCTGCTGCTGCTGTGCCCTCTCAAAGCGCTCACGCTCCTCCCTCTCCAACCGGAGGAGACGCTGCTCACGGGTCAGGAAACGTACAGTGCAAGGTGTAGGCGCCACAGTGCAAGTGCCTCCAGCCCCAGCACTACCAGAACCAGCACCTCCATTAGCGACACCCCCGGAGCCTCCAGTACCTCCCGTAGGAGCACCCCCAAGCTCCGCAGCAACCAGCCGCAGAGGTGAACGAGGAGGGAACTGCGGGACGACCGGGAAGCCGGGGGGTGAAGAGGGGCGAGGCCGCTGACTCGAGGCTGCCGTGTCCTCCACAGGAGTGACTTCCACGCCCACACCCACTGCACCCCCTGAACCGACACCACGAGCTTCTGCAGCCACAGCACCCTCACCCTCCGCAAGTGCACCTCCCGCACCTCCAGATACGACAGGGACTGGACGCTGCGGGGGGGACGACTGCGGAGTGACGTGCGACACACCTGATGGGGCAGGACGCGAAGCCGGGGGGGCTACTGGGGCGACAGGGGGGGGGCCCAAGGGTGAGGAATAGCGGGGGGGAAAATGTGAGGATCTAGGATCGAGCTCTGAAAAGAGAATTGTAATTGATTGCTTCACCTGGGTACAACACGAGGCTATATATAGTCTCGACACAAGGCATGTAACCCAGGTGTTACGCGAATGTTATGAGGGTCGCGAAGCGTCCCGAACAAAACCTTCACGAACTCAGTAGAAAGCAATTCGGTGGAAACCGAAAAGGCTTGAGTTTGGTACACGTAACCTGGTTCGGTGCTATAACTATAATAAAATATAGGAATGCACCTAACCTAGGAAATCAAGCATATCTATGCATGATAAATAAAACCCACGCTAGATATAGCGTAATAAAGTCCAGGCAAGCTAGCAAAGCCAGCATAAGCCGTCGTACTCTCACACGTCCCCCCCTCAAAGCTGGGTGGCGTGAGATACACCCTGCTTGACAAGATAGTCCTTGAGAGCATGGCGTGCGTTGCCCATATCAGCTTCTGGTACCCAACTGTCCTCAGTGGGGTCGTATCCCTTCCAGCGTATCAGGAACTCGAGGGTCTTGCCGCCGCGGTGTCGATGAGAGAGAACGCACTCCACTTCATACTCAGGTTCATCTTGGATGAGAACTGGTGGTGGTGGCGGTAGCTGCCATCCCTGGAACTGTTGGTTGGGGTCCTTGTAGGGTTTCAGTAGCTGAACATGGAAAGCGTTATGAAGCTTCCATGTATCTGGTAAGCGCAAGCGGAATGTAACTGGTGTCACCTGTGCCTCAACGAGAAAAGGACCACAGAAGCGAGGCCGGAGTTTGGATAGGAGGTGAGACATATTCAAGTTGCGCGTGTCAAGTAGCACCTGATCTCCGACTGCTACTGAGTGATCTCGTCGCTGACGATCGGCATACTGCTTATGGGAGGTCTGCACCGTGGTGAGTCGGTGCTGAGTCTTCTCCCATAGCTGCTACATGGTGGTGACGAAGTCATGTGTGGCTTGGACGTGTGCCGGTGTGGTTGGCTGTTGTGGTGTGAGTGGTTCTCCTCCGTAACACAGGAAGAAAGGAGTTTTCCCTGTGGCCGCATGTGACACGTTGTTGTAAGCGAACTCTAGGGTCGGTAACTGTGTGTCCTAGTGGCTGACGTCGTCCTTGCAAGCTGTGCGCAGTAACTGTTCAACCACTTGATTAAGTCGCTCTGTCTGTCCGTCAGTCTGGGGGTGGTATGTTGAAGACATTGCAAGTTTTGTCCCCAACAGTCCCATGAGCTCCTTCCAGAACTTACTGGTGAATTTGGGGTCTCTGTCTGAGATGAGTGTAGCGGGAATGCACTGGATGGTGATGATGCGGTCGAAGAAAAGGCGAGAAGTTGCTTCAGCTGTAGCTGTGGCGCTGGTCGGTATGAAGTGACCCATTTTAGAGAACTTGTCGATCACCACGAGTATGGCATCATGCCCTCGTGAGGTCCAAGGAAGTCCCGTGATGAAGTCGAGGCTAACGACTTGCCATGGCTGCTCTGGTACGGGTAGAGGCTGAAGTAACCTTGCTTTTTTCTGCTTGCTGCTCTTCATCCGCTGGCATGTGTCGCAAGAGGTGACGAACTGCTGCACGTCTGCTGCCATCCCGGCCAGTAATAATACTTTGCTATTCCCGCTAACGTCTTGTTGCTCCCGAAATGTCCCGCGTAAGGTACGTCATGAAACTCCTCCAATAGGATTTGCCGTAGCGGGGCGTAACTCGGTACCCAAATCTTTCGTGAACCCTTCCTTACAGCTATGTCTTTCTCCCACTGTAACAACTTCTTAGTCTGTGCCGTAGCGATCTCTGCATCCACGGAGTACCCTTGTTGGAATAGACCCTTGAGCAGAGGGTTCATCCCGTCGAGCTGGATGCCTGCTATATGACTGGGGCGGCTCAACGCGTCTGCCTTGTTGAATAGCCCGGGCTTGTAGACGATGTCGTAGTGGAAGTGAGCTTCCAGGAAGTCCACCCACCGCATCTGTCGTCGTGAGAGCGTCGGCTGCGAGTTCATGTATTTGAGACTGCAGTGGTCAGTATAGACTGTAGTCTTGGCTCCCTCTAGGTAACACCTCCACGCCTCGAAGGCTATGACTATCGCTAAGGCATCCTTGTCATGGATGGGGTAGTTCAGTTCTGCTCCGTGTAGCTTTTTACTAAGGTAGGCGATGGGCTGGAAACCGCGTCCGTGATCCTGCATCAGTACTGCTCCGACTGCTTGGTCACTAGCGTCTGCTTCCACCACGTAGTCCTTGTCTGGATCTGGTAGGATGAGTACTGGCGCTGTAGTCACTGCTGTCTGTAGCTGCTCCATGGCTTGCTGATGAGGAGTATCCCATTTGTAGGGCGTATCCTTTTTCAGTAGGTCGGTCAGTGGCGCTGCTATCTTAGCATACTACGGCACAAACCTGTTGTAGTAGTTGGCAAAGCCTAGGAACTGTTGCAACTCCTTCACGTTTTCCGGTACTTTCCACTTCTTGTACGACTGAATGGCTCCCTGAACGTCTCTTGGCGAGTGGAATAGAATTCACCTCCACGGTCCGAGTGTAGGCGAAGCCCACACAGGCCCTGGGCGCCACCCCACGCTAGGAGCCACGGCTCCAGGACGGTAGGGACGTTGGCCTTCCGTCGCAAGGGGAAAGCCGTGGTGAAGCGGGAATAGTCATCCACCACAATCAGGAAGTAGCGTTCCTGACGTGGGCCAAGGACAGGGGAGGGGCCCCAAACGTCCAAGTGCAGGGTCTGGAAGGGAGCAGTGGTTGGGGGGAATGAGGAGGAGTGAGGGGCGGCGCGATGCCGACCCTCGACGCAAGGAGTGCACGGCAGCGCAAGTGAGTGAGGAAGCGGGGCAAGCGACGTTGGGAGACCTGAGACCAGACGGTGACGTACCATCCTACTAAGACGTGGGAACGACGGGTGACCTAGACGGTGGTGCCAGAGGACTGACGGGTGGGCGAGTGACCGAGAGTCGCACGACACAGCAGCTACCTGACCCGACCTGACCTGACCCGACTCAGTGTGGTGGGACCCAGTGTGTAGTGAGTACAAACCAGATCCCGGCTCTCTATGGAAAGTGGCCAGAGGCGCCCCAGTGGCACCGACGGTGCAGGAGGCAGTAGGCTCGTCCAGTGGGAAAGTAGTGACTACACCTAGGTCGTGGAGGTGACTGACACCCACCAGGTTCCTAGAGAACGAGGGGGTGTAGTAGCTTGTAAGAAAACCTGAGGGAGCCGCCGGACACGGAAGAGTGGTGGTGCTGCGAGCAACTACACGTCCCACAAAGGGGTCAGCTAAGGCGATAGTGACTGGAGTGCGCAGTGGTGTGAGGTCAGTACAATCGCGAAAGAAACAGCTGGACGCTCCAGAGTCTAGGGTGAAGGAAAGCTGCGCAGTTTGTGGGGTCGCACCCGAACCAGCCACAAAGGCTAGTGCTAGACTAGTGGTAGCTGCAGCTCCTACACAAAGATCCTCAGAGGCGCCTGGACCGGAAACAACACACGCACCAAGACTGGAAACACAGGTCTCTACTCGTGCAGCCGAAAAAGGTCCTAGACCAGGTAGGTGAGACTCAACTGGTGTAGTAGTGCGCTGGCGGAGGCGCGAAGGCCAGTGCGGTGTAATAGCGTGAGGACCAAAACGCTCACGGTGGAGGTCGTCTAGTCGACGGTAGCAGCTGGACGCAGTGTGGTCAGGACTCCAGCAGGTAGTACCAGCACCAGGGCCTGTCAGGGCCCGGTACCCGCACGGGCCGACGTCTCGCCCACTGCTAGCTGAACCACTGCTGGGGGCGCCACACTTTGGACCAGCAGGCCCCCACTGTCGGGAGTGCCGTGGCTGGCCCTGCTGCTGTAGAACCCTAGTACACGCCATGAGAGCCTAAGCTGCTGCTGGTGCGCTGGGGGCAGCCTGTGCTGCTGTTGGTGCGCTGGCGGTAGCCGAAGCTGCTGCTGGTGCGCTCGGGGCAGCCTATGCTGCTGCTGGTTCGCTGGGGGCAGCCTATGCTGCTGCTGGTGCGCTGGCGGCAGCCTATGCTGCTTCTGGTTCTGCTGGGGGCAGCCTACGCTGCTGCTGGCGCGCTGGGGGCAGCCTATGCTGCTTTTGGTTCTGATGGGGGCAGCCTACACTGCTGCTGGCGCGCTGGGGGCAGCCTATGCTGCTGCTGGTGCTGCTGGCGGCAGTGTAATTGGCTGGGGCTACTGGCGGCGGGTGTGGCAGCTTGTGGGGTGGCGGGTTTCTGGTGGGGAAGCTGTTAAGGCAGCGGGCTATGCGGCGGCGGTTCTGTGCGGTTCTGTGCGGTTATGTGCGGTTATGTGTGGTTTTGTGCGGTTCAATGCGGTGGAGAGGACTGGGTGGGGCGGCTGATCCCGG
>CANXME010001477.1:0-30277 GCA_948144175.1 Closterium sp. NIES-65 | reverse complement strand
AAATAGCAAGAGCAAGGGCCTAGCGTGTGCAAAAAATCAAGAACAAGGGCCTAGCGTTCGGGCAATAGTAAAGAACAAGGGCCTAGCGTGTGCAAAATAAAAAGAACAAGGGCCTAGGATGTGCAAAATTGCAAGAACAAGGGCCTAGCGTGTGCAAAATTAAAAAGAACAAGGGAAATAGCATGTGCAAAATAGCAAGAACAAGGGGCTAGCGTGTGCAAAATAAAAAGAACAAGGGCCTAGCGTGTGCAAAATAAAAAGAACAAGGGCCTAGCGTGTGCAAAATTGCAAGAACAAGGGCCTAGCGTGTGCAAAATTGCAAGAACAAGGGCCTAGCGAGTGCAAAATAGCAAGAGCAAGGGCCTAGCGCGTGCAAAAAATCAAGAACAAGGGCCAGCGTCGCGAAATAGCAAGAACAAGGGCCTAGCGTGTGCAAAATAAAAAGAACAAGGGTCTAGCATGTGCAAAATGCAAGAACAAGGGCCTAGCGTGTGCAAAATAAAAAGAACAAGGGCATAGCGTGTGCAAAATAGCAAGAAACAAGGGCCTAGCGTGTGCAAAATAAAAAGAACAAGGGCTAGCGTGTGCAAAATAAAAAGAACAAGGGCCTAGCGTGTGCAAAAATAGCAAGAACAAGGGCATAGCGTGTGCAAAAAAAAAAGAACAAGGGCCTAGCGTGTGCAAAATAAAAAGAACAAGGGCCTAGCGTGTGCAAAATAAAAAGAACAAGGGCCTAGCGAGTGCAAAATAGCAAGAGCAAGGGCCTAGCGTGTGCAAAAAACAAGAACAAGGGCCTAGCGTTCACGAAATAGCAAGAACAAGGGCCTAGCGTGTGCAAAATAAAAGAAAACAAGGGTCTAGCATGTGCAAAATTGCAAGAACAAGGGCCTAGCGTGTGCAAAATAAAAAGAACAAGGGCATAGCGTGTGCAAAATAGCAAGAACAAGGGCCTAGCGTGTGCAAAATAAAAAGAACAAGGGCCTAGCGTGTGCAAAATAAAAAGAACAAGGGCCTAGCGTGTGCAAAATGCAAGAACAAGGGCCTAGCGTGTGCAAAATTGCAAGAACAAGGGCTAGCGAGTGCAAAATAGCAAGAACAAGGGCTAGCGTGTGCACAAAATCAAGAACAAGGCCTAGCGTTCGCGAAATAGCAAGAACAAGGGCCTAGCGTGTGCAAAATAAAAAGAACAAGGGTCTAGTATGTGCAAAATTGCAAGAACAAGGGCCTAGCGTGTGCAAAAAAAAAAAACAGGGAAATAGCATGTACAAAATAGCAAGAACAAGGGCCTAGCGTGTGCAAAATAAAAAGAACAAGGGCCTAGCGTGTGCAAAATAAAAAGAACAAGGGCCTAGCGTGTGCAAAATTGCAAGAACAAGGGCCTAGCGTGTGCAAAATTGCAAGAACAAGGCCTAGCGTGTGCAAAATAGCAAGAGCAAGGGCCTAGCTGTGCACAAAATCAAGAACAAGGGCCTAGCGTTCGCAAAATAGCAAGAACAAGGGCCTAGCGTGTGCAAAAAAAAAAGAACAAGGGTCTAGTATGTGCAAAATTGCAAGAACAAGGGCCTAGCGTGTGCAAATAAAAAAGAACAAGGGCCTAGCGTGTGCAAAATAAAAAGAACAAGGGCCTAGCGTGTGCAAAATTGCAAGAACAAGGGCCTAGCGTGTGCAAAATTGCAAGAACAAGGGCTAGCGAGTGCAAAATAGCAAGAGCAAGGGCCTAGCGTGTGCACAAAATCAAGAACAAGGGCCTAGCGTTCGCGAAATAGCAAGAACAAGGGCCTAGCGTGTGCAAAAATAAAAAGAACAAGGGTCTAGCATGTGCAAAATTGCAAGAACAAGGGCCTAGCGTGTGCACAAAATCAAGAACAAGGGCCTAGCGTGTCGCAAAATAGCAAGAACAAGGCCAAGCGTGTGCAAAATAAAAAGAACAAGGGTCTAGTATGTGCAAAATTGCAAGAACAAGGGCCTAGCGTGTGCAAAATAAAAAAACAGGGCCTAGCGTGTGCAAAATAGCAAGAACAAGGGCCTAGCGTGTGCAAAAATAAAAAGAACAAGGGCCTAGCGTGTGCAAAAAAAAAAGAACAAGGGCCTAGCGTGTGCAAAATTGCAAGAACAAGGGCCTAGCGTGTGCAAAATGCAAGAACAAGGGCCTAGCGAGTGCAAAAAAGCAAGAACAAGGGCCTAGCGCGTGCACAAAATCAAGAACAAGGGCCTAGCGTTGCAAAATAGCAAGAACAAGGGCCTAGCGTGTGCAAAAAAAAAAAAGAACAAGGGTCTAGTATGTGCAAAATTGCAAGAACAAGGGCCTAGCGTGTGCAAAATTGCAAGAACAAGGGCCTAGCGTGTGCAAAATTGCAAGAACAAGGGCCTAGCGAGTGCAAAATAGCAAGAGCAAGGGCCTAGCGTGTGCACAAAATCAAGAACAAGGGCCTAGCGTTCGCAAAATAGCAAGAACAAGGGCCTAGCGTGTGCAAAAAAAAAGAACAAGGGTCTAGTATGTGCAAAATTGCAAGAACAAGGGCTAGCGTGTGCAAAATTGCAAGAACAAGGGCCTAGCGTGTGCAAAATTGCAAGAACAAGGGCCTAGCGTGTGCAAAATAGCAAGAACAAGGGCCTAGCGTGTGCAAAAATCAAGAACAAGGGCCTAGCGTTGCAAAATAGCAAGAACAAGGGCCTAGCGTGTGCAAAATAAAAAGAACAAGGGTCTAGCGTGTGCAAAATTGCAAGAACAAGGGCCTAGCGTGTGCAAAATAAAAAGAACAAGGGCATAGCGTGTGCAAAATAGCAAGAACAAGGGCCTAGCGTGTGCAAAATAAAAAGAACAAGGCCTAGCGTGTGCAAAATAAAAAGAACAAGGGCCTAGCGTGTGCAAAATAGCAAGAACAAGGGCCTAGCGTGTGCAAAAAAAAAAGAACAAGGCCTAGCGTGTGCAAAATAAAAGAACAAGGGCCTAGCGTGTGCAAAATTGCAAGAACAAGGGCCTAGCGAGTGCAAAATAGCAAGAGCAAGGGCCTAGCGTGTGCAAAAAAACAAGAACAAGGGCCTAGCGTTCACGAAATAGCAAGAACAAGGGCCTAGCGTGTGCAAAATAAAAAGAACAAGGGTCTAGCATGTGCAAAATTGCAAGAACAAGGGCCTAGCGTGTGCAAAATAAAAAGAACAAGGGCATAGCGTGTGCAAAATAGCAAGAACAAGGGCCTAGCGTGTGGAAAATAAAAGAACAAGGGCCTAGCGTGTGCAAAAAAAAAGAACAAGGGCCTAGCGTGTGCAAAATTGCAAGAACAAGGGCCTAGCGTGTGCAAAATTGCAAGAACAAGGGCCTAGCGAGTGCAAAATAGCAAGAGCAAGGGCCTAGCGTGTGCACAAAATCAAGAACAAGGGCCTAGCGTTCGCAAAATAGCAAGAACAAGGGCCTAGCGTGTGCAAAAAAAAAGAACAAGGGTCTAGTATGTGCAAAATTGCAAGAACAAGGGCCTAGCGTGTGCAAAATAAAAAGAACAAGGGCCTAGCGTGTGCAAAATAAAAAGAACAAGGGCCTAGCGTGTGCAAAATTGCAAGAACAAGGCCTAGCGTGTGCAAAATTGCAAGAACAAGGGCCTAGCGAGTGCAAAATAGCAAGAGCAAGGGCCTAGCGTGTGCACAAAATCAAGAACAAGGGCCTAGCGTTCGCGAAATAGCAAGAACAAGGGCCTAGCGTGTGCAAAATAAAAAGAACAAGGGTCTAGCATGTGCAAAATGCAAGAACAAGGGCCTAGCGTGTGCAAAAAAAAAAAAAACAGGAAATAGCGTGTGCAAAATAGCAAGAACAAGGGCCTAGCGTGTGCAAAATAAAAAGAACAAGGCCTAGCGTGTGCAAAATAAAAAGAACAAGGCCTAGCGTGTGCAAAATTGCAAGAACAAGGGCCTAGCGTGTGCAAAATTGCAAGAACAAGGGCCTAGCGAGTGCAAAATAGCAAGAGCAAGGGCCTAGCGTGTGCACAAAAATCAAGAACAAGGGCCTAGCGTTCGCAAAATAGCAAGAACAAGGGCCTAGCGTGTGCAAAATAAAAAGAACAAGGGTCTAGCATGTGCAAAATTGCAAGAACAAGGGCCTAGCGTGTGCAAAATAAAAAGAACAAGGGCATAGCGTGTGCAAAATAGCAAGAACAAGGGCTAGCGTGTGCAAAATAAAAAGAACAAGGGCCTAGCGTGTGCAAAATAAAAAGAACAAGGGCCTAGCGTGTGCAAAATTGCAAGAACAAGGGCCTAGCGTGTGCAAAATTGCAAGAAAAGGCCTAGCGAGTGCAAAATAGCAAGAGCAAGGGCCTAGCGTGTGCACAAAATCAAGAACAAGGGCCTAGCGTTCGCGAAATAGCAAGAACAAGGGCCTAGCGTGTGCAAAATAAAAAGAACAAGGGTCTAGTATGTGCAAAATTGCAAGAACAAGGGCCTAGCGTGTGCAAAATAAAAAGACAAGGGAAAAGCGTACAAAATAGCAAGAACAAGGGCCTAGCGTGTGCAAAATAAAAAGAACAAGGGCCTAGCGTGTGCAAAATAAAAGAACAAGGGCCTAGCGTGTGCAAAATTGCAAGAACAAGGGCCTAGCGTGTGCAAAATTGCAAGAACAAGGGCCTAGCGAGTGCAAAATAGCAAGAGCAAGGGCCTAGCGTGTGCACAAAATCAAGAACAAGGGCCTAGCATTGCAAAATAGCAAGAACAAGGGCCTAGCGTGTGCAAAAAAAAAGAACAAGGGTTAGCATGTGCAAAATTGCAAGAACAAGGGCCTAGCGTGTGCAAAATAAAAAGAACAAGGGCTAGCGTGTGCAAAATAAAGAACAAGGGCCTAGCGTGTGCAAAATGCAAGAAACAAGGGCTAGCGTGTGCAAAATTGCAAGAACAAGGGCCTAGCGAGTGCAAAATAGCAAGAGCAAGGGCCGTGCTTGCAAAATAGCAAGAACAAGGGCCTAGCGTGTGCAAAATAAAAAGAACAAGGGTCTAGCATGTGCAAAATTGCAAGAACAAGGGCCTAGCGTGTGCAAAATAAAAAGAACAAGGGCATAGCGTGTGCAAAATAGCAAGAACAAGGGCCTAGCGTGTGCAAAATAAAAGAAAAAAAACAAGGGCCTAGCGTGTGCAAAATAAAAAGAACAAGGGCCTAGCGTGTGCAAAATAGCAAGAACAAGGGCCTAGCGTGTGCAAAAAAAAAAAGAACAAGGGCCTAGCGTGTGCAAAATAAAAAGAACAAGGGCCTAGCGTGTGCAAAAATGCAAGAACAAGGGCCTAGCGTGTGCAAAATAGCAAGAACAAGGGCCTAGCGTGTGCAAAAAAAACAAGAACAAGGGCCTAGCGTGTGCAAAATTGCAAGAACAAGGGCCTAGCGAGTGCAACATAGCAAGAACAAGGGCCTAGCGTGTGCACAAAATCAAGAACAAGGGCCTAGCGTCGCGAAATAGCAAGAACAAGGGCCTAGCGTGTGCAAAATAAAAAGAACAAGGGTCTAGTATGTGCAAAATTGCAAGAACAAGGGCCTAGCGTGTGCAAAATAAAAAAACAGGAAATAGCATGTGCAAAATAGCAAGAACAAGGGCCTAGCGTGTGCAAAATAAAAAGAACAAGGGCCTAGCGTGTGCAAAAAAAAAGAACAAGGGCCTAGCGTGTGCAAAATTGCAAGAACAAGGGCCCAGCGTATGCAAAATTGCAAGAACAAGGGCCTAGCGAGTGCAAAATAGCAAGAGCAAGGGCCTAGCGTGTGCACAAAATCAAGAACAAGGGCCTAGCGTTCGCAAAATAGCAAGAACAAGGGCCTAGCGTGTGCAAAATAAAAAGAACAAGGGTCTAGCATGTGCAAAATTGCAAGAACAAGGGCCTAGCGTGTGCAAAATAAAAAGAACAAGGGCATAGCGTGTGCAAAATAGCAAGAACAAGGGCCTAGCGTGTAGAAAATAAAAGAACAAGGGCCTAGCGTGTGCAAAATAAAAAGAACAAGGGCCTAGCGTGTGCGAAATTGCAAGAACAAGGGCCTAGCGTGTGCAAAATTGCAAGAACAAGGGCTTAGCGAGTGCAAAATAGCAAGAGCAAGGGCCTAGCGTGTGCACAAAATCAAGAACAAGGGCCTAGCGTTCGCGAAATAGCAAGAACAAGGGCCTAGCGTGTGCAAAATAAAAAGAACAAGGGTCTAGTATGTGCAAAATTGCAAGAACAAGGGCCTAGCGTGTGCAAAATAAAAAGAACAGGGAAATAGCATGTGCAAAATAGCAAGAACAAGGGCCTAGCGTGTGCAAAATAAAAAGAACAAGGGCCTAGCGTGTGCAAAATAAAAGAACAAGGGCCTAGCGTGTGCAAAATTGCAAGAACAAAGGCCTAGCGTGTGCAAAATTGCAAGAACAAGGGCCTAGCGAGTGCAAAATAGCAAGAGCAAGGCCTAGCGCGTGCACAAATCAAGAACAAGGGCCTAGCGTTCGCAAAATAGCAAGAACAAGGGCCTAGCGTGTGCAAAAAAAAAAGAACAAGGGTCTAGTATGTGCAAAATTGCAAGAACAAGGGCCTAGCGTGTGCAAAATAAAAAGAACAAGGGCCTAGCGTGTGCAAAATAAAAAGAACAAGGGCCTAGCGTGTGCAAAATTGCAAGAACAAGGGCCTAGCGTGTGCAAAATTGCAAGAACAAGGGCCTAGCGAGTGCAAAATAGCAAGAGCAAGGGCCTAGCGTGTGCACAAAAATCAAGAACAAGGCCTAGCGTTCGCGAAATAGCAAGAACAAGGGCCTAGCGTGTGCAAAATAAAAAGAACAAGGGTCTAGCATGTGCAAAATTGCAAGAACAAGGGCCTAGCGTGTGCACAAAATCAAGAACAAGGGCCTAGCGTTGCAAAATAGCAAGAACAAGGGCCAAGCGTGTGCAAAATAAAAAGAACAAGGGCCTAGTATGTGCAAAATTGCAAGAACAAGGGCCTAGCGTGTGCAAAATAAAAAAAACAGGGAATAGCATGTGCAAAATAGCAAGAACAAGGGCCTAGCGTGTGCAAAATAAAAAGAACAAGGGCCTAGCGTGTGCAAAAAAAAAAGAACAAGGGCCTAGCGTGTGCAAAATTGCAAGAACAAGGGCCTAGCGTGTGCAAAATTGCAAGAACAAGGGCCTAGCGAGTGCAAAATAGCAAGAGCAAGGGCTAGCGTGTGCACAAAATCAAGAACAAGGGCCTAGCGTTCGCAAAATAGCAAGAACAAGGGCCTAGCGTGTGCAAAAAAAAAAGAACAAGGGTCTAGTATGTGCAAAATTGCAAGAACAAGGGCCTAGCGTGTGCAAAATTGCAAGAACAAGGGCCTAGCGTGTGCAAAATTGCAAGAACAAGGGCCTAGCGAGTGCAAAATAGCAAGAACAAGGGCTAGCGTGTGCAAAAATCAAGAACAAGGGCCTAGCGTTCGCGAAATAGCAAGAACAAGGGCCTAGCGTGTGCAAAAAAAAAGAACAAGGGTCTAGCATGTGCAAAATTGCAAGAACAAGGGCCTAGCGTGTGCAAAATAAAAAGAACAAGGGCATAGCGTGTGCAAAATAGCAAGAACAAGGGCCTAGCGTGTGCAAAATAAAAAGAACAAGGCCTAGCGTGTGCAAAATAAAAAGAACAAGGGCCTAGCGTGTGCAAAATAGCAAGAACAAGGGCCTAGCGTGTGCAAAAAAAAAAAGAACAAGGGCCTAGCGTGTGCAAAATAAAAAGAACAAGGGCCTAGCGTGTGCAAAATTGCAAGAACAAGGGCCTAGCGAGTGCAAAATAGCAAGAACAAGGGCCTAGCGTGTGCAAAAACAAGAAACAAGGGCCTAGCATTCACGAAATAGCAAGAACAAGGGCCTAGCGTGTGCAAAATAAAAAGAACAAGGTCTAGCATGTGCAAAATTGCAAGAACAAGGGCCTAGCGTGTGCAAAATAAAAAAAACAAGGGCATAGCGTGTGCAAAATAGCAAGAACAAGGGCCTAGCGTGTGCAAAATAAAAAGAACAAGGGCCTAGCGTGTGCAAAATAAAAAGAACAAGGGCCTAGCGTGTGCAAAATTGCAAGAACAAGGGCCTAGCGTGTGCAAAATTGCAAGAACAAGGGCCTAGCGAGTGCAAAATAGCAAGAGCAAGGGCCTAGCGCGTGCACAAAATCAAGAACAAGGGCTAGCGTTCGCAAAATAGCAAGAACAAGGGCCTAGCGTGTGCAAAAAAAAAAGAACAAGGGTCTAGTATGTGCAAAAATGCAAGAACAAGGGCCTAGCGTGTGCAAAATAAAAGAACAAGGGCCTAGCGTGTGCAAAATAAAAAGAACAAGGGCCTAGCGTGTGCAAAATTGCAAGAACAAGGGCCTAGCGTGTGCAAAATGCAAGAACAAGGGCCTAGCGGAGTGCAAAATAGCAAGAGCAAGGGCCTAGCGTGTGCACAAAATCAAGAACAAGGGCCTAGCGTTCGCGAAATAGCAAGAACAAGGGCCTAGCGTGTGCAAAATAAAAAGAACAAGGGTCTAGCATGTGCAAAATTGCAAGAACAAGGGCCTAGCGTGTGCAAAATAAAAAGAACAGGGCATAGCGTGTGCAAAATAGCAAGAACAAGGGCCTAGCGTGTGCAAAATAAAAAGAACAAGGGCCTAGCGTGTGCAAAATAAAAAGAACAAGGCCTAGCGTGTGCAAAATGCAAGAACAAGGGCCTAGCGTGTGCAAAATTGCAAGAACAAGGGCCTAGCGAGTGCAAAAAGCAAGAGCAAGGGCCTAGCGTGTGCACAAAATCAAGAACAAGGGCCTAGCGTTCGCAAAATAGCAAGAACAAGGGCCTAGCGTGTGCAAAATAAAAAGAACAAGGGTCTAGCATGTGCAAAATTGCAAGAACAAGGGCCTAGCGTGTGCAAAATAAAAGAACAAGGGCATAGCGTGTGCAAAATAGCAAGAACAAGGGCCTAGCGTGTGAAAATAAAAAGAACAAGGGCCTAGCGTGTGCAAAATAAAAAGAACAAGGGCCTAGCGTGTGCAAAATGCAAGAACAAGGGCCTAGCGTGTGCAAAATTGCAAGAACAAGGGCTTAGCGAGTGCAAAATAGCAAGAGCAAGGGCCTAGCGTGTGCACAAAATCAAGAACAAGGGCCTAGCGTTCGCAAAATAGCAAGAACAAGGGCCTAGCGTGTGCAAAATAAAAAAGAACAAGGGTCTAGTATGTGCAAAATTGCAAGAACAAAGGGCCTAGCGTGTGCAAAATAAAAAGACCAGGGAAATAGCATGTGCAAAATAGCAAGAACAAGGGCCTAGCGTGTGCAAAATAAAAAGAACAAGGGCCTAGCGTGTGCAAAATAAAAGAACAAGGGCCTAGCGTGTGCAAAATGCAAGAACAAGGGCCTAGCGTGTGCAAAATTGCAAGAACAAGGGCCTAGCGAGTGCAAAATAGCAAGAGCAAGGGCCTAGCGTGTGCACAAAATCAAGAACAAGGGCCTAGCATTCGCAAAATAGCAAGAACAAGGGCTAGCGTGTGCAAAAAAAAAAGAACAAGGGTCTAGTATGTGCAAAATTGCAAGAACAAGGGCCTAGCGTGTGCAAAATTGCAAGAACAAGGGCTAGCGTGTGCAAAATAAAAAGAACAAGGGCCTAGCGTGTGCAAAATTGCAAGAACAAGGGCCTAGCGTGTGCAAAATTGCAAGAACAAGGGCCTAGCGAGTGCAAAATAGCAAGAGCAAGGGCCTAGCGTGTGCACAAATCAAGAACAAGGGCCTAGCGTTCGCGAAATAGCAAGAACAAGGGCCAAGCGTGTGCAAAATAAAAAGAACAAGGGTCTAGTATGTGCAAAATTGCAAGAACAAGGGCCTAGCGTGTGCAAAATAAAAAAACAGGGAAATAGCATGTACAAAATAGCAAGAACAAGGGCCTAGCGTGTGCAAAATAAAAAGAACAAGGGCCTAGCGTGTGCAAAATAAAAAGAACAAGGGCCTAGCGTGTGCAAAATTGCAAGAACAAGGGCCTAGCGTGTGCAAAATTGCAAGAACAAGGGCCTAGCGAGTGCAAAATAGCAAGAGCAAGGGCCTAGCGCGTGTGCACAAAATCAAGAACAAGGGCCTAGCGTTCGCAAAATAGCAAGAACAAGGGCCTAGCGTGTGCAAAATAAAAAGAACAAGGGTCTAGCATGTGCAAAATTGCAAGAACAAGGGCCTAGTGTGTGCAAAATAAAAAGAACAAGGGCATAGCGTGTGCAAAATAGCAAGAACAAGGGCCTAGCGTGTAGAAAATAAAAAGAACAAGGGCCTAGCGTGTGCAAAATAAAAAGAACAAGGAACTAGCGTGTGCGAAATTGCAAGAACAAGGGCCTAGCGTGTGCAAAATTGCAAGAACAAGGGCCTAGCGAGTGCAAAATAGCAAGAGCAAGGGCCTAGCGTGTGCACAAAATCAAGAACAAGGCCTAGCGTTCGCGAAATAGCAAGAACAAGGGCCTAGCGTGTGCAAAATAAAAAGAACAAGGGTCTAGTATGTGCAAAATTGCAAGAACAAGGGCTAGCGTGTGCAAAATAAAAAGACCAGGGAAATAGCATGTACAAAATAGCAAGAACAAGGGCCTAGCGTGTGCAAAATAAAAAGAACAAGGGCCTAGCGTGTGCAAAATAAAAAGAACAAGGGCCTAGCGTGTGCAAAATTGCAAGAACAAGGGCCTAGCGTGTGCAAAATTGCAAGAACAAGGGCCTAGCGAGTGCAAAATAGCAAGAGCAAGGGCCTAGCGTGTGCAAAAAATCAAGAACAAGGGCCTAGCGTTCGCAAAATAGCAAGAACAAGGGCCTAGCGTGTGCAAAAAAAAAAGAACAAGGGTCTAGTATGTGCAAAATTGCAAGAACAAGGGCCTAGCGTGTGCAAAATGCAAAACAAGGGCCTAGCGTGTGCAAAATAAAAAGAACAAGGGCCTAGCGTGTGCAAAATTGCAAGAACAAGGGCCTAGCGTGTGCAAAATTGCAAGAACAAGGGCCTAGCGAGTGCAAAATAGCAAGAGCAAGGGCCTAGCGTGTGCACAAAATCAAGAACAAGGGCCTAGCGTTCGCGAAATAGCAAGAACAAGGGCCTAGCGTGTGCAAAATAAAAAGAACAAGGGTCTAGCATGTGCAAAATTGCAAGAACAAGGGCCTAGCGTGTGCAAAATAAAAAGAACAAGGGCATAGCGTGTGCAAAATAGCAAGAACAAGGGCCTAGCGTGTGGAAAATAAAAAGAACAAGGGCCTAGCGTGTGCAAAATAAAAAGAACAAGGGCCTAGCGTGTGCAAAATAGCAAGAACAAGGGCATAGCGTGTGCAAAAAAAAAAGAACAAGGGCCTAGCGTGTGCAAAATAAAAAGAACAAGGGCTAGCGTGTGCAAAATTGCAAGAACAAGGGCCTAGCGAGTGCAAAATAGCAAGAGCAAGGGCCTAGCGTGTGCAAAAAAACAAGAACAAGGGCCTAGCGTTCACGAAATAGCAAGAACAAGGGCCTAGCGTGTGCAAAATAAAAAGAACAAGGGTCTAGCATGTGCAAAATTGCAAGAACAAGGGCCTAGCGTGTGCAAAATAAAAAGAACAAGGGCATAGCGTGTGCAAAATAGCAAGAACAAGGGCCTAGCGTGTGGAAAATAAAAAGAACAAGGGCCTAGCGTGTGCAAAATAAAAAGAACAAGGGCCTAGCGTGTGCAAAATTGCAAGAACAAGGGCTAGCGTGTGCAAAATTGCAAGAACAAGGGCCTAGCGAGTGCAAAATAGCAAGAACAAGGGCCTAGCGTGTGCACAAAATCAAGAACAAGGGCCTAGCGTCGCGAAATAGCAAGAACAAGGCCTAGCGTGTGCAAAATAAAAAGAACAAGGGTCTAGTATGTGCAAAATGCAAGAACAAGGGCCTAGCGTGTGCAAAATAAAAAAACAAGGAAATAGCATGTGCAAAATAGCAAGAACAAGGGCCTAGCGTGTGCAAAATAAAAAGAACAAGGGCCTAGCGTGTGCAAAATAAAAAGAACAAGGGCCTAGCGTGTGCAAAATTGCAAGAACAAGGGCCTAGCGTGTGCAAAATTGCAAGAACAAGGGCCTAGCGAGTGCAAAATAGCAAGAGCAAGGGCCTAGCGTGTGCAAAATCAAGAACAAGGGCCTAGCGTTCGCAAAATAGCAAGAACAAGGGCCTAGCGTGTGCAAAATAAAAGAACAAGGGCCTAGCATGTGCAAAATTGCAAGAACAAGGGCCTAGCGTGTGCAAAATAAAAAGAACAAGGGCTAGCGTGTGCAAAATAGCAAGAACAAGGGCCTAGCGTGTGAAAATAAAAAGAACAAGGCCTAGCGTGTGCAAAATAAAAAGAACAAGGGCCTAGCGTGTGCAAAATTGCAAGAACAAGGGCCTAGCGTGTGCAAAATTGCAAGAACAAGGGCCTAGCGAGTGCAAAATAGCAAGAGCAAGGGCCTAGCGTGTGCACAAAATCAAGAACAAGGGCCTAGCGTTCGCGAAATAGCAAGAACAAGGGCCTAGCGTGTGCAAAATAAAAGAACAAGGGTCTAGTATGTGCAAAATTGCAAGAACAAGGGCCTAGCGTGTGCAAAATAAAAGAACAGGGGCCTAGCGTGTGCAAAATAGCAAGAACAAGGGCCTAGCGTGTGCAAAATAAAAAGAACAAGGGCCTAGCGTGTGCAAAATAAAAAGAACAAGGGCCTAGCGTGTGCAAAATTGCAAGAACAAGGGCCTAGCGTGTGCAAAATTGCAAGAACAAGGGCCTAGCGAGTGCAAAATAGCAAGAGCAAGGGCCTAGCGTGTGCACAAAATCAAGAACAAGGGCCTAGCGTTGCAAAATAGCAAGAACAAGGGCCTAGCGTGTGCAAAAAAAAGAACAAGGGTCTAGTATGTGCAAAATTGCAAGAACAAGGGCCTAGCGTGTGCAAAATTGCAAGAACAAGGGCCTAGCGTGTGCAAAATAAAAAGAACAAGGGCCTAGCGTGTGCAAAATTGCAAGAACAAGGGCTAGCGTGTGCAAAATAAAAAAGAACAAGGGCATAGCGTGTGCAAAATAGCAAGAACAAGGGCCTAGCGTGTGGAAAATAAAAAGAACAAGGGCCTAGCGTGTGCAAAATAAAAAGAACAAGGGCCTAGCGTGTGCAAAATAGCAAGAACAAGGGCTAGCGTGTGCAAAAAATCAAGAACAAGGGCCTAGCGTGTGCAAAATAAAAAGAACAAGGGCCTAGCGTGTGCAAAATTGCAAGAACAAGGGCCTAGCGAGTGCAAAATAGCAAGAACAAGGGCCTAGCGTGTGCAAAAAAACAAGAACAAGGGCCTAGCGTTCACGAAATAGCAAGAACAAGGGCCTAGCGTGTGCAAAATAAAAAGAACAAGGGTCTAGCATGTGCAAAATTGCAAGAACAAGGGCCTAGCGTGTGCAAAATAAAAAGAACAAGGGCATAGCGTGTGCAAAATAGCAAGAACAAGGGCCTAGCGTGTGGAAAATAAAAAGAACAAGGGCCTAGCGTGTGCAAAATAAAAAGAACAAGGGCCTAGCGTGTGCAAAATTGCAAGAACAAGGGCCTAGCGTGTGCAAAATTGCAAGAACAAGGCCTAGCGAGTGCAAAATAGCAAGAACAAGGGCCTAGCGTGTGCACAAAATCAAGAACAAGGGCCTAGCGTCGCAAAATAGCAAGAACAAGGGCCTAGCGTGTGCAAAATAAAAAAGAACAAGGGTCTAGTATGTGCAAAATTGCAAGAACAAGGGCCTAGCGTGTGCAAAATAAAAAGAACAAGGGAAATAGCGTGTGCAAAATAGCAAGAACAAGGGCCTAGCGTGTGCAAAATAAAAAGAACAAGGGCCTAGCGTGTGCAAAATAAAAGAACAAGGGCCTAGCGTGTGCAAAATTGCAAGAACAAGGGCCTAGCGTGTGCAAAATTGCAAGAACAAGGGCCTAGCGAGTGCAAAATAGCAAGAGCAAGGGCCTAGCGTGTGCACAAAATCAAGAACAAGGGCTAGCGTTCGTGAAATAGCAAGAACAAGGGCCTAGCGTGTGCAAAAAAAAAAGAACAAGGGTCTAGTATGTGCAAAATTGCAAGAACAAGGGCCTAGCGTGTGCAAAATAAAAAGAACAAGGGCCTAGCGTGTGCAAAATAAAAAGAACAAGGGCCTAGCGTGTGCAAAATTGCAAGAACAAGGGCCTAGCGTGTGCAAAATTGCAAGAACAAGGGCCTAGCGAGTGCAAAATAGCAAGAGCAAGGGCCTAGCGTGTGCACAAAATCAAGAACAAGGGCCTAGCGTTCGCGAAATAGCAAGAACAAGGGCCTAGCGTGTGCAAAATAAAAAGAACAAGGGTCTAGCGTGTGCAAAATAGCAAGAACAAGGGCCTAGCGTGTGCAAAATAAAAAGAACAAGGGCCTAGCGTGTGCAAAATAAAAGAACAAGGAACTAGCGTGTGGAAAATGCAAGAACAAGGGCCTAGCGTGTGCAAAATTGCAAGAACAAGGGCCTAGCGAGTGCAAAATAGCAAGAACAAGGGCCTAGCGTGTGCAAAAACAAGAACAAGGGCCTAGCGTGTGCAAAATAGCAAGAACAAGGGCCTAGCGTGTGCAAAATAAAAAGAACAAGGGTCTAGTATGTGCAAAATTGCAAGAACAAGGGCCTAGCGTGTGCAAAATAAAAAAACAGGGAAATAGCGTGTGCAAAATAGCAAGAACAAGGGCCTAGCGTGTGCAAAATAAAAAGAACAAGGGCCTAGCGTGTGCAAAATAAAAAGAACAAGGGCCTAGCGTGTGCAAAATTGCAAGAACAAGGGCCTAGCGTGTGCAAAATTGCAAGAACAAGGGCCTAGCGAGTGCAAAATAGCAAGAGCAAGGGCCTAGCGTGTGCACAAAATCAAGAACAAGGGCCTAGCGTTCGCGAAATAGCAAGAACAAGGGCCTAGCGTGTGCAAAAAAAAAAGAACAAGGGTCTAGTATGTGCAAAATTGCAAGAACAAGGGCCTAGCGTGTGCAAAATAAAAAGAACAAGGGCCTAGCGTGTGCAAAATAAAAAGAACAAGGGCTAGCGTGTGCAAAATTGCAAGAACAAGGGCCTAGCGTGTGCAAAATTGCAAGAACAAGGGCTAGCGAGTGCAAAATAGCAAGAGCAAGGGCCTAGCGTGTGCACAAAAATCAAGAACAAGGGCCTAGCGTTCGCGAAATAGCAAGAACAAGGGCCTAGCGTGTGCAAAATAAAAAGAACAAGGGTCTAGCATGTGCAAAATTGCAAGAACAAGGGCCTAGCGTGTGCAAAATAAAAAGAACAAGGGCATAGCGTGTGCAAAATAGCAAGAACAAGGGCCTAGCGTGTGCAAAATAAAAAGAACAAGGGCCTAGCGTGTGCAAAATAAAAAGAACAAGGAACTAGCGTGTGCAAAATTGCAAGAACAAGGGCCTAGCGTGTGCAAAATTGCAAGAACAAGGGCCTAGCGAGTGCAAAATAGCAAGAGCAAGGGCCTAGCGTGCAACAAAATCAAGAACAAGGGCCTAGCGTTCGCGAAATAGCAAGAACAAGGGCCTAGCGTGTGCAAAATAAAAAGAACAAGGGTCTAGCATGTGCAAAATTGCAAGAACAAGGGCCTAGCGTGTGCAAAATAAAAAGAACAAGGGCATAGCGTGTGCAAAATAGCAAGAACAAGGGCCTAGCGTGTGCAAAATAAAAAGAACAAGGGCCTAGCGTGTGCAAAATAAAAAGAACAAGGGCCTAGCGTGTGCAAAATTGCAAGAAAAGGGCCTAGCGTGTGCAAAATGCAAGAACAAGGGCCTAGCGAGTGCAAAATAGCAAGAGCAAAGGCCTAGCGTGTGCAAAAATCAAGAACAAGGGCCTAGCGTTCGCGAAATAGCAAGAACAAGGGCCTAGCGTGTGCAAAATAAAAAGAACAAGGGCTAGCGTGTGCAAAATAGCAAGAACAAGGGCCTAGCGTGTGCAAAATAAAAAGAACAAGGGCCTAGCGTGTGCAAAATAAAAAGAACAAGGGCCTAGCGTGTGCAAAATAGCAAGAACAAGGGCCTAGCGTGTGCAAAAAAAAAAGAACAAGGGCCTAGCGTGTGCAAAATAAAAGAACAAGGGCCTAGCGTGTGCAAAATTGCAAGAACAAGGGCCTAGTGAGTGCAAAATAGCAAGAGCAAGGGCCTAGCCGTGTCAAAAAAAACAAGAACAAGGGCCTAGAATTCACGAAATAGCAAGAACAAGGGCCTAGCGTGTGCAAAATAAAAAGAACAAGGGTCTAGCATGTGCAAAATTGCAAGAACAAGGCCTAGCGTGTGCAAATAAAAAGAACAAGGGCATAGCGTGTGCAAACATAGCAGAACAAGGGCCTAGCGTGTGGAAATAAAAAGAACAAGGGCCTAGCGTGTGCAAAATAAAAAGAACAAGGGCCTAGCGTGTGCAAAATTGCAAGAACAAGGGCCTAGCGTGTGCAAAATTGCAAGAACAAGGGCCTAGCGAGTGCAAAATAGCAAGAACAAGGGCCTAGCGTGTGCACAAAATCAAGAACAAGGGCCTAGCATTCGCGAAATAGCAAGAACAAGGGCCTAGCGTGTGCAAAATAAAAAGAACAAGGGTTAGTATGTGCAAAATTGCAAGAACAAGGGCCTAGCGTGTGCAAAATATAAAAAAACAAGGGAAATAGCGTGTGCAAAATAGCAAGAACAAGGGCCTAGCGTGTGCAAAATAAAAAGAACAAGGGCCTAGCGTGTGCAAAATAAAAGAACAAGGGCCTAGCGTGTGCAAAATTGCAAGAACAAGGGCCTAGCGTGTGCAAAATTGCAAGAACAAGGGCCTAGCGAGTGCAAAATAGCAAGAGCAAGGGCCTAGCGTGTGCACAAAATCAAGAACAAGGGCCTAGCGTTCGCAAAATAGCAAGAACAAGGGCCTAGCGTGTGCAAAAAAAAAAGAACAAGGGTCTAGTATGTGCAAAATTGCAAGAACAAGGGCCTAGCGTGTGCAAAATAAAAAGAACAAGGGCCTAGCGTGTGCAAAATAAAAGAACAAGGGCCTAGCGTGTGCAAAATTGCAAGAACAAGGGCCTAGCGTGTGCAAAATTGCAAGAACAAGGGCCTAGCGAGTGCAAAATAGCAAGAACAAGGGCCTAGCGTGTGCACAAAATCAAGAACACAAGGCCTAGCGTTCGCGAAATAGCAAGAACAAGGGCCTAGCGTGTGCAAAATAAAAAGAACAAGGGCCTAGTATGTGCAAAATTGCAAGAACAAGGGCCTAGCGTGTGCAAAATATAAAAAACAGGGCATAGCGTGTGCAAAATAGCAAGAACAAGGGCCTAGCGTGTGCAAAATAAAAGAACAAGGGCCTAGCGTGTGCAAAATAAAAAGAACAAGGGCCTAGCGTGTGCAAAATTGCAAGAACAAGGGCCAGCGTGTGCAAAATTGCAAGAACAAGGGCCTAGCGAGTGCAAAATAGCAAGAGCAAGGGCCTAGCGCGTGCACAAAATCAAGAACAAGGGCCTAGCGTCGCAAAATAGCAAGAACAAGGGCCTAGCGTGTGCAAAAAAAAAAAAAAAAAAAAAAAGAACAAGGTCTAGCATGTGCAAATTGCAAGAACAAGGGCCTAGCGTGTGCAAAATAAAAAGAACAAGGGCCTAGCGTGTGCAAAATAAAAAGAACAAGGGCCTAGCGTGTGCAAAATTGCAAGAACAAGGGCCTAGCGTGTGCAAAATTGCAAGAACAAGGGCCTAGCGAGTGCAAAATAGCAAGAACAAGGGCCTAGCGTGTGCAAAAATCAAGAACAAGGCCTAGCGTGTGCAAAATAGCAAGAACAAGGCCTAGCGTGTGCAAAATAAAAAGAACAAGGGCCTAGCATGTGCAAAATTGCAAGAACAAGGGCCTAGCGTGTGCAAAAAGCAAGAACAAGGGCCTAGCGTTCGCGAAATAGCAAGAACAAGGGCCTAGCGTGTGCAAAATAAAAAGAACAAGGGTCTAGCATGTGCAAAATTGCAAGAACAAGGGCCTAGCGTGTGCAAAATAAAAAAAACAAGGGCATAGCATGTGCAAAATAGCAAGAACAAGGGCCTAGCGTGTGCAAAATAAAAGAACAAGGGCCTAGCGTGTGCAAAAAAAAAAGAACAAGGGCCTAGCGTGTGCAAAATTGCAAGAACAAGGGCCTAGCGTGTGCAAAATTGCAAGAACAAGGGCCTAGCGAGTGCAAAATAGCAAGAAGCAAGGGCCTAGCGTGTGCACAAAATCAAGAACAAGGGCCTAGCGTTCGCAAATAGCAAGAACAAGGGCCTAGCGTGTGCAAAAAAAAAGAACAAGGTCTAGTATGTGCAAAATTGCAAGAACAAGGGCCTAGCGTGTGCAAAATAACAAGAACAAGGGCCTAGCGTGTGCAAAATAAAAAGAACAAGGGCCTAGCGTGTGCAAAATTGCAAGAACAAGGGCCTAGCGTGTGCAAAATTGCAAGAACAAAGGCCTAGCGAGTGCAAAATAGCAAGAACAAGGGCCTAGCGTGTGCACAAAATCAAGAACAAGGGCCTAGCGTTGCAAAATAGCAAGAACAAGGCCTAGCGTGTGCAAAAAAAGAACAAGGGTCTAGCATGTGCAAAATTGCAAGAACAAGGGCCTAGCGTGTGCAAAAAAAATCAAGAACAAGGGCCTAGCGTTGCAAAATAGCAAGAACAAGGGCCTAGCGTGTGCAAAATAAAAAGAACAAGGGTCTAGTATGTGCAAAATGCAAGAACAAGGGCCTAGCGTGTGCAAAATAAAAAAAACAGGGCATAGCGTGTGCAAAATAGCAAGAACAAGGGCCTAGCGTGTGCAAAATAAAGAACAAGGGCCTAGCGTGTGCAAAATAAAAAGAACAAGGGCTAGCGTGTGCAAAATTGCAAGAACAAGGGCCTAGCGTGTGCAAAATTGCAAGAACAAGGGCTAGCGAGTGCAAAATAGCAAGAGCAAGGGCCTAGCGTGTGCAAAAAAAAGAACAAGGGCCTAGCGTTGCAAAATAGCAAGAACAAGGGCCTAGCGTGTGCAAAAAAAAAGAACAAGGGCCTAGTGTGCAAAATGCAAGAACAAGGGCCTAGCGTGTGCAAAATTGCAAGAACAAGGGCCTAGCGTGTGCAAAATAAAAAGAAAGGGCCTAGCGTGTGCAAATTGCAAGAACAAGGGCCTAGCGTGTGCAAAATTGCAAGAACAAGGGCCTAGCGAGTGCAAAATAGCAAGAGCAAGGGCCTAGCGTGTGCACAAAATCAAGAACAAGGGCCTAGCGTTCGCGAAATAGCAAGAACAAGGGCCTAGCGTGTGCAAAATAAAAAGAACAAGGGTCTAGCATGTGCAAAATTGCAAGAACAAGGGCCTAGCGTGTGCAAAATAAAAAGAACAAGGGCATAGCGTGTGCAAAATAGCAAGAACAAGGGCCTAGCGTGTGCAAAATAAAAAGAACAAGGGCCTAGCGTGTGCAAAATAAAAAGAACAAGGGCCTAGCGTGTACAAAATAGCAAGAACAAGGGCCTAGCGTGTGCAAAATAAAAAAGAACAAGGGCCTAGCGTGTGCAAAATAAAAAGAACAAGGGCCTAGCGTGTGCAAAATTGCAAGAACAAGGGCCTAGCGAGTGCAAAATAGCAAGAACAAGGGCCTAGCGTGTGCAAAAAAACAAGAACAAGGGCCTAGCATTCACGAAAATAGCAAGAACAAGGGCCTAGCGTGTGCAAAATAAAAAGAACAAGGGTCTAGCATGTGCAAAATTGCAAGAACAAGGGCTAGCGTGTGCAAAATAAAAAGAACAAGGGCATAGCGTGTGCAAAATAGCAAGAACAAGGGCCTAGCGTGTGCAAAATAAAAAGAACAAGGGCCTAGCGTGTGCAAAATAAAAGAACAAGGGCCTAGCGTGTGCAAAATTGCAAGAACAAGGGCCTAGCGTGTGCAAAATTGCAAGAACAAGGGCTAGCGAGTGCAAAATAGCAAGAGCAAGGGCCTAGCGTGTGCACAAAATCAAGAACAAGGGCCTAGCGTGTGCAAAATAAAAAGAACAAGGGCCTAGCGTGTGCAAAATTGCAAGAACAAGGGCCTAGCGTGTGCAAAATAAAAAGAACAAGGGCCTAGCGTGTGCAAAATAAAAAGAACAAGGGCCTAGCGTGTGCAAAATTGCAAGAACAAGGGCCTAGCGTGTGCAAAATTGCAAGAACAAGGGCCTAGCGTGTGCAAAATAGCAAGAACAAGGGCCTAGCGTGTGCACAAAATCAAGAACAAGGGCCTAGCGTTGCAAATAGCAAGAACAAGGGCCTAGCGTGTGCAAAATAAAAAGAACAAGGTCTAGCATGTGCAAAATTGCAAGAACAAGGGCCTAGCGTGTGCAAAAAATCAAGAACAAGGGCCTAGCGTGTCGCGAAATAGCAAGAACAAGGGCCTAGCGTGTGCAAAATAAAAAGAACAAGGGTCTAGTATGTGCAAAATTGCAAGAACAAGGGCCTAGCGTGTGCAAAATAAAAAAACCAAGGGCATAGCATGTGCAAAATAGCAAGAACAAGGGCCTAGCGTGTGCAAAATAAAAAGAACAAGGGCCTAGCGTGTGCAAAAATAAAAGAACAAGGGCCTAGCGTGTGCAAAATGCAAGAACAAGGGCCTAGCGTGTGCAAAATTGCAAGAACAAGGGCCTAGCGAGTGCAAAATAGCAAGAGCAAGGGCCTAGCGTGTGCACAAAATCAAGAACAAGGGCCTAGCGTTCGCAAAATAGCAAGAACAAGGCCTAGCGTGTGCAAAAAAAAAAGAACAAGGGTCTAGTATGTGCAAAATTGCAAGAACAAGGGCCTAGCGTGTGCAAAATAAAAAGAACAAGGGCCTAGCGTGTGCAAAATAAAAGAACAAGGGCCTAGCGTGTGCAAAATTGCAAGAACAAGGGCCTAGCGTGTGCAAATTGCAAGAACAAGGGCCTAGCGAGTGCAAAATAGCAAGAGCAAGGGCCTAGCGTGTGCACAAAATCAAGAACAAGGGCCTAGCGTTCGCGAAATAGCAAGAACAAGGGCCTAGCGTGTGCAAAATAAAAAGAACAAGGGTCTAGCATGTGCAAAATTGCAAGAACAAGGGCCTAGCGTGTGCAAAATAAAAAGAACAAGGGCATAGCGTGTGCAAAATAGCAAGAACAAGGGCCTAGCGTGTGCAAAATAAAAAGAACAAGGGCCTAGCGTGTGCAAAATAAAAAGAACAAGGGCCTAGCGTGTGCAAAATAGCAAGAACAAGGGCATAGCGTGTGCAAAAAAAAAAAAGAACAAGGGCCTAGCGTGTGCAAAATAAAAAGAACAAGGGCCTAGCGTGTGCAAAATTGCAAGAACAAGGGCCTAGCGAGTGCAAAATAGCAAGAGCAAGGGCCTAGCGTGTGCAAAAAAACAAGAACAAGGGCTAGCGTTCACGAAATAGCAAGAACAAGGGCCTAGCGTGTGCAAAATAAAAAGAACAAGGGTCTAGCATGTGCAAAATTGCAAGAACAAGGGCCTAGCGTGTGCAAAATAAAAAGAACAAGGGCATAGCGTGTGCAAAATAGCAAGAACAAGGGCCTAGCGTGTGGAAAATAAAAAGAACAAGGGCCTAGCGTGTGCAAAATAAAAAAGAACAAGGAACTAGCGTGTGCAAAATTGCAAGAACAAGGGCCTAGCGTGTGCAAAAATGCAAGAACAAGGGCCTAGCGAGTGCAAAATAGCAAGAACAAGGGCCTAGCGTGTGCACAAAATCAAGAACAAGGGCCTAGCGTTGCGAAATAGCAAGAACAAGGGCCTAGCGTGTGCAAAATAAAAAGAACAAGGTCTAGTATGTGCAAAATTGCAAGAACAAGGGCCTAGCGTGTGCAAAATAAAAAAACAGGAAATAGCATGTACAAAATAGCAAGAACAAGGGCCTAGCGTGTGCAAAATAAAAGAACAAGGGCCTAGCGTGTGCAAAATAAAAAGAACAAGGGCCTAGCGTGTGCAAAATTGCAAGAACAAGGGCCTAGCGTGTGCAAAATTGCAAGAACAAGGGCCTAGCGAGTGCAAAATAGCAAGAGCAAGGGCCTAGCGTGTGCACAAAATCAAGAACAAGGGCCTAGCGTCGCAAATAGCAAGAACAAGGGCCTAGCGTGTGCAAAAAAAAAAGAACAAGGGTCTAGCATGTGCAAAATTGCAAGAACAAGGGCCTAGCGTGTGCAAAATAAAAAGGAACAAGGGCCTAGCGTGTGCAAAATAAAAAGAACAAGGGCCTAGCGTGTGCAAAATAGCAAGAACAAGGGCCTAGCGTGTGCAAAATAAAAAGAACAAGGGCTAGCGTGTGCAAAATAAAAAGAACAAGGGCCTAGCGTGTGCAAAATTGCAAGAACAAGGCCTAGTGTGCAAAATAGCAAGAACAAGGGCCTAGCGTGTGCACAAAATCAAGAACAAGGGCCTAGCGTTCGCGAAATAGCAAGAACAAGGGCCTAGCGTGTGCAAAATAAAAAGAACAAGGGTCTAGCATGTGCAAAATTGCAAGAACAAGGGCCTAGCGTGTGCAAAATAAAAAGAACAGGGCATAGCGTGTGCAAAATAGCAAGAACAAGGGCCTAGCGTGTGCAAAATAAAAAAGAACAAGGGCCTAGCGTGTGCAAAATAAAAAGAACAAGGGCCTAGCGTGTGCAAAATTGCAAGAACAAGGGCCTAGCGTGTGCAAAATTGCAAGAACAAGGGCCTAGCGAGTGCAAAATAGCAAGAGCAAGGGCCTAGCGTGTGCACAAAAATCAAGAACAAGGGCCTAGCGTTCGGAAATAGCAAGAACAAGGGCCTAGCGTGTGCAAAAAAAAAGAACAAGGGTCTAGTATGTGCAAAATTGCAAGAACAAGGGCCTAGCGTGTGCAAAATAAAAAGAACAAGGGCCTAGCGTGTGCAAAATAAAAGAACAAGGGCCTAGCGTGTGCAAAATTGCAAGAACAAGGGCCTAGCGTGTGCAAAATTGCAAGAACAAGGGCCTAGCGAGTGCAAAATAGCAAGAGCAAGGCCTAGCGTGTGCAAAAAATCAAGAACAAGGGCCTAGCGTTCGCAAAATAGCAAGAACAAGGGCCTAGCGTGTGCAAAATAAAAAGAACAAGGGTCTAGCATGTGCAAAATTGCAAGAAAAAGGGCCTAGCGTGTGCAAAATAAAAAGAACAAGGGCATAGCGTGTGCAAAATAGCAAGAACAAGGGCCTAGCGTGTGCAAAATAAAAAGAACAAGGGCCTAGCGTGTGCAAAATAAAAAGAACAAGGGCCTAGCGTGTGCAAAATTGCAAGAACAAGGGCTAGCGTGTGCAAAATAAAAAGAACAAGGGCCTAGCGTGTGCAAAAATAGCAAGAGCAAGGGCCTAGCGTGTGCACAAAATCAAGAACAAGGGCCTAGCGTTGCAAAATAGCAAGAACAAGGGCCTAGCGTGTGCAAAATAAAAAGAACAAGGCCCGTGCAAAAAAAAAGAACAAAACAGCCAAAAATTGCAAGAACAACCTGCAAAAAAAAAAAAAAGAACAAGGGCCTAGTATGTGCAAAATTGCAAGAACAAGGGCCTAGCGTGTGCAAAAATAAAAAGAACAGGGAAATAGGATGTGCAAAATAGCAAGAACAAGGGCTAGCGTGTGCAAAATAAAAAGAACAAGGGCCTAGCGTGTGCAAAATATAAAGAAAAAGGGCCTAGCGTGTGCAAAATTGCAAGAACAAGGCCTAGCGAGTGCAAAATAGCAAGAACAAGGGCCTAGCGTGTGCAAAAAAACAAGAACAAGGCCTAGCGTCGCAAAATAGCAAGAACAAGGGCCTAGCGTGTGCAAAATAAAAAGAACAAGGGTCTAGCATGTGCAAAATTGCAAGAACAAGGGCCTAGCGTGTGCAAAATAAAAAGAACAAGGGCCTAGCGTGTGCAAAATAGCAAGAACAAGGGCTAGCGTGTGCAAAATAAAAAGAACAAGGGCCTAGCGTGTGCAAAATTGCAAGAACAAGGGCCTAGCGTGTGCAAAATTGCAAGAACAAGGGCCTAGCGAGTGCAAAATAGCAAGAGCAAGGGCCTAGCGTGTGCACAAATCAAGAACAAGGGCCTAGCGTTCGTGAAAATAGCAAGAACAAGGGCCTAGCGTGTGCAAAAAAAAAAGAACAAGGGTCTAGTATGTGCAAAATTGCAAGAACAAGGGCCTAGCGTGTGCAAAATAAAAAGAACAAGGGCCTAGCGTGTGCAAAATAAAAAGAACAAGGGCCTAGCGTGTGCAAAATTGCAAGAACAAGGGCCTAGCGTGTGCAAAATTGCAAGAACAAGGGCCTAGCGAGTGCAAAATAGCAAGAGCAAGGGCCTAGCGTGTGCACAAAATCAAGAACAAGGGCCTAGCGTCGCGAAATAGCAAGAACAAGGGCCTAGCGTGTGCAAAATAAAAAGAACAAGGGTCTAGCATGTGCAAAATTGCAAGAACAAGGGCCTAGCGTGTGCAAAATAAAAAGAACAAGGGCATAGCGTGTGCAAAATAGCAAGAACAAGGGCCTAGCGTGGAAAATAAAAAGAACAAGGGCCTAGCGTGTGCAAATAAAAAAGAACAAGGGCCTAGCGTGTGCAAAATTGCAAGAACAAGGGCCTAGCGTGTGCAAAATAAAAAGAACAAGGGCCTAGCGAGTGCAAAATAGCAAGAGCAAGGGCCTAGCGTGGCAAAAATCAAGAACAAGGGCCTAGCGTTGCAAAATAGCAAGAACAAGGGCCTAGCGTGTGCAAAATAAAAAGAACAAGGGTCTAGCATGTGCAAAATTGCAAGAACAAGGGCCTAGCGTGTGCAAAATAAAAAGACAAGGGAAATAGCGTGTGCAAAATAGCAAGAACAAGGGCCTAGCGTGTGCAAAATAAAAAGAACAAGGGCCTAGCGTGTGCAAAATAAAAAGAACAAGGGCCTAGCGTGTGCAAAATTGCAAGAACAAGGGCCTAGCGAGTGCAAAATAGCAAGAGCAAGGGCCTAGCGTGTGCAAAAAAATCAAGAACAAGGGCCTAGCGTTCGCGAAAATAGCAAGAACAAGGGCTAGCGTGTGCAAAATAAAAAGAACAAGGGTCTAGCATGTGCAAAATTGCAAGAACAAGGGCTAGCGTGTGCAAAATAAAAAGAACAAGGGCATAGCGTGTGCAAAATAGCAAGAACAAGGGCCTAGCGTGTGCAAAATAAAAAGAACAAGGGCTAGCGTGTGCAAAAAAAAAAGAACAAGGGCCTAGCGTGTGCAAAATTGCAAGAACAAGGGCCTAGCGTGTGCAAAATTGCAAGAACAAGGGCCTAGCGAGTGCAAAATAGCAAGAGCAAGGGCCTAGCGTGTGCACAAAATCAAGAACAAGGGCCTAGCGTCGCGAAATAGCAAGAACAAGGCCTAGCGTGTGCAAAATAAGAAGAACAAGGGTCTAGTATGTGCAAAATTGCAAGAACAAGGGCCTAGCGTGTGCAAAATAAAAGAACAAGGGCCTAGCGTGTGCAAAATAAAAAGAACAAGGGCCTAGCGTGTGCAAAATGCAAGAACAAGGGCCTAGCGTGTGCAAAATTGCAAGAACAAGGGCCTAGCGTGTGCAAAATAGCAAGAACAAGGGCCTAGCGTGTGCACAAAATCAAGAACAAGGGCCTAGCGTTGCGAAATAGCAAGAACAAGGGCCTAGCGTGTGCAAAATAAAAAGAACAAGGGCCTAGCAGTGCAAAATAGCAAGAACAAGGGCCTAGCGTGTGCACAAAATCAAGAACAAGGGCCTAGCGTTCGCAAAATAGCAAGAACAAGGGCCTAGCGTGTGCAAAATAAAAAGAACAAGGGTCTAGTATGTGCAAAATTGCAAGAACAAGGGCCTAGCGTGTGCAAAATAAAAAAAAACAGGGAAATAGCATGTACAAAATAGCAAGAACAAGGGCCTAGCGTGTGCAAAATAAAAAGAACAAGGGCCTAGCGTGTGCAAAAAAAAAAGAACAAGGGCCTAGCGTGTGCAAAATTGCAAGAACAAGGGCCTAGCGTGTGCAAAATTGCAAGAACAAGGGCCTAGCGAGTGCAAAATAGCAAGAGCAAGGGCCTAGCGTGTGCAAAAATCAAGAACAAGGGCCTAGCGTTCGCAAAATAGCAAGAACAAGGGCCTAGCGTGTGCAAAAAAAAAAGAACAAGGGTCTAGCATGTGCAAAATTGCAAGAACAAGGGCCTAGCGTGTGCAAAATTGCAAGAACAAGGGCCTAGCGTGTGCAAAATAAAAAGAACAAGGGCCTAGCGTGTGCAAAATTGCAAGAACAAGGGCCTAGCGTGTGCAAAATTGCAAGAACAAGGGCCTAGCGAGTGCAAAATAGCAAGAGCAAGGGCCTAGCGTGTGCAAAAAATCAAGAACAAGGGCCTAGCGTTCGCGAAATAGCAAGAACAAGGGCCTAGCGTGTGCAAAATAAAAAGAACAAGGGTCTAGCATGTGCAAAATTGCAAGAACAAGGGCCTAGCGTGTGCAAAATAAAAAGAACAAGGGCATAGCGTGTGCAAAATAGCAAGAACAAGGGCCTAGCGTGTGCAAAATAAAAAGAACAAGGGCCTAGCGTGTGCAAAATAAAAAGAACAAGGCCTAGCGTGTGCAAAATAGCAAGAACAAGGGCCTAGCGTGTGCAAAAAAAAAAAGAACAAGGGCCTAGCGTGTGCAAAATAAAAGAACAAGGGCCTAGCGTGTGCAAAATTGCAAGAACAAGGGCCTAGCGAGTGCAAAATAGCAAGAGCAAGGGCCTAGCGTGTGCAAAAAAAACAAGAACAAGGCCTAGCGTTCACAAAATAGCAAGAACAAGGGCCTAGCGTGTGCAAAATAAAAAGAACAAGGGTCTAGCATGTGCAAAATTGCAAGAACAAGGGCCTAGCGTGTGCAAAATAAAAAGAACAAGGGCATAGCGTGTGCAAAATAGCAAGAACAAGGGCCTAGCGTGTGCAAAATAAAAAGAACAAGGGCCTAGCGTGTGCAAAATAAAAAGAACAAGGGCCTAGCGTGTGCGAAATTGCAAGAACAAGGGCCTAGCGTGTGCAAAATTGCAAGAACAAGGGCCTAGCGAGTGCAAAATAGCAAGAACAAGGGCCTAGCGTGTGCACAAAATCAAGAACAAGGGCCTAGCGTTCGCGAAATAGCAAGAACAAGGGCCTAGCGTGTGCAAAATAAAAAGAACAAGGGTCTAGTATGTGCAAAATTGCAAGAACAAGGGCCTAGCGTGTGCAAAATAAAAAAAAACAGGGAAATAGCATGTACAAAATAGCAAGAACAAGGGCCTAGCGTGTGCAAAATAAAAAGAACAAGGGCCTAGCGTGTGCAAAATAAAAAAACAAGGGCCTAGCGTGTGCAAAATTGCAAGAACAAGGGCCTAGCGTGTGCAAAATTGCAAGAACAAGGGCCTAGCGAGTGCAAAATAGCAAGAGCAAGGGCCTAGCGTGTGCACAAAATCAAGAACAAGGGCCTAGCGTTCGTGAAATAGCAAGAACAAGGGCCTAGCGTGTGCAAAAAAAAAAGAACAAGGGCCTAGCGTGTGCAAAATAGCAAGAACAAGGGCCTAGCGTGTGCAAAATAAAAAGAACAAGGCCTAGCGTGTGCAAAATAAAAAGAACAAGGGCCTAGCGTGTGCAAAATTGCAAGAACAAGGGCCTAGCGTGTGCAAAATTGCAAGAACAAGGGCTAGCGAGTGCAAAATAGCAAGAGCAAGGGCCTAGCGTGTGCACAAAATCAAGAACAAGGGCCTAGCGTTCGCGAAAAAGCAAGACAAGGGCCTAGCGTGTGCAAAATAAAAAGAACAAGGGTCTAGCATGTGCAAAATTGCAAGAACAAGGGCCTAGCGTGTGCAAAATAAAAAGAACAAGGGCTAGCGTGTGCAAAATAGCAAGAACAAGGGCCTAGCGTGTGCAAAATAAAAAGAACAAGGGCCTAGCGTGTGCAAAATAAAAAGAACAAGGGCCTAGCGTGTGCAAAATTGCAAGAACAAGGGCCTAGCGTGTGCAAAATTGCAAGAACAAGGGCCTAGCGAGTGCAAAATAGCAAGAGCAAGGGCCTAGCGTGTGCACAAAATCAAGAACAAGGGCATAGCGTTCGCAAAATAGCAAGAACAAGGGCCTAGCGTGTGCAAAATAAAAAGAACAAGGGTCTAGTATGTGCAAAATTGCAAGAACAAGGGCCTAGCGTGTGCAAAATAAAAAGAACAAGGGCCTAGCGTGTGCAAAAAAGCAAGAACAAGGGCCTAGCGTGTGCAAAATAAAAAGAACAAGGGCCTAGCGTGTGCAAAAATAAAAGAACAAGGGCCTAGCGAGTGCAAAATAGCAAGAACAAGGGCCTAGCGTGTGCACAAAATCAAGAACAAGGGCCTAGCGTTCGCGAAATAGCAAGAACAAGGGCCTAGCGTGTGCAAAATAAAAAGAACAAGGGTCTAGCATGTGCAAAATGCAAGAACAAGGGCCTAGCGTGTGCAAAATAAAAAGAACAAGGCCTAGCGTGTGCAAAATAGCAAGAACAAGGGCCTAGCGTGTGCAAAAATAAAAGAACAAGGGCCTAGCGTGTGCAAAATAAAAGAACAAGGGCCTAGCGTGTGCAAAATGCAAGAAAACAAGGGCATAGCGTGTGCAAAAAAAAAGAACAAGGGCCTAGCGTGTGCAAAATAAAAGAACAAGGGCTAGCGTGTGCAAAATTGCAAGAACAAGGGCCTAGCGAGTGCAAAATAGCAAGAGCAAGGGCCTAGCGTGTGCAAAAAAACAAGAACAAGGGCCTAGCGTTCACGAAATAGCAAGAACAAGGGCCTAGCGTGTGCAAAATAAAAAGAACAAGGTCTAGCATGTGCAAAATTGCAAGAACAAGGGCCTAGCGTGTGCAAAATAAAAAGAACAAGGGCATAGCGTGTGCAAAATAGCAAGAACAAGGGCCTAGCGTGTGGAAAATAAAGAACAAGGGCCTAGCGTGTGCAAAATAAAAAGAACAAGGAACTAGCGTGTGCAAAATTGCAAGAACAAGGGCCTAGTGTGCAAAATTGCAAGAACAAGGGCCTAGCGAGTGCAAAATAGCAAGAACAAGGGCCTAGCGTGTGCAAAATCAAGAACAAGGGCCTAGCGTTCGCGAAATAGCAAGAACAAGGGCCTAGCGTGTGCAAAATAAAAAGAACAAGGGTCTAGTATGTGCAAAATTGCAAGAACAAGGGCCTAGCGTGTGCAAAATAAAAAAAACAGGGAAATAGCATGTGCAAAATAGCAAGAACAAGGGCCTAGCGTGTGCAAAATAAAAAGAACAAGGGCCTAGCGTGTGCAAAATAAAAGGGCCTAGCGTGTGCAAAATTGCAAGAACAAGGGCCTAGCGTGCAAAATTGCAAGAACAAGGGCCTAGCGAGTGCAAAATAGCAAGAGCAAGGGCCTAGCGTGTGCACAAATCAAGAACAAGGGCCTAGCGTTCGCAAAATAGCAAGAACAAGGGCCTAGCGTGTGCAAAAAAAAAAGAACAAGGGTCTAGTATGTGCAAAATTGCAAGAACAAGGGCCTAGCGTGTGCAAAATAAAAAGAACAAGGGCCTAGCGTGTGCAAAATAAAAGAACAAGGGCCTAGCGTGTGCAAAATTGCAAGAACAAGGGCCTAGCGTGTGCAAAATTGCAAGAACAAGGGCCTAGCGAGTGCAAAATAGCAAGAGCAAGGGCCTAGCGTGTGCACAAAATCAAGAACAAGGCCTAGCGTTCGCGAAAATAGCAAGAACAAGGGCCTAGCGTGTGCAAAATAAAAAGAACAAGGGTCTAGCATGTGCAAAATTGCAAGAACAAGGCCTAGCGTGTGCAAAATAAAAAGAACAAGGGCATAGCGTGTGCAAAATAGCAAGAACAAGGGCCTAGCGTGTGCAAAATAAAAAGAACAAGGGCCTAGCGTGTGCAAAATAAAAGAACAAGGGCCTAGCGTGTGCAAAATTGCAAGAACAAGGCCTAGCGTGTGCAAAATTGCAAGAACAAGGGCCTAGCGAGTGCAAAATAGCAAGAGCAAGGGCCTAGCGTGTGCACAAAAATCAAGAACAAGGGCCTAGCGTTCGCGAAATAGCAAGAACAAGGGCCTAGCGTGTGCAAAATAAAAAGAACAAGGGTCTAGCATGTGCAAAAATGCAAGAACAAGGGCCTAGCGTGTGCAAAATAAAAAGAACAGGGCATAGCGTGTGCAAAAAAGCAAGAACAAGGGCCTAGCGTGTGCAAAATAAAAGAACAAGGGCCTAGCGTGTGCAAAAAAAAGAACAAGGGCCTAGCGTGTGCAAAATTGCAAGAACAAGGGCCTAGCGTGTGCAAAAAATCAAGAACAAGGGCCTAGCGTTGCAAAATAGCAAGAACAAGGGCCTAGCGTGTGCAAAATAAAAAGAACAAGGGCCTAGCATGTGCAAAATTGCAAGAACAAGGGCCTAGCGTGCAAAAAAAAAAAA
>CANXME010001476.1:0-30275 GCA_948144175.1 Closterium sp. NIES-65 | reverse complement strand
GCTTTCCATCACCCCGTCCCGTTCTCTCGCTTTCCATCACCCCGCCCCATTTTCCCGCTTTCCATCCACCCCGCCCGCCTCCATTCTCCCGCTTTCCATCACCCCGCCCAATTTTCCCTCTTTCATCAACCCCTCCCATTCTCCTCTTTCCATCACACCGCCCCATTCTCCCTCTTTCCATCACCCCGCCCCATTCTCCCGCCTTTCATCACCCTGCCCCAATCTCCCGCTTTCCATCACCCCCCAATTCTCCCGCTTTCCATCACCCAGCCCCATTCTCCCGCCTTCCATCACCCCACCCCATTCTCCCTCTTTCAATCACCCCGCCCCATTATCCTGCTTTCCATCACCCCGCCCCATTCTCCCTCTATCCATCACCCGCCCAATTTCCCACTTCCATCACCCCGTCCCATTCTCCCGTTTTCCATCACCCTGCCCCATTCTCTCGCTTTCCATCACCCCGCCTTATTCTCCCGCTTCCATCACCCCGCCCCATTCTCCCGATTTCCATCACCCCGCCCCATTCTCCCGCTTTCGATGACCCCGCCCCATTCTTCCGCTTTCCATCACCCCGCCCCATTCTCCGCTTTTCCAACACCCCGCCTCATTCTCCCGCTTTCCATCCACCCCGCCCCATTCTCACTCTTTCCATCACCCTCCCCATTCTCCCTCTTTCCATCACCCCGCCCCATTCCCCCGCCTTCCATCACCCCACCCATTCTCCATCTTTCCATCACCCTACCCAATTCTCCCGCTTTCCATCACCCCGCCCCATTCTCTCGCCTTCCATCACCCCGCCCCATTATCCCGCTTTCCATCACCCCCCCATTCTCCCTCTATCCATCACCCCGCCCAATTCTCCCACTTTCCACCACCCCGTCCCATTCTCCCGTTTTCCATCACCCTGCCCATTCTCTCGCTTTCCATCACCCCGCCTTTTTCTCCCGCTTTCCATCACCCCGCCCCATTGTCTCGATTTCCATCACCCCGCCCCATTCTCTCGCTTTCCATGACCCCGACCCATTCTCCGTTTCCATCACCCCGCCCCATTCTCCCGCTTTCCATCACCCCGCCCCATTCTCCCGCTTCCATCACCCCGCCCCATTCTCCCGCTTTCCATCACCCCGCCCCATACTTCCGCTTTCCATCACCCCGCCACATTCACCCGCCCCATTCTCCCTCTTTCCATCAACCCGCCCCATTCTCCCGCTTTTCTTCACCCCGCCCCATTCTCCCCTTTCCATCACCCCACCCCATTCTTCGCTTTTCATCACCCTGCCCCATTCTCCCTCTTTCCTTCACCCCGCCCAATTCCCCTCTTTCCATCAGCCCGCCCATTCTCCCGCTTTTCTTCACCCGCCCCATTCTTCCGCTTTTCATCAACCCGCCCCATTCTCCCGCTTTCCAGCACCCCGCCCCATTCTCCCGCTTTCCATCACCCGCCCCATTCTCCCTCTTTCCATCACCCTGCCCCATTCTCCCTCTTTCCATCACCCCACCCTATTCTCCCTCTTTCCATCACCCCGCCCCACTCTCCCGCTTTCCATCACCCCACCCCTTTCTCCCGCATTCCATCACCCCGCCCCATTCTCCCGCTTTCCATCACCCCGCCCCATTCTCCCGCTTTCCATCACCCCGCCCTATTCTCCCGCTTTCCACCACCTTGCCCCATTCTCCCGCTTTCCATCACCCTGCCCCATTCTCCCGCTTTCCATCACCCGCCCCATTCTCCCGCTTTCGATCACCCCGCCCCATTCTCCCGCTTTCCATCACCCCGCCCCATTTTCAAGCTTTCCATCACCCCGCCCCATTCTCCTGCTTTCCATCACCCCGCTCATTCTCCCGCTTTCCATCACCTCGCCCCATTCTCCCGCTTTTCATCACCCCGCCCCATTCTCCTGCTCCATCACCCCGCCCCATTCTCCTGCTTTCCATCACCCCGCCCTATTCTCCGCTTTCCATCACCCTGCCCCATTCTTCCCTTTCCATCACCCCGCCCCATTCTCCTCTTTCCACCACCCCGCCCTCTCCCGCTTTCCATCACCCCGGCCCCATTCTCCCTATTTCCATCACCCCGCTCCATTCTCCCACTTTCATCACCCGCCCCATTCTCCCGCTTTCCGTCACCCCGCCCCATTCTCCCGCTTTCCATCACCCGCCCCATTCTCCCTCTTTCCATCACCCCGCCCAAGTCTCCCTCTTTCCATCACCCTGCCCCATTCTCCCTATTTCCATCACCCTGCCCCATGCTCCCTCTTTCCATCACCCGCCCCATCCTCCCTATTTCCATCACCCCGCCCCATTCTTCCGCTTTCCATCACCCCGCCCCATTCTCCAGCTTACCATCATCCCGCCCCATTCTCCCGCTTTCCATCACCCCGCCCCATTCTCCGCTTTCCATCACCCGCCCAATTCTCCCAATTTCCATCACCCCGCCCCATTCTCCCGCTTTCCATCACCCCGCCCCATTCTCCCGCTTTCCATCACCCCGCCCCCATTCACCCCGCCCCATTCTCCCTCTTTCCATCAACCCGCCCCATTCTCCCGCTTTTCTTCACCCCGCCCCATTCTCCCTCTTTCCATCACCCCACCCCATTCTTCCGCTTTTCATCACCCTGCCCCATTCCCCCTCTTTCCTTCACCCCGCCCATTCCCCTCTTTCATCAGCCCGCCCCATTCTCCCGCTTTTCATCACCCCGCCCCATTCTTCCACTTTTCATCACCCCGCCCCATTCTCCCGCTTTCCATCACCCCGTCCCATTCTCAAGCTTTCCATCACCCCGCCCCATTCTCCCGCTTTCCATCATCCCGCCCCATTCTCCTGCTTTCCATCACCCCGTCCCGTTCTCTCGCTTTCCATCACCCCGCCCCATTTTCCCGCTTTCATCACCCCGCCCCGCTCCATTCTCCCGCTTCCATCACCCCGCCCAATTCTCCCTCTTTCCATCACCCCGCCCCATTCTCCCTATTTCCATCACCCTGCCCCATGCTCCCTCTTTCCATCACCCCGCCCCATCCTCCCTATTTCCATCACCCCGCCCCATTCTTCGCTTTCCATCACCCCGCCCCATTCTCCAGCTTACCATCATCCCGCCCCATTCTCCCGCTTTCCATCACCCCGCCCCATTCTCCAGCTTTCCATCACCCCGCCCCATTCTCCCGCTTTCCATCAACCCGCCCAATTCTCCCGCTTTCCATCACCCGCCCATTCTCCCGCTTTCCATCACCCCGCCCCATTCTCCCGCTTTCCATCACCCCGCCCCATTCTCCCGCTTTCCATCACCCCGTCCCATTCTCAAGCTTTCCATCACCCCGCCCCATTCTCCCGCTTTCCATCATCCCGCCCCATTCTCCTACTTTCCATCACCCCGTCCCGTTCTCTCGCTTTCCATCACCCCGCCCCATTTTCCTGCTTTCCATCACCCCGCCCGCTCCATTCTCCCGCTTTCCATCACCCCGCCCAATTCTCCCTCTTCCATCACCCCTCCCCATTTCTCCCTCTTTCCATCACCCCGCCCCATTCTCCCTTTTTCCATCACCCCGCCCCATTCTCCCGCCTTTCATCACCCTCCCTATTCTCCCGCTTTCCATTCACCCCGCCCAATTCTCCCGCTTTCCATCACCCCGCCCCATTCTCCCGCCTTCCATCACCCCCACCCCATTCTCCCTCTTTCAATCACCCCGCCCCATTATACTGCTTTCCATCACCCCGCCCCATTCTCCCTCTATCCATCACCCCGCCAAATTCTCCCACTTTCCATCACCCGTCCCATTCTCCCGTTTTCCATCACCCGCCCCATTCTCTCGCTTTCCATCACCCCGCCTTATTCTCCCGCTTTCCATCACCCCGCCCCATTTTCCCGATTTCCATCACCCGCCCCATTCTCCCGCTTTCGATGACCCCGCCCCATTCTTCCGCTTTTCCATCACCCCGCCCCATTCTCCCGCTTTCCAACACCCCGCCTCATTCTCCCGCTTTCCATCACCCCGCCCCATTCTCACTCTTTCTATCCCTCCCGTTCTCCCTCTTTCCATCACCCCGCCCCATTCCCGCCTTCCATCACCCACCCCATTCTCCATCTTTCCATCACCCTACCCAATTCTCCCGCTTTCCATCACCCCGCCCCATTCTCCCGCCTTCCATCACCCCGCCCCATTATCCCGCTTTCCATCACCCGCCCATTCTCCCTCTATCCATCACCCCCGCCCAATTCTCCCACTTTCCCACCACCCCGTCCCATTCTCCCGTTTTCCATCACCCTGCCCTATTCTCTCGCTTTCCATCCACCCCGCCTTTTTCTCCCGCTTTCCATCACCCCGCCCCATTGTCTCGATTTCCATCACCCCGCCCCCATTCTCTCGCTTTCCATGACCCCGACCCATTTCTCCCCGCTTCTCCATCACCCCGCCCCATTCTCCCGCTTTCAAACACCCCCGCCTCATTCTCCCACTTTCCATCACTCCCGCCCCATTCTCACTCTTTCCATCACCCCTCCCCATTCTCCCCTCTTTCCATCACCCCGCCCCATTCTCCTGCTTTCTATCACCCCGCCCCATTCTCCCTCTTTCCATCACCCCGCCCCATTCTCCCGCTTTCCATCACCCCGCCCCATTCTCCTGATTTCCATCACCCCGCCCCATTCTCCCGCTTTCCATCACCCTCGCCCCATTCTCCCGCTTTCCATCAACCCGCCCCATTCTCCTGCTTTCCATCACCCGCCCCATTCTCCCGCTTTCCATCGCCCCATTCTCCCGCTTTCCATCACCCCGCCCCATTCTCCCTCCTTTCCAATCACCCCGCCCCATTCTCCCACTTTCAATCACCCCGCCCCATTTTTCCCTTTTTCCATCACCCCCGCCCCATTCTCCCGCTTTCCATCACCCCGCCCCATTTTTCCCTCTTTTCACTCACCCTCGCCCCCCATTCTCCCGCTTTCCATCACCCCGCCCCATTCTCCCGCTTTCCATCATCCCGCCCCATTTTCCCTCTTTCCCATCACCCCGCCCCATTCTCGCGCCTCTCCATCACCCTGCCCCATTCTCCCTCTTTCCCTCACCCCGCCCCATTCTCCCGCTTTCCATCACCCCGCCCCATTTCTCCCGCTTTCCATCACCCCGCCCCATTCTCCCACTTTCCATCACCCCGCCCCATTCTCCCTCTTTCCATCACCCCGCCCCATTTCTCCCGCTTTCCATCACCCCGCACCATTTTCCCTCTTTCCATCACCCCGCCCCATTCTCCCGCTTTCCATCAACCCCGCCCCATTCTCCCTCTTCCCATCACCCCGCCCCATTCTCCCGCCTTTCATCACGCCACCCCATTCTCCCGCTTTCCATCTCCCCGCCCAATTCTCCCGCTTCCCATCACCCCGCCCCATTCTCCCGCCTTCCATCACCCCGCCCCATTCTCCCTCTTTTCCATCACCCCGCCCCCATTCTCCCGCTTTCCATCACCCCGCCCCATTCTCCCGCTTTCCATCACCCCGCCCCATTCTCCCGCTTTCCATCACCCCACCCCATTCTCCCGCTTTCCATCACCCCGCCCCATTCTCCCGGTTTCCATCACCCCGGCCCCATTTTTCCCGCCTTTTCCATCACCCCGCCCCATTCTCCGCTTTCCATCACCCCGCCCCATTTCTCCCGCCTTTCCATCACCCCGACCCGTTCTCTCGCTTTTCCATCACCCCGCCCACATCTCTCCCGCTTTCCATCCCCCGCCCCATTCTCCCGCTTTCCATCACCGCGCTTTCCATCACCCCGCCCCATTCTCCCTCTTTCCATCACCCCGCCCCATTTCTCCCGCTTTCCATCACCCCGCACCATTTTCCCTCTTTTCCATCACCCCGCCCCATTCTCCCGCTTTCCATCACCGCCCCATTCTCCCTCTTCCCATCACCCCGCCCCATTCTCCCGCCTTTTCATCACCCCGCCCCTTCTCCCGCTTTCCATCACCCGCCCAATTCTCCCTGCTTCCCATCACCCCCGCCCATTCTCCGCCTTCATCACCCCGCCCCATTCTCCCTCTTCATCACCCCGCCCCATTCTCCCCGCTTTCATCACCCCGCCCATTCTCCCGCTTTCCATCACCCTGCCCCATTTCTCCACGCTTTCCCATCACCCCGCCCCATTCTCCCGCTTTCCATCACCCCCACCCCATTCTCCCGCTTTTCCATCACCCCGCCCCATTTCTCCTGGTTTCCATCACCCCGGCCCATTTTCCCGCCTTTCCATCACCCCGCCCCATTCTCCCGCTTTCCATCACCCGCCCCATTCTCCCGCCTTTCCATCACCCCAACCCGTTCTCTCGCTTTCCATCACCCCCGTCCCCCATTCTCCCGCTTTCCATCATCCCGCCCGCTCCATTCTCCCGCTTTCCATCACCCCGCCGAATTCTCCCTCTTTCCATCACCCTCCCCATCTCCCTCTTTCCCTTCACCCTGCCCCATTCTCCCTCTTTCCATCACCCCGCCCCATTCTCCCCGCCTTTCATCACCCCGCCCTATTCTCCCGCTTTCCATCACCCCGCCCAATTCTCTCACGCTTTCATCACCCCGCCCCATTCTCCCGCTTTCCAATCACCCCCGCCCCTTCTCCTCTTTCCATCACCCCGCCCCATTCTCTCGCTTTCCATCACCCCCCGCCCCATTCTCCCTCTTTCCATCACCCCGGCCCGTTCTCCTCTTTCCATCACCCCGCCCCATTCTCCCACTTTTCCATCACCCCGCGCCATTTTCCCTCTTCTCCATCACCCCGCCCCATTCTCCCGCCTTCTCCATCACCTGCCCCCATTCTCTCGCTTTCCATCATCCGCTCCATTGTCCCGCTTTTCCATCACCCCGCCCAATTCTCCCTCTTCCATCACCCCGCCCCATTCTCCCTTTTCCATCACCCCGCCCCATTCTCCCGCTTTCCATCACCCCGGCCCCGTTCTCCCTCTTTCCATCACACCGCCCCATTCTCCCTCTTTCCATCACCCCGCCCCATTCTCCCGCTTTTCCATCACCCTGCCCCATTATTCCTCTTTTCATCAGCCCCGCCCCATTCTCCCGCTTTCTCATCATCCCGCCCCCATTCTCCCTCTTTCCATCACCCCGCCCCGTTCTCCCGCTTTCCCATCACCCCTGCCCCCATTCTCCCGCTGTCCATCACCCCGCCCCATCTCCTGCTTTCCATCACCCTGCCCCATTCTCCCTCTTCCCATCACCCCGCACTATTCTCTCGCTTCCACACCCCGCCCCATTCTCCCGCTTTCTATCACCCCGCCCCCATTCTCCCGCTTTCCATCACCCCGTCCCATTCTCCCTCTTTCCATCACCCCGCCCCATTCTTTTGCGTTCCATCACCCCACCCCATCCTCCCCTCTTTCCATCACCCCGCCCCATTCTCCCGATTTCTATCACCCCGCCCCATTCTCCCCTTTTTCCCATCACCCCGCCCCATTCTCCGCTTTCCATCACCCTGCCCCGTTTCTCCCTCTTCTCCATCACCCCGCCCATTCTCCCTCTTTCCATCCACCCCGCCCCCATTCTCCCGCTTTCCATCACCCTGCCCATTCTCCCTCTTTTCATAGCCCCGCCCCTCCCATTCTCCCGCTTTCCATCACCCCGCCCCATTCTCCCTCTTTCCATAACCCTGCCCCATACTCCCGCTTTCCATCACCCCCGCCCCATTCTCCCTCTTTCCATCACCCCGCCCCGTTCTCCCATGCTTTCCAATCACCCCGCCCCATCCTCCCGCTTTTCATCACACCCGCCCATTCTCCCGCTTTCCAACCCCCCGCCCCGTTCTCCCGCTTTTCCATCACCCCGCCCATTCTCCCGCTTTCTCCATCACCGCGCCCCATCTCCCGCTTTCCACTCACTCCCTCCCCATTCTCCGGCTTCCATCACCCCGCCCCATCTCCCGCTTTCCATCAACCCGCCCTATTCTCCCTCCTGCCCCATCACCCCGCCTCATTTCTTCCCTCCTTCCATCACCCCGCCCCCATTCTCCCGCTTTCCATCACCCCGCCCCATTCTCCTCCTTTCCACTCACCAGCCCCCATCTCGCGCTTCCTCACCCCGCCCCCATTTTCCCGCTTTCCATCCACCCCGCCCCATTCTCCCGCTTTCCATCACCCCGCCCCCAATCTCCTGCTTTCCATCACCCCGCCCCATTCTCCCTCCTCCATCACCCCGCCCCATTCTCCCGCTTTCCATCACCCCCGCCCCATTTCTCCTGCTTTCCATAACCCCACCCCATTCTCCCTCCTTTCATCACCCCGCCCCATTCTCCGCTTTTCCATCACCCAGCCCCATTCTCCCTCTTTCCATCACCCCGCCCCATTCTCCCGCATTCCATCACCCCGCCCCATTTTCCCTCCTTCCATCACCCCGCTCCATTCTCCCGCTTTCCATCACCCCGCCCAATTCTCCCTCTTTCCATCACCCCTCCCCATTCTCCCTCTTTCCATCACCCCGCCCCATTCTCCCGCTTTCCATCACCCCGCCCCATTCTCCCTCTTTTCCATCACCCCGCCCCATCTCTCCCTCTTTCCATCACCCCGCCCCATTCTCCCGCTTCCAATCACCCCGCCCATTCTCCCTCTTTCCATCACCCCGCCCCATTCTCCCGCTTTCCATCACCCCGCCCCATTCTCCCTCTTTCCATCACCACGCCCCATTTTCCCTCTTTCCATCACCCCAGCCCCATTCTCCCGCTTCCATCACCCCGCCCCATTCTCTCGCTTTCGATCACCCCGCTCCATTCTCCCCGCTTTCCATCACCCCGCCAATCTCCCTCTTTCTATCAACCCCTCTCCATTCTCCCTCTTTCCATCACCCCGCCACCCATTCTCCCGCCCTTTTCATCACCCCGCCCCATTCTCCCGCTTCCATCGCCCCGCCCAATCTCCGCTTTCCATCACCCCCGCCCAATTCTCCCGCCTTCCATCACCCCGCCCCCCATTCTCCCGCTTTCCATCAGCCCGCCCATTCTCCCGCTTTACATCTCCCCGCCCCCATTCTCCCGCTTTCCATCACAGTGCCCCATTCTCCCGCTTTTCCATCACACCGCCCCATTCTCCGCGTTCCCATAACCCCAACCCCCATTGTTCCGCTTTCCATCACCCCGCCACATTCTCCCACTTTCCATCACCCCGCCCCCTTCTCTCTCCTTCCATCACCCCGCCCCATTCTCCCTCCTTCCATCACCCCGCCCCATTCTCCCGCTCTTCATCAGCCCGCCCCATTCTCCCGCTTTCCATCACCCCTCCCCTTTCTCCCGCTTTCCATCACCCCGCCCCATTCTTCCGCTTCCCATCATCCCGCCCCATTCCCCCGCTTTCCATCACCCCCTCCCCCATTCTCCCTCCTTCCATCACCCGCCCCCATTCTCTCTCTTTCCATCACTCCGCCCCATTCTCCCGCTTTCCATCACCCCGCCCCATTCTCCCGCTTTCCATCACCCCGCCCCATTCTCCCTCCTTCCATCACCCCGCCCCATTCTCCCGCTTTCTATCACCCCGCCCCATTCTCCCTCCTTCCATCACCCCGCCCCATTCTCCCTCATTCCATCACCCCACTCCATTCTCCCGCTTTCCATCACCCCGCCCCATTCCCCCTCTTTCCATCAGCCCGCCCCATTCTCCCGCTTTCTTCACCCCGCCCCATTTCTCCCGCTTTCCATCACCCCGCCCCATTCTTCCTCTATCCATCACCCCGCCCCATTCTCCCGCTTTCCATCACCCCGCCCCATTCTCCCCTCTTTCATCACCCTGCCCCATTCTCCCTCTTTCCATCACCCCACCCCATTCTCCCGCTTTCCACGCCTGCCCATTCTCCCGCTTCCATCACCCCGCCCCCATTCTCCCGCGTTCCGTCACCCCGCCCCCATTCTCCCGCTTTCCACTCACCCCGCACTTCTCCCTCTTTCCATTACCCCCGCCGTATTCTCCCTTTTCTCCATCACCCCGCCCCCATTCTCCCGCATTCCATCACCCCGCCCCACTCTCCCGCTTTCCATCACCCCGCCCCTTCCTCCCGCTTTCCATCACCCCGCCCCATTCTCTCCTCTTTCCATCACCCCGCCCCCATTCTCCCGCTTTCCATCACCCCGCCCCATTCTCCCTCTTTCCATCACCCTGCCCCATTCTCCCTCTTTCCATTACACCCCCCATTTCTCCCGCTTTCCATCGCCCCGCCCCATTCTCCCGCTTTCCATCACCCCGCCCCATTCTCCCGCTTTAAATCACCCCGTCCCATTCTCCCGCTTTCCATCACCCCGCCCCATTCTCCCTCTTTCCATCAACCCCGCCGTATTCTCCTTTTTTCCATCGCCCCCGCCCCCATTCTCCCGCATTCCATCACCCCGCCCCATTTCTCCCGCTTTCCATCACCCCGCCCCGTCCTCCCGCTTTCCCATCACCCGCCCCATTCTCCCGCTTTCCATCACCCCGCCCCATTCTCCCGCTTTCCATCACCCCGCCCCATTCTTCCGCTTTCCATCCACCCCGCCCCATTCTCCCGCTTTCCATCACCCCGCCCCAATTCTCCCACTTTCCATCACCCCGCTCCATTCTCCGGCTTTCCATCACCCCGCCAAATTCTCCCTCTTTCCATCACCCATCCCCATTCTCCCTCTTTCCATCACCCAGCCCCATTCTCCGCTTTCCATCACCCTGCCCCCATTCTCCCTCTTTTCCATCACCCCACCCCATTCTCCCTCTTTCAATCACCCCGCCCCATTCTCTCGCTTTCCATCACCTTGCCCCATTCTCCTGCTTTCCATCACCCCGCCCCATTCTCCCCTCTTTCCATCACCCCGCCAATTCTCCCTCTTTCCATCACCCCGCTCCATTCTCCCGCTTCTCATCACCCCCGCCCAATTCTCCCTCTTTTCATCACCCCGCCCCATTCTCCCTCTTTCCATCACCCAGCCCCATTCTCCTGCTTTCCATCACCCCGCCTCTATTCTCCCGCTTTCCATCACCCCGCCCCAATTCTCCCTCTTTTTCATCACCCCTCCCCATTCTCCCTCTGTCTCCATCACCCCGCCCCACTCTCCGCTTTCCATCACCCTGCCCTATTCTCCCTCTTTCCATCACCCCGCCCCATTCCTCCCGCTTTCCATCACCCCGCCCCATTCTTCCTCTTTCCATCACCCCGCCCCATTCTTCCGCTTCCATCACCCCGCCCGTTCTCCCTCTTTCCATCACACCTGCCCCATTCTCCCTCTTTCCCATCACCCCCACCCCATTCTCCCGCTTTCCATCGCCCTGCACCCATTCTCCCGCTTTCCATCACCCCGCCCCATTCTCCCGCATTCCATCACCCCGCCCCATTCTCCCGCTTTCCATCACCCTGCCCCATTCTCCCTCTATTCCATCACCCCGCCGTATTCTCCCTTTTTCCATCACCCGCCCCATTCTCCCGCATTCCATCACCCAGCCCCATTCTCCCGCTTTCCATCACCCCGCCCCTTCCTCCCACTTTCCATCACCCCGCCCCATTCTCCCTCTTTCCATCACCCCTGCCCCCATTTCTCCCTCTTTCCATCACCCCGCTCCATTCTCCCGCTTTTCATCACCCCGCCCAATTCCTCCCTCTTTTCATCACCCCTTCCCCATTCTCCCTCTTTCCATCACCCCGCCCCCCACTCTCCCGCTTTCCATCACCCCGCCCTATTCTCCCTTCTTCTCCCAATTCCACCCCGCACCATTCTCCCCGCTTTCCATCACCCACGCCCCATTCTTCCTAAATCCATCACCCCGCCCCATTCTCCCGCTTTCCATCACCCCTCCTCATTCCTCCCTCTTTCCATCACCCTGCCCCATTTCTACCTCTTTTCCATCACCCCGCCCCATTCTCCCGCTTTCCATCGCCCTGCCCCATTCTCTCCCGCTTCCATCACCCCGCCCCATTCTCCCGCTCTTCCATCACCCCGCCCCATTCTCCCGCTTTCCATCACCCCAGCCCCATTCTCCCTCTTTCCATCACCCCCGCTCTATTCTCCCTTTTTCCATCACCCCGCCCCCATTCTCCCGCTTTCCATCACCCCGCCCCTTCCTCCCGCTTTCCATCACCCCGCCCCATTCTCCCTCTTTCCATCACCCTGCCCCATTCTCCCTCTTTCCATCACCCCGCCCTCCATTCTCCCGCTTTCCATCACCCCGCCCAATTTCTCCCTCTTCTCCAATCACCCCTCCCCATTCTCACTCTTTCCATCACCCCGCCCCACTCTCCCACTTTCCATCAAACCCGCCCTATTCTCCCTCTTTCCATCACCCCGCCCCATCTCTCCCGCTTTCCATCACCCCGCCCCCATTCTCCCTCTTTCCATCACCCTGCCCCATTTTCCCGCTTTCCATCACCCCGCCCCATTCTCCCTCTTTTCATCACCCTGCCCCATTCACCCGCTTTCCATCGCACCACCCCATTCTCCTGCTTTCCATCACCCCGCCCCATTCTCCCGCTTTCCATCACCCCGCCCCATTCTCCCGCTTTCCATCACCCCGCCCCATTCTCCCGCTTTCCAACACCCCGCCCAATTCTCCCCTCTTTCCATCACCCTGCCGTATTCTCCCTCTTTCCATCACCCCGCCCATTCTCCTTCTTTCCATCACCCTGCCCCCCATTCTCCCGCTTTCCATCACCCCGCCCCATTCTCCCTCTTTCCATCACCCTGCCCCATTCTCCCTCTTTCCATCACCCCACCCCATTTCTCCCGCTTTCCATTGCCCCGCCCCATTCTCCGCTTTCCATCACCCCGCCCCATTCTCCCTCTTTCCATCACCCCGCCCCATTCTCCCGCTTTCCATCACCCCGCCCCATTCTCCCTCTTTCCATCACCCCGCCGTATTCTCCCTCTTTCCATCACCCCGCCCCCATTCTCCCGCTTTCCATCACCCCGCCCCCATTCTCCCGCTTTCCATCACCCCGCCCCATTCTCCCGCTTTCCATCACCCCGTCCCATTCTCCCGCTTTCCATCACCCCGCCCCATTCTCCCGCTTTCCATCACCCCGCTCCATTCTCCGGCTTTCCATCACCCTGCCAAATTCTCCCTCTTTCCATCACCCGTCCACATTCTCCCTCTTTCATCAGCCCCATTCTCCCGCTTTCCATCACCCCCGCCCCATTCTCCCTCTTTCCATCACCCCACCCCATTCTCCCTCTTTCCATCACCCCGCCCCATTCTCTCGCTTTCCATCCACCCCGCCCCATTCTCCCGCTTTCCATCACCCCGCCCCATTCTCCCTCTTTCCATCACCCCGCCCCATTCTCCCGCTTTCCATCACCCCGCTCCATTTTCCCGCTTTCCATCACCCCGCCCCAATTCTCCCTCTTTCCATCACCCCTCCCCATTCTCCCTCTTTCTATCACCCCGCCCCATTCACCCTCTTTTCCATCACCCCGCCCCATTCTCCCTCTTTCCATCACCCTGCCCCATTTTCCCTCTTTCCATCAACCCCAGCCCCCATTCTCCCTCTTTCCATCACCCCGCCCCATTCTCTCGCTTTCCATCATCCCGCTCCATTGTCCCGCTTTCCAGACCCCGCCCAACTCTCCCTCTTTCCATCACCCCTCCCCATTCTCCCTTTTTCCATCACCCCGCCCCATTCTCCCTCTTTCCATCACCCCCGCCCCATTCTCCCTCTTTCCATCACCCCGCCCCATTCTCCCTCTTTCCATCACCCCGCCCCACTCTCCCACCTTCCATCACCCCGCCCAATTCTCCCTCTTTCCATCACCCTGCCCCATTCTCCCTCTTTCCATCACCCGCTCCATTCTCCCGCTTTTCATCACCCCGCCCAATTCTCCCTCTTTTTTATCACCCCCTCCCCATTCTCCCTCTTTCCATCACCCCGCCCCACTCTCTCCGCTTTCCATCACCCCGCCCCATTCTCTCGCTTTCCATCACCCCGCCCCATTCTCCCGCTTTCCATCACCCCGCCCCATTCTCCCTCTTTTCCATCACCCGCCCCATTCTCCCGCTTTCCATCACCCCGCTCCATTTTCCCCGCTTTCCATCACCCCGCCCAATTCCCCTCTTTCCATCACCCCTCCCCATTCTCCCTCTTTCTATCACCCCGCCCCATTCACCCTCTTTCCATCACCCCGCCCCATTCTCCCTCTTTCCATCACCCTGCCCCATTTTCCCTCTTTCCATCACCCCGCCCCATTCTCCCTCTTCCATCCACCCCGCCCCATTCTCTCGCTTTCTTCCATCATCCCGCTCCATTGTTCCCGCTTTCCATGACCCCGCCCAACTCTCCCTCTTTCCATCACCCCTCCCCATTCTCCCTTTTTCCATCACCCCGCCCCATTCTCCCTCTTTCCATCACCCCGCCCCCATTCTCCCTCTTTCCATCACCTCCGCCCCATTCTCCCTCTTTCCATCACCCCCGCCCCACTCTCCCACCCTTCCATCACCCCGCCCAATTCTCCCTCTTTCCACTTCACCCTGCCCCATTCTCCCTCTTTCCATCACCCCGCTCCATTCTCCCGCTTTTCAATCACCCGCCCAATTCTCCCTCTTTTCATCACCCCCTCACCCATTCTCCCTCTTTCCATCACCCCGCCCCACTCTCCCGCTTTCCATCACCCCGCCCTATTCTCCCTCTTTCCATCACCCCGCCCCATTTCTCCCGCTTTCCATCACCCCCGCCCCATTCTTCCTCTTTCCATCACCCCCGCCCCCATTCTCCCGCTTTCCATCACCCCGCCCCATTCCCCCTCTTTCCATCACCCTGCCCCATTCTCCCTCTTTCCATCACCCCGCCCCATTCTCCCGCTTTCCATCGCCCTGCCCCATTCTCCCGCTTTCCATCCACCCCGCCCCCATTCTCCCGCTTTCCATCACCCCGCCCCATTCTCCGCTTTCCATCACCCCGCCCCATTTCTCCCTCTTTCCATCACCCCGCTCCTATCTCCCTTTTTTCCATCACCCCGCCCCCATTCTCCCGCTTTCCATCACCCCGCCCCTTCCTCCCGCTTTTCCATCACCCCGCCCCATTCTCCCTCTTTCCATCACCCTGCCCACATTCTCCCTCTTTCCATCACCCCGCTCCCATTCTCCCGCTTTCCATCACCCCGCCCAATTCTCCCTCTTTCCATTCACCCCTCCCCAATTCTCACTCTTTCCATCACCCCGCCCCACTCTCCCACTTTCCATCAACCCGCCCTATTCTCCCTCTTTCCATCACCCCGCCCCATTCTCCCGCTTTCCATCACCCCGCCCCATTCTCCCTCTTTATATCACCCCCGCTCCATTCTCCCGCTTTCCATCACTCCCCGCCCCATTCTCCCTCTTTCATCACCCTGCCCCATTCACCCACTTTCCATCGCCCCACCCCCATTCTCCTGCTTTCCATCACCCCGCCCCCATTCTCCCTCTTTCCATCACCCCGCCGTATTCTCCCTCTTTCCATCACCCCGCCCCATTCTCCCGCTTTCCATCACCCCGCCTCATTTCTCCCGCTTTCCATCACCCCGCCCCCATTCTCCCGCTTTCCATCACCCCGCCCCATTCTCCCGCTTTCCATCACCCCCGCCCCATACTCCCGCTTTCCTATCCACCCCGCTCCATTCTCCGGCTTTCCATCACCCCGCAAATTCTCCCCTCTTTCCATCACCCGTCCCCATTCTCCCTCTTTCCATCACCCAGCCCCATTCTCCCGCTTTCCATCACCCCGCCCCATTCTCCCTTTTTCCATCACCCCACCCCATTCTCCCGCTTTCCATCACCCCGCCCCATTCTCTCGCTTTCCATCATCCCGCCCAATTCTCCCTCTTTCCATCACCCCTCCCCATTCTCCCTTTTCCATCACCCCCCACCCCATTCTCCCTCTTTCCATCAAACCCCCCCCATCTTCCCTCTTTCCATCACCCCGCCCCATTCTCCCGCTTTCCATCACCCCGCCCCATTCTCTCGCTTTCCATCATCCCGCTCCATTGTCCCGCTTTCCATCACCCCCGCCCAATTCTCCCTCTTTCCATCACCCCTCCCCATTCTCCCTTTTTCCATCACCCGCCCCATGCTCCCCTCTTTCCATCACCCCGCCCCCATTCTCCCTCTTTCCCATCACCCCGCCCCATTCTCCCTCTTCCATCACCCCGCCCCACTCTCCCACCTTCCATCACCCCGCCCAATTCTCCCTCTTTCCATCACCCTGCCCCATTCTCCCTCTTTCCATCACCCCGCTCCATTCTCCCGCTTTTCATCACCCCGCCCAATTCTCCCTCTTTTCATCACCCCTCCCCATTCTCCCTCTTTCCATCACCCCGCCCCACTCTCCCGCTTTCCATCACCCCGCCCTATTCTCCCTCTTTCCATCACCCGCCCCATTCTCCCCGCTTTCCATCACCCCGCCCCATTCTTCCTCTTTCCATCACCCCGCCCCATTCTCCCGCTTTCCATCACCCCCGCCCCATTCCCCCTCTTCTCCATCACCCTGCCCCCATTCTCCCTCCCCGCCCCATTCTCCCGCTTTCCATCGCCCTGCCCCATTCTCCCACTTTCCATCACCCCGCCCCATTCTCCGCTTTCCATCACCCCCGCCCCATTCTCCCACTTTCCATCACCCCGCCCCATCTCCCTCTTTCCATCACCCCGCTCTATTCTCCCTTTTTCCATCACCCCGCCCCATTCTCCCGCTTTTCCATCACCCCGCCCCCTTCCTCCCGCTTTCCATCACCCCGCCCCATTCTCCCTCTTTCCATCACCCTGCCCCATTCTCCCTCTTTCCATCTCCCCGCTCCATTCTCCCGCTTTCCATCACCCCGCCCAATTCTCCCCTCTTTCCATCACCCCTCCCCATTCTCACTCTTTCCATCACCCCGCCCCACTCTCCCACTTTCCATCAACCCGCCCTATTCTCCCTCTTTCCATCACCCCGCCCCCATTCTCCCGCTTTCCATCACCCCGCCCCATTCTCCCCTCTTTCCATCACCCCGCCCCATTCTCCCGCTTTCCATCACCCCGCCCCATTTCTCCCTCTTTTCATCACCCTGCCCCATTCACCCACTTTCCATCGCCCCACTCCATTCTCCTGCTTTCCATCACCCCGCCCATTCTCCCTCTTTCCATCACCCCGCCGTATTCTCCTCTTCTCCATCACCCCGCCCCATTCTCCCGCTTTCCATCACCCCGCCTCATTCTCCCGCCTTTCCATCACCCCGCCCCCTTCTCCCGCTTTCCATCACCCCGCCCCATTCTCCCGCTTTCCATCACCCGCCCCATTCTCCCGCTTTCCATCACCCCGCTCCATTCTCCCGGCTTTCCATCACCCCGCCCAAATTCTCCCTCTTTCCATCACCCGTCCCCATTCTCCCTCTTTCCATCACCCAGCCCATTCTCCCGCTTTTCCATCACCCCGCCCCATTCTCCCTCTTTCCATCACCCCACCCCATTCTCCCTCTTTCCATCACCCCGCCCCCTCCATCACCCCGCCCCATTCTCCCGCATTTCCATCACCCCGCCCCATTCTCACCTCTTTCCATCACCCCGCCCCATTCTCCCGCTTTCCATCACCCCGCTCCATTTCCCGCTTTCCATCACCCCGCCCAATTCTCCCTCTTTCCATCACCCCTCCCCATTCTCCCTCTTTCTATCACCCCGCCCCATTCACCCTCTTTCCATCACCCCGCCCCATTCTCCCTCTTTCCATCACCCTGCCCCATTTTCCCTCTTTCCATCACCCCGCCCCATTCTCCCGCTTTCCATCACCCCGCCCCATTCTCTCGCTTTCCATCATCCCGCTCCATTGTCCCGCTTTCCATGACCCCGCCCAACTCTCCCTCTTTCCATCACCCTCCCATTCTCCCTTTTTCCATCACCCCGCCCCATTCTCCCTCTTTCCATCACCCCGCCCCATTCTCCCGCTTTCCATCACCCTGCCCCATTCTCCCTCTTTCCATCACCCCGCCCCATTCTCCCTCTTTCATCCACCCCGCCCCATTCTCCCGCTTTCCATCAAACCCCCCCCACCTCTTCCCTCTTTCCATCACCCCGCCCCATTCTCCCGCTTTCCATCACCCCGCCCCATTCTCTCACTTTCCATCATCCCGCTCCATTGTCCCGCTTTCCATCACCCCGCCCAATTCTCCCTCTTTCCATCACCCCTCCCCATTCTCCCTTTTTCCATCACCCCGCCCCATTCTCCCGCTTTCCATCACCCCGCCCCACTCTCCCGCCTTTCCATCACCCCGCCCAATTCTCCTTCTTTCCATCACCCCGCCCCATTCTCCCTCTTTCCATCACCCCGCCCCATTCTCCGCTTTCCATCACCCCGCCCCATTCTCCCTCTTTCCATCACCCCGCCCCATTCTCCCTCTTTCCATCACCCCGCCCCATTCTCCCGCTTTCCATCACCCCGCGCCATTTTCCCTCTTTCCATCACCCCGCCCCATTCTCCCGCTTTCCATCACCTGCCCCATTCTCTCGCTTTCCATCATCCCGCTCCATAGTCTGCTTCATCACCCCGCCCAATTCTCCCTCTTTCCATCACCCCTCCCCGTTCTCCCTTTTTCCGTCACTTCGCCCCATTCTCCCGCTTTCCATCACCCCGCCCCATTCTCCCTCTTTCCATCACCCGGCCCCATTCTCCCTCTTTCCATCACCCCGCCCCATTCTTCCGCTTTCCATCACCCCGCCCCATTCTACCGCTTTCCGTCACCCTACCCCATTCTCCAACTCTCCAGCACCCCGCCCCATTCTCCCTCTTTCATCACCCCGCCCCATTCTCCCGCTTTCCATCACCCCACCCATTCTCCCTCTTTCCATCACCCCGCCCCATTCTCCCTCTTTCCATCACCCTGCCCCATTCTCCCTCTATCCATCACCCCGCCCAATCCTCTCGCTTTCATCACCCGTCCCATTCTCCAGCTTTCCATCACCTCGCCCCATTCTTCTGCTTTCCATCACCCCACCCCATCCTCCCTCTTTCCATCACCCCGCCCCATTCTCCCGATTTCCATCACCCCGCCCCGTTCCCCGCTTTCCATCACCCCGCCCCATTCTCCCGCTTTCTATCATCCCGCCCCATTCTCCCGCTTTCCATCACCCCGCCCCATTCTTCCTCTTTCCTCACCCCGCCCATTCTTCCTCTTTCCATCACCCCGCCCCATTCTCCCGATTTCCATCACCCCGCCCCATTCTCCCACTTTCCATCACCCCGCCCCATTCTACCTCTTTCCATCACCCGCCCCATTCTCCCTCTTTCCATCACCCCGCCCCACTCTCCCGCCTTCCATCACCCCGCCCAATTCTCCCTCTTTCCATCACCCCGCCCCATTCTCCCTCTTTCCATCAACCCACCCCAGTCTCCCGCTTTCCATCACCCCGCCCCATTCTCCCTCTTTCCATCACCCCGCCCCATTCTCCCTCTTTCCATCACCCTGCCCCATTCTCCCGCTTTCCATCACCGCGCGCCATTTTCCCTCTTTCCATCACCCCGCCCCATTCTCCCGCTTTTCATCACCCCGCCCCATTCTCTCGCTTCCATCATCCCGCTCCATTGTCTGCTTTCCATCACCCCGCCCAATTCTCCCTCTTTCCATCACCCCTCCCCATTCTCCCTTTTTCCATCACTTCGCCCATGCTCCCGCTTTCCATCACCCCGCCCATTCTCCCTCTTTCAATCCCCGCCCCATTCTCCCTCTTTCCATCACCCCGCCCCATTCTTCCGCTTTCCATCACCCCGCCCATTCTACCGCTTTCCGTCACCCTACCCATTCTCAACTTTCCAGCACCCCGCCCCACTCTCCCTCTTTCCATCACCCCGCCCCATTCTCCTGCTTTCATCACCCCACCCATTCTCCCTCTTTCCATCACCCCGCCCCATTCTCCCTCTTTCCATCACCCCGCCCCATTCTCCTCTTTCCATCACCCCTCCCCATTCTCTCGCTTTCCATCATCCCGCTCCATTGTCCCGCTTTCCATCACCCCGCCCCATTCTCCCTCTTTCCATCACCCGCCCCATTCTCCCGCTTTCCATCACCCCCCCCATTCTCCCTCTTTCCATCACCCCGCCCCATTCTCCCTGTTTCCATCACCCCGCCCCATTCTCCCGCTTTCCATCACCCCGCGCCATTTCCCTCTTTCCATCACCCCCGCCCCATTCTCCCGCTTTCCATCACCCCGCCCCATTTCTCGCTTTCCATCATCCCGCTCCATTGTCCCGCTTTCAATCACCCGCTGTTGGTGCAACCCTATGGTTTGCACTCGGCTTGTTGTCCGTGTGCGTGCATGTGTGTGTGTGTATGGAATGGTATGAGGGCATGGGATAATATATATTTCATGCTTATAATTGGTGTGAATGTTGAGTCATGATGTCGAGTGTATGTGTCGAGTCAATAGCGAGTTATCGCTAGACGCGTGTTACGCGGTCGTTTGTGTCTCGCGCGCGGTTTCTCTTTTGTCCTGTGTCGAACGTTCGGTGTGTCACAGGTGTGTGCAGCAGACCCATCAAGAACTCAAGGATGAGTTTGTGATGAAGAGCCGAGCCTTGGTGTCAATCCTCAAGTGATTTCAAAGATCGCCAAAAGGGTACACCTCAAGATATTGAAGATAGTTACATTACTTTGTTAGTGTAACATATCACTTGGTGTAGGCCTAGTGAAGGGTAGTTCGAGACCCTTCGTGGTTGGGGACAGTGTGGCACTGTTCCACTCACTGTACCTCGGCTCTTGGGGTTTGTAGGAGCTGGGAGTCATTCCAACTCGTAACTCTTCCTAACTCTTCCTATCTTGAGTTCTAAGACTATAGTGGCTGCCATAGTGCCGTTCGTTCAAACCAACCCTGTGTCGTCAATACTTGGTGAAATCGTGCTATCTAAATTGCCTATTGTAGGCGACAATACGAAGCTCCAGATCCAAGTTGAATCAAGTCATTTGAAGCTCTGACCAGAACGCTATGAACGTTTGAAGCCGCTGTGCAGAAATCCGACTGTGCACTCTATCTTTCGTTTTAGGCACATTGGAGCCTACTGTGACAATAACACCCGCCCAATTCTCCCTCTTTCCATCACCCCTCCCCATTCTCCCTTTTTCCATCACCCCGCCCCATTCTCCCGCTTTCCATCACCCCGCCCCATTCTCCCTCTTTCCATCACCCTGCCCCATTCTCCCCCTTTCCATCACCCCGCCCCATTCTCCCGCTTTCCATCACCCCGCGCCATTTTCCTCTTTCCATCACCCCGGCCCATTCTCCCGCTTTCCATCACCCCGCCCCATTCTGTTGCTTTCCATCATCCCGCTCCATTGTCCCGCTTTCCATCACCCCGCCCAATTCTCCCTCTTTCCATCACCCCTCCCCATTCTCCCTTTTTCATCACCCCGCCCCATTCTCCCGCTTTCCATCACCCCGCCCATTCTCCCTCTTTCCATCACCCGCCCCATTCTCCCTCTTTCCATCACCCCGCCCCATTATCCCGCTTTTCATCACCCCGCCCCATTCTACCGCTTTCCGTCACCCCACCCCATTTTCCCTCTTTCCATCACCCCGCCCCATTCTCCCTCTTTCCATCACCCCGCCCCATTCTCCCGCTTTCCATCACCCCACCCCATTCTCCCTCTTTCCATCACCCCGCCCCATTCTCCTCTTTCCATCACCCCGCCCCATTCTCCCGCTTTCCATCACCCCGCGCCATTTTCCCTCTTTCCATCACCCCACCCATTCTCCCACTTTCCATCACCCTGTCCCATTCTCCCTCTATCCATCACCCCGCCTAATTCTCCTGCTTTCCATCACCCCGTCCCATTCTCCTGCTTTCCATCACCGCGCCCCATTCTCTCTCTTTCCATAACCCCGCCCCATTCTCCGCTTTCCATGACCCCGCCCCATTCTCCCGCTTTCCATCACCCCGCTCCATCCTCCCGCTTTCCATCACCCGCCCAATTCTCCCCTTTCCATCACCCTCCCCATTCTCCCTCTTTCTATCAGCCCGCGCCATTCTCCCGCTTTCCATCACCCCGCCCCATTCTCCTGCTATCCATCACCCCGCCCCATTCTTCCACTTTCCATCACCCTGCCCCATTCTCTCGCTTTCCATCACCCCGCTCCATTCTCCCGCTTTCCATCACCCCCGCCCGATTCTCCGATTTGCATCACCCCGCACCCCATTCTCCCGCTTTCCATCACCCGCCCCATTCTCCCTCTTTCCATCAGCCCGCCCCATTCTCCCGCTTCCATCACCCCGCCCCATTCTCCCTCTTTCCATCACCCCGCCCCATTCTCCCTCTTTCCATCACCCCGCCCCATTCTCCCGCTTTCCATCACCCCGCCCCATTCTCCCTCTATCCATCACCCCGTCCCATTCTACCACTTTCCATCACCCCGCCCCATTCTCCCGCTTTCCATCACCCCGCTCCATTCTCCCGCTGTCCATCACCCCGCCCAATTCTCCCACTTTCCATCAACCCTCCCTATTCTCCCACTTTCCATCACCCCGCCTCATTCTCCGCTTTCCATCACCCGCCCCATTCTCCCGCTTTCCATCACCCCGCCCCATTCTCCCGCTTTCCACCACCCCGCCCCATTCTCCCGCTTTCCATCACCCCGCCCCTTTCTCCCGCTTTCCATCGCCTCGCCCATTCTCCCTCTTTCCATCACCCCGCCCCGTTCCCCGCTTTCCATCACCCCGTCCCATCTCCCGCTTTCCATCATCCCGCCCCATTCTCCCGCTTTCCATCACCCCGCCCCATTCTTCCTCTTTCCATCACCCCGCCCCATTCTTCCTCTTTCCATCACCCCGCCCCATTCTCCCGATTTTCATCACCCCACCCCATTCTCCCACTTTCCATCACCGGCCCCATTCTACCTCTTTCCATCACCCCGCCCATTCTCCCTCTTTCCATCAGCCCGCCCCACTCTCCCGCCTTCCATCACCCGCCCAATTCTCCCTCTTTCCATCACCCCGCCCCATTCTCCCTTTTCCATCACCCCGCCCCATTCTCCCGCTTTCCATCACCCCGCCCCATTCTCCCTCTTTCCATCACCCCGCCCCATTCTCCCGGTTTCCATCACCGCGCGCCATTTTCCCTCTTTCCATCACCCGCCCCATTCTCCCGCTTTCCATCACCCCGCCCCATTCTCTCGCTTTCCATCATCCCGCTCCATTGTCTGCTTTCCATCACCCCGCCCAATTCTCCCTCTTTCCATCACCCCGCCCCATTCTCCCTTTTTCCATCACTTCGCCCCATGCTCCCGCTTTCCATCACCCCGCCCCATTCTCCCTCTTTCCTTCACCCGCCCCATTCTTCCCCTTTCCATCACCCCGCCCCATTCTACCGCTTTCCGCCACCCTACCCCATTCTCCAACTTTCAGCACCCCGCCCCACTCCCCTCTTTCCATCACCCGCCCCATTCTCCTGCTTTCCATCACCCCACCCCATTCTCCCTCTTCCATCACCCCGCCCCATTCTCCCTCTTTCCATCACCCTGCCCAATTCTCCCTCTATCCATCACCCCGCCCAATTCTCTCCGCTTTCCGTCACCCGTCCCATTCTCCTGCTTTCCATCACCCCGCCCCATTCTTCTGCTTTCCATCACCCCACCCCATCCTCCCTCTTTCCATCACCCGCCCCATTCTCCCGATTTCCATCACCCTGCCCCGTTCCCCCGCTTTCCATCACCCCGCCCCATTCTCCCGCTTTCCATCATCCCGCCCCATTCTCCCGCTTTCCATCACCCGCCCCATTCTTCCTCTTTCCATCACCCCGCCCCATTCTTCCTCTTTCCATCACCCCGCCCCATTCTCCCGGTTTCCATCACCCGCCCCATTCTCCCACTTTCTATCACCCGCCCCATTCTCCCTCTTTCTATCACCCCGCCCCATTCTCCCTCTTTCCATCACCCCGCCCCACTCTCCCGCCTTCCATCACCACGCCCAATTCTCCCTCTTTCCATCACCCGCCCCATTCTCCCTCTTTCCATCACCCGCCCCATTCTCCCGCTTTCCATCACCCGCCCCATTCTCCCTCTTTCCATCACCCCGCCCCATTCTCCCTGTTTCCATCACCCCGCCCCATTCTCCCGCTTTCCATCACCCCGCATCATTTTCCCTCTTTCCATCACCCCGCCCCATTCTCCCGCTTTCCATCACCCCGCCCCATTCTCTCGCTTTCCATCATCCCGCTCCATTGTCCCGCTTTCAATCACCCGCTGTTGGTGCAACCCTATGGTTTGCACTCGGCTTGTTGTCCGTGTGCGTGCATGTGTGTGTGTGTATGGAATGGTATGAGGGCATGGGATAATATATATTTCATGCTTATAATTGTGTGTGAATGTTGAGTCATGATGTCGAGTGTATGTGTCGAGTCAATAGCGAGTTATCGCTAGACGCGTGTACGCGGTCGTTTGTGTCTCGCGCGCGGTTTCTATTTTGTCGCGCGCGGTTTCTCTTTTGTCCTGTGTCGAACGTTCGGTGTGTCACAGGTGTGTGCAGCAGACTCATCAAGAACTCAAGGATGAGTTTGTGATGAAGAGCCGAGCCTTGGTGTCAATCCTCAAGTGATTTCAAAGATCGCAAAAGGGTACACCTCAAGATATTGAAGATAGTTACATTACTTTGTGTAGTGTAACATTTCACTTGGTGTAGGCCTAGTGAAGGGTAGTTTCGAGACCCTTCGTGGTTGGGGACAGTGTGGCACTGTTCCACATCACTGTACCTCGGCTCTTGGGGGTTTGTAGGAGCTGGGAGTCATTCCCAACTCGTAACTCTTCCTAACTCTTCCTATCTTGTGTTTAAGACTATAGTGGCTGCCATAGTGCCGTTCGTTCAAACAAAACCTGTGTCGTCAATATTGGTGAAATCGTGCTATCTAAATTGCCTATTGTAGGCGACAATACGAAGCTCCAGATCCAAGTTGAATCAAGTCATTTGAAGCTCTGACCAGAACGCTATGAACGTTTGAAGCCGCTGTGCAGAAATCCGACTGTGCACTCTATCTTTCGTTTTAGGCACATTGGAGCCTACTGTGACTATAACACCCGCCCAATTCTCCCTCTTTCCATCACCCCTCCCCACTCTCCCTTTTTCCATCACCCCCGCCCATTCTCCGCTTTCCATCACACCACCCCGTTCTCCTGATTTCCATCACCCCGCCCCTAAACCCTAAACCCTTCTCCCCTTTCCATAACCCGCCCATTCTCCCGCTTTCCATCATCCCGCCCCATTCTCCCGCTTTCCACCACCCCGCCCCATTCTCCTGATTTCCATCACCCGCCCCTCTCCCGCTTTCCATCACTCCGCCCCATTCTCCCGTTTCCATCACCCCGCTCCATCTCTCCCGCTTTCCATCACCCCGCCCAATTATCCTCTTTCCATCACCCCGCCCCATTCTCCCTCTTTCCATCACCCCGCCCCATTCTCCCGCTTTCCATCACCCGCCCCATTCTCCTTCTTCAATCACCCGCCCAATTCTCCAGCTTTCCATCACCCCGCCCCATTTTCCCATTTTCCATCACCCGCCCCATTCTCCGCTTTCCATCACCTCGCCCTATTCTCCCTGCTTCCATCACCCCAACCCAATCTCCCTCCTTCCATCAACCCGCCCCATTCTCCCGCTTTCCATCACCCCGCCCAATTCTCCCGCTTTCCATCACCCCGCCCCATTCTCCCTCCTTCCATCACCCCGCCAAGTTCTCCGCTTTCCATCACCCCGCCCCATTCTCCCGCTTTCCATATCCCCGCCCCATTCTCCCGCTTTCCATCTCCCCCGCCCCATTCTCCCACTTTCCATCACCCCGCCCCGTTCTCCCGCTTTCCATCGCCCCGCCCCATTCTCCCTCCTTCCATCACCCGCCCCATTCTCCCGCTTTCCATCACCCCGCCCCATTTCCCGCTTTCCATAACCTCGCCCCATTCTCCCGCTTTCCATCACCCCGCCACATTTTCCCGCTTTCAATCACCCCGCCCCATTTCTCCCTTTCCATCGCCACACCCCATTCTCCCTCTTTCCATCACCCCGCCCCATTCTCCCTCCCTCCATCACCCCGCCCCATTTTCCCGCTTTCCATCACCCCGCCCCATTCTCCCGCTTTCCATCACCCCGCCCCATTCTCCCTCCCATCACCCCGCCCCATTCTCCTGCCTACCATCACCCCGCCCCATTCTCCCGCTTTCCATCACCCCGCCCCATTTTCCTGTTTTCCATCAACCCGCCCCATTCTCCTACTTTCCATCACCTTGCCCCATTCTCCCGCTTTCCATCACCCGCCCATTCTCCAGCTTTCCATCACCCCGCCCCATTCTCCTCCTTCCATCACCCCGCCCGATTCTCCCGCTTTCCATCACCCCGCCCCATTCTCCCGCTTTCCATCACCCCGCCACATTCTCCCACTTTCCATCACCCGCCCCCAATTCTCCCGCTTTCCATCACCCGCCCCATTCTCCCGCTTTCCATCAACCCGCCCCATTCTCCCTCTTTCCATCACCCCGACCCATTCTCCCGCTTTCCATCACCCCACCCCATTCTCCCGATTTGCATCACCCCGCCCATTCTCCCGCCTTCCATCACCCCACCCCATTCTCCCTTTTCCATCACCCCGCCCCATTCTCCCGCTTTCCATCACCCCGCCCCATTCTCCCTCTTACCATCACCCCGCCCCATTCTCCGCTTTCCATCACACCACGTCCCATTCTCCCGCTTTCCATCACCTCGCCCTATTTTCTCTCTTTTCATCACCCGCCCCATTCTCCCGCTTTCCATCACCCCGCCTCATTCTCCCGCTTTCCATCACCCGCTCCATTCTCCCGCTTTCCATCAACCCGCCCAATTCTCCCTCTTTCCATCACCCCTCCCCATTCTCCCTCTTTCCATCACCCCGCCCCATTCTCCCGCTTTCCATCACACCACCCGTTCTCCGCTTTCCATCACCTCGCCCTATTTTCTCTCTTTTCATCACCCCGCCCCATTCTCCCGCTTTCCATCACCCCGCCCCATTCTCCCGCTTTCCATCACCCCGCTCCATTCTCCCGCTTTCCATAACCCGCCCAATTCTCCCTCTTTCCATCACCCTCCCCATTCTCCCTCTTTCCATCACCCCGCCCCATTCTCCCGCTTTCCATCACCCCGCGCCATTCTCCCGCTTTCCATCACCCCGCCCCCATTCTCCCTCTTTCCATCACCTCGCCCCATTCTCCTGCTATCCATCACCCCTCCCCATTCTCCCGCTGTCCATCACCCCGCCCCATTCTCCTGCTTTCCATCATCCCGCCCCATTCTCCCGCTTTCCATCCCCTGCCCATTCTCCCTCTTTCCATCACCCGCCCCTTTCTCCCTCTTTCCATCACCCGCCCCATTCTCCCTCTATCCATCACCTCGCCCAATTCTCCCGCTTTCCATCACCTCGTCCCATTCTCCCGCTTTCCATCACCCGCCCCATTCTCCGCTTTCCATCACCCCGCCCCATTCTCCCGCTTTCCAACCCCGCGCCATGCTCCCGCTTCCAAACACCCCGCCCCATTCTCCCTTTCCATCACCCGCCCCATTCTCCCGCTTTCCATCACCCCGCCCCATTCTCCCTCTTTCCATCACCCCGCCCCATTCTCCCGCTTTCCATCACTCCGCCCCATTCTCCCGCTTTCCACCACCCCGCCCCATTCTCCCGCTTTCACCAGCCCCCCCATTCTCCCGCTTTCCATCACCCCGCCCCATTCTCCCGCTTTCCATCACTTTGCCCAATTCTTTCGATTTCCATCACCCAGCCCCATTCTCCCGCTTTCTATCACCCCGCCCCATTCTCCCGCTTTCCATCACCCCGCCCCATTCCCCATCTTTCCATTACCCGCCCCATTCTCCCGCTTTCCATCATCCCGCCCCATTCTCCCGCTTTCCACCACCCCGCCCCATTCTCCCGATTTCCATCACCCCGCCCCATTCTCCCGCTTTCCATCACTCCGCCCCATTCTCCCAGTTTCCATCACCCCGCTCCATTCTCGCTTTCCATCACCCCGCCCATTCTCCCGCTTTCCATCATCCCGCCCCATTCTCCCGCTTTCCATCACCCCGCCCCATTCTCCCGCTTTCCATCACCCCGCCCCATTCTCCCTCTTTCCATCACCCCGTCCCATTCTCCCGCTTTCCATCACCCCGCCCCATTCTCCCGCTTTCCATCACCCCGCCCCGTTCTCCTTCTTTCCATCACCCGCCCCATTCTCCCGCTTTCCATCACCCCGCCCCATTCTCCCGCTTTCCATCACCCCGCGCCATTTCCCTCGTTCCATCACCCGCTTCATTCTCCCGCTTTCCATCACCCCGCGCGATTCTCCCTCTTTCCATCACCCCTCCCCATTCTCCCTCTTTCCATCACCCCGCCCCATTCTCCCGCTTTCCATCACCCCGCCCCATTCTCCCTCTTTCCACCACCCCATCCCATTCTCCCTCTTTCCATCACCCCGCACATTCTCCCGCTTTCCATCACCCCGCCCCATTCTCCCTCTTTCCATCACCCCCCCCATTCTCCCGCTTTCCATCACCCCGCCCCATTCTCCCTCTTTCCATCACCCCGCTCCATTCTCCCGCTTTCCATCACCCCGCCCAATTCTCCCTCTTTCCATCACCCCTCCTCATTCTCCCTCTTTCCATCACCCCGCCCCATTCTCCCGCTTTCCACCACCCCGCTCCATTCTCCCGCTTTCCATCACCCCGTCCAATTCTCCCGCTTTCCATCACCACGCCCCATTTCCCTCTTTCCATCACCCTGCCCCATTCTCCCGCTTTCCATCACCCCGCCCCATTCTCCCGCTTTCCATCACCCCGCTCCATTCTCCCGCTTTCCATCACCCCGCCCAATTCTCCCTCTTTCTATCACCCTCTCTATTCTCCCTCTTTCCATCACCCCGCCCCATTCTCCCGCTTTCCATCACCCCACCCCATTCTCCCTCTTTCCATCACCCCGCCCCATTCTCCCTCTTTCCATCACCCCGCCCCATTTTCCCGCTTTCCATCACCCCGCCCCATTCTCCCTCTTTCTATCACCCCGCCCCATTCTCCACTTTCCATCACCCCGCCCATTCTCCCGCTTTCCATCACCCCGCTCCATTCTCCCGCTTTCCATCACCCCGCCCATTCTCCCTCTTTCCATCACCCCTCCCCATTCTCCCTCTTTCCATCAACCCGCCCCATTCTCCCGCTTTCCATCACCCCGCCCCATTCTCCTCTTTCCATCACCCCGCCCCATTCTCTCGCTTTCCATCACCCGCCCCATTCTCCCTTTTCCATCACCCGCCCATTCTCCCGCTTCCATCACCCGCCCCATTCTCCCGCTTTCCATCATCCCCCCCCCATTCTCCCTCTATCCATCACCCCGCCCATTCTCCCGCCTTCCATCACCCGCCCCATTCTCCCGCTTTCCATCACCCCGCCCCATTCTCCCGCTTTCAATCACCCCACCCCATTCTCTCGATTTGCATCACCCCGCCCATTCTCCCACCTTCCATCACCCCGCCCCATTCTCTCTCTTTCCATCACCCCACCCCATTCTCCGCTTTCCATCACCCCGCCCCATTCTCCCTCTTTCTATCACCCCGCCCCATTCCCCGCTTTCCATCACCCCGCCGCTTTCCATCACCCCGCTCCATTCTCCCGCTTTCCATCACCCCTCCCCATTCTCCCGCCCCATTCTCCCGCTTTCCATCACCCCGGCCCATTCTCCTCTTTCCATCACCCACCCCATTCTCTCGCTTTCCATCACCCCGCCCCATTCTTCCTCTTTCCATCACCCCGCCCCATTCTCCCGCTTCCATCACCGCCCCATTCTCCCGCTTTCCATCACCCCGCCCCATTCTCCCTCTTTCCATCACCCCGCCCATTCTCCCGCCTTCCATCACCCCGCCCCATTCTCCCGTTTTCCATCACCCCGCCCCATTCTCCCGCTTTCCATCACCCCACCCCATTCTCCCGATTCGCATCACCCCGCCCCATTCTCCCGCCTTCCATCACCCCGCCCCATTCTCCCTCTTTCCATCACCCCGCCCATTCTCCCGCTTTCCACCACCCGCCCCATTCTCCCTCTTTCCATCACTCCGCCCCATTCTCCCGCTTTCCATCCACACCACCTCATTCTCCCGCTTTCCATCACCTCGCCCTATTTTCTCTCTTTCCATCACACAACCTCATTCTCCCTTTCCATCACCCCACCCCATTCTCCCTCTTTCCATCACTCTGCCCCATTCTCCCTCTATCCATCACCCCGCCCGATTCTCCCGCTTTCCATCACCCCGTCCCATTCTCCGCTTTCCATCACCCGCCCCATTCTCCCGCTTTTCATCACCCCGCCCCATTCTCCCGCTTTC